>OZ024784.1:10202079-10747332 GCA_964017065.1 Haliclona indistincta
TGAACCGAGCTAAATACATTTCGGACTCCAGCACTTTTGTTTATCATGCTGTAGCACTCCTATCGCACATATTACTGAGTTAGATAACAATGTATCTGCACACCAAGTTTTATGAAGCTCATACACTTTCTTCCATCTGGCTCAAAAATTATTTGAGCCAGATGGAAGGAAACGTTTAAGTTTTATAAAAGTTGGTATGAATGTGCATTGGTGCCTAGTCTACGATTCCCTCAATATAGGGTTATTACAGTCGCAAACATGACAGAATTGGAAGGCAAAAACTCTCTTCTCGGTACCGACCCTGTTTGCAAAACAGATCAACAGCAACTCATACAAGGCACTGTAAGACAGGAGACTTGCACGCAAGAAAACTGTATAACTGTAGAACGAGAAAACTATCTTGGCGCTCGAGAAAGATTCGTAAGCTAGTCAGAATTCACTAATAAATGCAATTATCGAGGCTCCGCCCCCTCAAGTTATCTTCTTTTATTTTTTATTACAAATACGAAGGAGTTTGCGTCTTTCTGTTTGTGCGTTTTATATTCGGGTCGAAGCACTGTACACGCTGAAACACCATCCAGCCGAATCTGCGACAAGCGATTTTTTCATTGCGGACCCTACCAGTGGTGCAGGAATACAGGAAGAACTAGCCCTACTAAATAATTGATCGAAACCGCGCCCAACCGTGATTTGGTTTTGTCCACCAAACTTAGCTACTGTTGCTTCAATATCACTAAATCTAACTTTTTATGATAACAATGAGTGGCAGTAAAGTAGTTGAGTCAACTACTGCTGTAAATTTTAGTCAAAATTCAACCTACGTCGATTTCTATCTTATTTTGCACTGCAGTTCTGTTGAACACTCCAACTGTAGTTGATGTTACGGTGCTAAGTATGCAGCAGCAAGGTTTTTCAACCACTCACTGGTAATTTCTGTCATCCAAACAGCAGTTACAGACATTTAACACAAATTTCGTTCCCAGCCTGATTTGGTTGCTCAATAATCTAAAGTCGAGCCTGGATTAGTAGTCTTGGCAACTGCAGTGAGTCTTTCATCGCTTAACAGCAGTACCGGCGGAAGCAAATTTTTATTAGACCGGCAGCTCTCATAACATCGAAAGTAACTGCTTTGGCAACTTGAACCATGCTTGTAGGGTTGCACAGACCATAGATATTATATTGCCTACGGACTATTATTATAGTCCGTAGGCAATATAATATCTATGCACAGACAGACCAACCTTTAGGTTCCGCCCCCTAAAATTGAAGAGTCACAAACAAACCTGCCGCTCGTTTACAATTACTACTAGAAGTGTACAGTGTCGTCAAGAAGAAGGTCTGAGGTTTCTATTGGGAACTTTCGCCCGTAGAAATTACGATAGCAGCACGTGTCCGGAATTAGGGGCGGTTACCTTACCTGGCTGACACTCCTCACCACTACAATGTAACTGCAGCAATTACAACCAAGACCGCAACTACTCCACCAATATCATCGACCAACAGCTAAAACGAAAACAGTCTACTCACCAAATCAGCCGTCAACTAAAACTTGCTACTGCCAACAGTGTCAAATCCAAGCTAGCTTGACGACAACATCTGTCGTGCATGCAGTACGTCACCCTAGCAAGTGAGAAGGGTTCCTTATCTTGGCTAACTGCACTCCCCATTGAGCAGCATGGGTTCACCCTATACAAAGGAGCTTTCAGGGATGCCCTCTTACTTCGCTACAATTGGCCACCATCAAATCTTCCAACAAGTTGTGTCTTCAATAAACCCTTTTCTGTCGACCATGCACAACAGGTGGTTTCCCATCCATCCCACATTTAACTGAGAGATCTAACCACCAAAGCAATGACAGCAGTATGTCATAATGTATGTGTTGAGCCCACCCTACAGGCCCTGTCTGGAGAATCTCTCCAGTTCTCCACTGCAAATAAAGAGGATGGTGCCAGGCTAGACATCAGAGCTGCTGGGTTCTGGGGTAGCAAGCCTACTTTGACACAAGGGTCTTCAACCCAAACGCTTGCTCCTATTGATCGCCACCTTACCCTTCTAACAGCTTACTCAAGACAAGAGAAACTCAAAAGACGTCACTACGAGCAATGAGTGACTCAAGTAGAGCATGGCTCCTTCACGCCACTGGTCTTCTCCACCGCTAGAGGTCTTGGTAATGCAGCGGATATCACCTTCAAACGGCTTGCCTCCCTAATCGCATCAAAAAGAGATGTAGAATAGCCATTATCCGCAAGTGGTTGAGAAACAAGATTTCATTCTCCCTCTTAAGATCAGCTATCACTTGTCTCTACATGTGGCTCCCGCTCTTCCTACCATTCTCCTTAGCATGATCTCTCTGTAGATCTTATTGTTGCTGAGGCAAAACTCTCTCTGACTAATTTTATGTCGTGACTATTACTAGTAAATTATTATTACCCTAGGCGCATATTATATATTGTATATATTTTTTAAATAAAAAAATAAACCTTTACCAGAGATACGTACTGCTCTGTTATAAAAATATTTTTTTATTGATGTACAATTTTGAGATCAGTTTTATACGCAAAACATGAAAAACAACCATAGTAATGCTCTGAATCAGGAGGGGAGCATCTTTAAACTGTTGTAAAAAAATAACAATGCAGCTCCATGTCATGTCACGTGATAACATCAACATGTGAAACAATTATTACATGTGTTACAATAATCTCTACTAGAACCTTCCAGTCACACCAGCCGGGAGTTGGAGTGGTTTAGGTGCAGTCTGTTTCAACTTTGGCCTTTAGCTCTGCTTTTATGGGTTTTTTACTAACTAGCACTAACCACTGATCATGAGAACCAGCATTTAAAATTCACCTGTGAATAATTATGTCAATTGATTCTTTAGACATTACAAATGGCTCACTGCTGGAGTGACTAGAGTGAGTGAAGTGATTGACATTGTTCATACAGAGCTTTTGATTTCTCTTTCTTATCTCATGCATGTGGTGTGATTACTTTCCAGAGTACTTCATTATGCCATCATGATCACGATTTTTCAAAATAATAAAACTATACAGGAGTAGTTTATAAGGTCAGTTTGCATTGCTAAAACAAATACATAATTATGTTCAATATTAGCGAATCAGTTTTTAAGAAGAAAATGTACTGTATGCAATCTAAACCACTTGACTACCTGTCCTGTGTAGAAGAGGCCATATGTATCTGCTAACCACACTGACTTGCAACCAATGATCTTGGGCTTATGAAGTGAAAGATGATGAAGAGTTTAGCAAAGACAGTTCACAGTTGACAGTCAGCGACACAACTGACTGTGGAATTAATCAACTGATAAAATTAGGGTAAGAATTGATTATCTCCAGACTACACCTCTTTTTCTAAGCTCTTCCAGTATTTTGCTCTTCTCAATCTTAGTGATGTTATTGTCAAGAGCTCAGGAAATGACGACAAGTAGCACTTGTATGCTGTTCACTAGTATAGGTGGCGATCAAATGTTCACTAAGACAATGGAAAGAACAAATTTCTGTTTACTGATAGTAGCAAGACTGCTCGTTTTGATGAGCTACAGGAGTAGTCACTTACTGTGTACAGTAAGTGACTACTCCTTAGTTAACGAAGAGTTTCCTATGCTTTCGACATTGTTGTCTGAATCTGAACACATTACTCTATTGCCATACTGATCATGTGCTGAATCAGCGCACAGCACAATAATGGAGTGATTGTTCATTCGACAATGAAACATCACTAAGACAGAGAAAACAAGCTGTATAGCCAGATGTACCTATCTGGAGCCTTTGGAAATGTGAGCTGTGTATGAGTCTAGCAGTGACTCTTTCTATACTGACTCTAGCTTACTGCCTCCAGAGCACCAATGGCTTTTAGTTTAATTGTCATTGTCTGTATCCGGGCATATACCTCCAGACTGCATCAATAAGTTGATCTGATGACAATATTATTTGGAACTATTACTAGATTCTTACCATGGTGCATATGTCTATGGTCTATGCTTAGGAATGTTTGCATAAAATAAATCAGTTTTTGTACATGGTCTCATACATTTGAGATCCACTTCAAGGTACCCTGATTAAAATAGCCTACTTAAACTATTTTAATATTTCATCATTTGAGCTGTATTCCATCATTTGAGCAGTACCAAAAACCTTTCACCGCTCTTCTTACCAAGGTTACATGTATTCTGACTATTCTCTGTAGCTCAGTTGTTTATGAATGAACTCGCTAACCCTTTATCATTGCCCTATGAAACAAGCTTTGTCTTATTCTGAGTGCTTTCAAACTAGTCATCTATGTATGCAGAATGTCTGAATCATTTTAATGTGTGAGCTGGAAGAAGCTAATGTCTTAATGACTGTAACAAAGTGTGTGAGTTTAAGTTATTAGTTGTATATTAGGTGCTTTCTGTGTTGTTTCCATCACTTTGACACTGTTCATCATTGCTACCATCAGGAAGTGCAAAGCCTACGTTCTGCATTATGCATGATAATATTATTCATTAGTAATACTTGGATTAACCTTTGAAAGGGTTTTTTCTGTCTTCCCATTAGAGCACTGTTTGCTATTCTTGTACAAAGCTAGTTCTGTTTCAAGTTCTTTAACTCTAGTTTCCAGCACAGCTGCACTCTCTTGTGGTGTCGAGCCAAGACCAAATGCTAAAATTGACAGCTGTATAAAAATATATAATTCACACAATACTAAATTATTTTTATTTAACCTTTCTATCAACGGTTGATGGACGCCTCTGAGAGGTATTGGTATTGCTGCTGCCAGAAAAGACATTGCTACCAGTTGGGTCTTTGTATAACCATATCATCTATAAAAGCAAAACAATGCTTACAGTAAGATATCAGTTTTGATTACCTTAGGGATAAAAACCATAGTCAAGAATATGGTTGTTGTAATGAGTACAGATCCATTCAGAAGCGCTGTTTTTGCATCTATGAACCCAGCAAGTGTGAATTCTGATAGAATGACTATTATTACACACAAGCTTGATGAATATATGATTGCTGCTATCCACTTTGAATCATTGAGTACCTTCACCTTCACTTTACGGGTTTGAAAGGCTAGCACAATGCCAACAATCTGCATAAAATTAATTCATATAACATCACATATACATAATTTGCAAATTTTTGAGACAAGCCTGAGTGAGCCATTATGTTTATCGCAATAGTGGCCATATGTAATAAGTTACTATAGTAATAATAATAATACCTGAATGATTAAGATATATATTAAAGCTGCTATTTCAATTCCATTTTGTGTTAGTGTTTGTCTGCCACATGTGTACACAAAGTTGAGAACAGTAACATTTCTTTCCTACAAGTAAATTCACAATAATTCAGCCAGTAAACACGTCACTGAATAATGTTTGTTTGCTTCATGCAAAATAATAAGAAGTTGCATGACTTACATTAACAGTTGTTCCTCTTTGTCTGTCAGATGTACAAGTTGGATGCGGACTAAACACTGGAACAGTAATCTCAATAACAAGAAGGAAAATTGACACCGAAACAACAGCACTGGACAGTAGCAACAAATGCCAATCTTTTACAAGCTATAAAAAAGATTTGAGTAAAATCTAAGCAATCAATCATTAGTCAAATTTCTGAGAGCAAGACAATCCTGTTCAAACAGAACACTTCTCTACATCTGCAGTCAATTGTTCGGTTTGCTGCTTTTGCATTCTTGCATCTATGATTAGTTTAAATGGTAACTGGAAATTAAAGTGGCGTTATTCTTAAGGTGGCGGTTATACTGAATATTAGTGAGCTACTTTCTTTCACCTGTATCTCACAACAGAGTTGTTCTGACACCTCATTGAGTACATATGTGTCTCTTTGCGTAATGTGCTTAGAACTTTAAGCAATATTTGCACCAAACATAATCACCTTAGTTGGTCGTATTAATAATGCGCATTTTTATGTCTCAAAGATAGTTACCAAGTTACAAAGCAGGTACTATCTCTACATTAGCGGCTTCCACGTGTAAATGACTTTATTTGGGTCATAATCTACATCATTATTAACTTTGGGCCATGATAGTATTGTCATAGGATCGTGCATCTCAATTATTTCTATGAAAGTAATAAAATATTTTTATGCAAGTATACATTGTACTTACCTTTTTGTTTAGTGATGGATTATGGAATATGTAGTAAACACGACATATTTTTGCTAAAACGGCACTAAAAGCCGTTGTATAACCAAGGATGCGTAATGTGTTACCGACCTGCACAAGGCATTTGCATGCTTAATGCAATAATTATTATTATTATCGTACATAGCACTTCAGGTTGTTGATGATGTCTGATGTTCCATTAAGTGAGTGTACTATCACTGATACATACAGCAACATTGCACCTGTCACTACGAAGTAGTTTAGTACTGGACTAGTGAGTTTAGTAACTCTTGCAAGTTGGAAGGAAAATAAAATGAAGAATGCATCAGAGAGTTCATAACTGACCTTTTTTTTCTAAATGTGATATTGAAAAAAAGACAAAAAATTGTGAACAAAATTCCAACAATGGCACTAGCACTATAAACTGAAGTGATGACAATATGAACTCCATTGAATACATTAATTGGGTTTCCATCAGGTGGGATGCCATCTACTATTGGAATGGAGACAAAATTATGTTAGCGTGGTGGATTAATTACCTGGCCAAACAGTAAAATTGCTTTCATTGAAGGTGTAATTAAATGTATTGTTGTTATGTGAAAGGATGACACCAAAAATCACTCTTGATAGTTCATTGGAGGAGTGTTGATCTCTGCGATACTGTTGAATGTAGACATCATCTTGTACACGAGTTCCATTCTCATCAAACTGCACATAACCCTGAGCATAATGTGAACAGTGTAAAATCTCTTGCTAGCGTTGGGCTTGCATGCTTACCGAGACTCCTTCAAACTCCATATTGTTCAAACTTCTGTTGAGGAGACATTCAATTCTGTCATTGTAGAATGTGTAGTTCTCTAATGGAATGTTCTCAGTCACTCTTGTGTTGTTACAGTAACCAATATCACCAGTCTTCAATGACCGGGAGGCATTGTCCATTGCTAATGCTAGAGCCCAAACTGCATCAAAAGCATTTGTTGCCTCTAGTTGATAAAGTAAGTTAGTATGTGTTTTCAGTCTTTCTCGGTACAAATGATCAAATTCATCTGCTGTCTAAAAAATAGCATGTAGAGCCAGAAATTAACAAAATGAAATAGTTTTGAAACAATGGCTTGTGTATAGCCACTTATGTAGGTATGTATGTATAATGCATGATTTAATATTATCGTATCATAATCTCATGAATAAATAAGCTAGCTGTGCTCTACTGGTTATGCAACTGGATGTACTGTTCTGAGGCTGCTATAGATTGTTATGTCTTAGGCTGTCTTTTGTTCCAACATCTATTAACTACATTGCATAAATAGTTATTGTATAATAATGTGCTCACCAAACCACTAGCTGTGGCAAGCGAACCATTTCTGGCTACAGGAAATTGCTGCACAGCTATCACTCCAGAAAGCATATCGATCATCTCAACATCTGAGCAGTTTAAATGACGTTCAGCTACTTCTTCAGCCCACCATCGTGTCTGATACCAGCCATGAGTGATAAACACATAGTGTTTAGTAGTAATTCCTAACCTATAAAACTAATGAGACTCTATAAAGGCCAGTGGTCTGTAATATCATTATTATTAAGCACCATGCACAGAATCACACGAGCCTTGTCTTCAAAGGTATTGATGAAAAAGATGTGTGAATCATCATCTCTGTTTCTCTGAAATAAAACAGGTTTTTAATTTCTGTACTAGTGCATTATTAGACGCATGCATTTATATTTCCACAAGAAGGAGATAAGCATGTACACGAGATATGCTAATTGAGAGCTGCAGTAAAATATACACTTACAAATGTTCAACTATAAATTAGTAGTGCCTAGCAACGCACCAGTATGGTACAATTTGCATGCACAATAAAAATATAACTTACAACAATTTCTGCTATTTTTTGCCCAATTACAACATCATTTTCCTCCGTAATGAATGTAAACGATTCAGAGCTGACATTAGCACCTACGTCAGGTAGCATGTTTCTAAGCATTCTGTCATTCTGTTGTTTGTGATTTTAAAAAGAAATTAAAGAAATTAATAACTTCTCGATTTGATGCATGTATGCTTGGTATACACTGCTAACTTATTTGTATGCTCTATAATGTGGAGTATTGTCACGTGCATGAATAATGTATTAACAGCAAATACACTTAGGTGGCTTCTTTTGTTACTTTTTGTTAATTTATCAAGACTACAAGTCAGTGAAGTATTACTCCATGCAGTGAACAATACCCCATGCAGGCTATGAACGAGCAGCCTGCGAAACTTACTGTTATGAATGTATTAGCATTTTCAGTAATAATATGCAACTTTCTCCAGTTGTAATATTTAATCAATGATAAAAGAGCTGGAACAAATATTGCATCAGATGGGTAGGTACGATAATATGATTTGAATCGATTTCTTTCACTGAGTGATGGAGCAGCAGCAACATATCCCATCTGTATACATAGAAAATAGCTACTTGAAAGAAGAATGGGGCATAGAGCAATATGATGAACAAAATGTGTTGTTTAATAAACATGCATTCACCAAGGTTTATGTTATAGGAAGGCTGCATTGTCATTTACTATTTGAGATGTATTGATGCCAAGCATTGGCTCTTGTGAACAAAGAGAAAACAGAAATTACATGACTGTATACAATGACAAACCAATTACCGCAACTCTTGCGCATGCATCGAAGGTTAATAATTATACATGTATACATTTAGCTACCGTATCATACCATTGGCAATTTCCAGTAGTTGTTGATTTCTGCCACTGGGTCAGTAGCTACAGCACAACCCATCCCTAGTATAGCCAGGGGATATGGTGGTACGTCTTCTACCATTTCAAAGAAAGTCTCCAAAGAATTAACTCTGTCACACTGGATGAAGTTGGAAAATTGACACTGTAAACATGAAGTGTGCATGCATTGCTTGTCCTGACCGTTAAGTTAAAAATCTTGGAATACGTCAGGTGGTATCCGAGCAAAATTGACGAATCGTTGTTAACCCGTTCAATAGCCAGTTCCACTGCAGGTATAGCTCCTGAAGAAACGAAACTCCCACTGCTTGTAGTCATAAATGCAATGTAAATGAGTTTAGAGTCTTCTGCGGCAGAAAGAGAATTACTGCTAGCTATAGCAATGATAACTAGAAAAGAGAGAAACGTAATTTTTGTAGCAATCAACATCGCGACTCAGATCAGGATTATTGCAAGAATTCCGGCGGCAAGTTCTTTTATTGACTTAAGAACTGCTAAATTGGCTCCGTATAGTTATTTATCATACATCACCTGACAGAACGAGCGCCGTTTTACATGGTAACAATGACATCAGTATGTGCGTTTCCTTAGTGGCTGCAAAATGGCTGAAAGCTTTACGATCGACTAGCTAGTCGTGTGAAAACACGTGCTCATGAATAATTATTGATTAGAAAATTCGCGAGATCCTGGATGATGGGATCTAGCACTGAATTCCAATGCAGAGCAACAAAAGTAGTCCTTTTGAGATCATTCTTCCAAGCTTTGCAGTTAGGGCAACAACGTGAAATTTTACTTGAGATAGTTAACTTCAAATATTCAAAGTGCACATGCAAGCATGGAAAAAAGCAATGTTTTAAGCTTTGTATAGTGGTGGTACATTGACAGACACAGTTTGAAAAGGTTATGTACACAAAGCCTTGAAATGAACATCAATCTATCAAGGAAACTATAGTTTCAGCAGTTGCAATTCTATAGCCTTGTAGTCATTTACGTATACATGTGGTTTACAATGAAAGGTTTGTAAACCATTAAATTCCAGAAGCCCGTCTGGTGACCAATGTAGCTAATTCTGACAGCGTCACTATGGATGTTTTTATGTGGTATCGTTAGTCGGCTTTACAAACAAGGAGGAGTTGATGACTGAGTCTATTTGGTAAAATTATTAGCTAAACCCCATCCATTGCAAATACAAATAGTTATTCTGTTCCAATTTTGTCAGTGCGATGTTAGCTGGTGTGAGCCAGGTTTTGTAAGTGCAGGCAAGAAACAAAAAAATTCCCTTGCTTCTCACTGTTGTGCAACTGATATTAATTTTCGGATCTGATTTGATGATTGTGGCCATGGCCTGCAGTGGGATGAATATATAGCCAGCTTTAATTCTAATACTTGTGCTCCATTGTATAATGCTGAATAGTACTTGACTGTTATTCCTGTCAACAAACTAATAATTATCCTATAAAGATCAGAAAAACAGTATATAATTATGGTGCATCATCTGTGTATGTGAACTACAGGCACACAATCTAGCACTAAATTATCATACAATGGGTGTGCCATGCATGGGGTGTGAGTCTAAAGACTGTTCATTTTGTACATATCATTTCCAGATTAGACTGATTTTTTACAACTTGTCATCACTGGCACAATTTGGTGGGCTTACGACGTTCATCTATATTATTGTGAACCCAGTCCACAATTAAAGATGTTGCTATAATTATTATAACTTCAAATGATATGTGTGTAATGTGAGCAAGTGTATAAACAAGTTAAATGTAGAAAAACAAACTAATAACCGTTATAGCAAAAACATAGTTTAACTAGAAGTAGGAAATAGTGTCAGTAATGTATATGCAGACAGTCTAAGCAAAGTGTATTTCTGTGTTTCTTTTTTTGATGGAAATCATCACAAGATGTCAAGACGTGTTCTCAAATGACCATGTTTGTCTATCTGTATTACCTTTAGCTATGCTGTGGTTTGTAGGACAACATGCATCAATTTTTAGAAAACTGCAACATTTTAGGAAACCGTCACTCAAGCTTTTTGCTGAATTTAAGCCCATTGAGACGACATTCACAAAGGAGCATTCCAAACATGGCTGCTCATTCTATTTTTAACCAGTACATCAGGTTACACTCGATCTCGTCTTCGCTTGGGGGATTCTTGAAGCGCCTTGTCTAGTACGCTGTCACAGGAAAGATTCATCAGAGATTGTAACGGAAGATGGTGTTAGCTGCGTGTTCTAAGAGAGAAGGATATTAATGTTGTCATACAGGTCAGTGGGTTGACTCTTGCCAGCTGAAAATTTTGTGGTGGATTGTTTGAAAATGGCTCAATGTTGGAAGGGATCGTACTGCCAGAATAAGTACTGCTAGGAAGTGTCATAGCAATACACAAATCCTGGGTTTCAAATTATCATACACTTAGTCCCAAAAGTCCATTCCACACTTATGCAAACAGTGCTCATAGACTTGTGAATTGTTCTTGTTGTGCAGTCAGCTGTGCACCTCGGTATGGTGCTATTATGTTTCTCGCAAGTCCATACGCTGAATCACCATACAGAACATAATGGTGCCTCGCTTAGTTGATAATAATTATGTATAAATATTAAGGCTCTGAAATAAATCTCTAATGTATACTAAAAGCTTGCTAGAACCTATTGATTAATGCCAACTGTGACATCTTAGCTGATGTGTTTCTGATTTCTTAATCACAAATGAAGTAGTGATAAAGTATAATCACGAATAAAGTAGTGCATTCAGTTTTGTGAGATTGTTTATACAGATGACATAGTCTTCGATTTTATTTACTTGCATTCAACTTATCAGATTGTGTTGAAACTTCCTTTTCAAGGCACTTGAATACTTGAGCTGGTAACTACATGATCAAATGCATGGTATACATAAAGATAAAGTTGTTTCCAGGAGGAAATGTATTGGTTACAGCAACATTCGATCTATGCCTAGAGGAGTTACTGTATGTATGTGTAACGTAAAGTAAGAACAAAGCAGAAGTTATAATACATTATGCACACAATTAATAGGAGTCACTGTAGGCTGTAGATCACTAATTCTAAGGAAGTTGTTGAGGAAGGAGCCAATTATAAATCATTTGATTGAAACAGAAATTTTTGATGCAGAGTAGAATTAATTTAGTAATACCTGTTTGTCCAATGCAGTTGCTGGTTCCTTGGAAGATCGGTTTATAACACTTCTATTTGATTTCACAAATATATGTTTGCCATAAGGGTCTTTGTATAAGTTCACCATCTATTAATACAAAGAGAAGTTAGATGCTGACAAATAATATTGGCAATGCATATCACTAAATTCACAGTAATATTGCAGGGAATTATTGTTAGTATCAAAGTGTACCAACTTTAACCATACGTTACAATTCTACTATCCAGACATAATAATGTCCAGCTTTTTTGACTGAAAAAACTTAATGTTGAGAAAAATTTGCCACCTCAGGAGCATAAGGTGGCAATTAGCCACCCCAGGAGCACAAATATTCTCTCTAAATATTCTCTCTACACGTGGCAATTTCCATCATGCTGAGACAGGAGACTCTACACCAGCAGTTACGTGGAGCATAAAATTGTGTTGCAGTGCCACCAGCAGTACTATAATTCAGCTAGTAAGCTTTAATGATCACAAACATAACACAAAACTTGCATCATATCTGCCAAATGATTGTAGATATCACCAATCAGATCGATTTATAATCAGTAGTTACGTTTGCTATCATCAGATTCACAAAATTTTTATAGTTGAACTTTTGTTTGTTCTAGAGGGTCTGATGTAATTAAACACTATAGTTTGCTGGACTCCATGCAAATAGCATGAGTTTTATACAGAAAACCCGCAAACTTTAGGATATTCTAAATGTTGGACGAAACATGTAAGATGCCTCTCCAATAAAAGTTTTACCTTTGGTATAAACACCATTGTTAAAAATATTGTTGTTGCTGTTAGTACTGCAGCATTTAGAAGTGCTGTTCCTGCATCAAGTAATTCAATAAGAGCTAGTTCCGAAATAATGACCACAACCACGCATAGGCTGGAGGAGTAGATAATGGCTGCTACCCACTTGGAGTCATTGAGCACTTTTACTTTTACTTTTCGAGTCTGGAATGCCAGTACTATTCCAATGAGCTATAACAATAACTAAAATTAATGTGATTGCAGCATGAAATTATTGACATACTTGTAGAACTAATAAATAAGTCAACTCAATCACTTGCACAACTTTTGTAGCAAAATTGTTACCACCACATGCATATATACAATATAGTACTGTGACACCATGTTCCTGCAGTGAGATCAACAAAAATAGTATGTTATAATTATGTTAGCCAAACTCTAGGAGTCTCTGAGGGTATTCTGGCAACTGCTAAATACATCACAACACCGTATTGAATTCATTTAAATTAGCATACTCTTTATAGAACATACAAAATAAGCTGATAACTGCATGTAAGCTAGAATTTGAGATTTGGATATCATGCATTGTTTGTGCACATACTCACATCAGCAGACTCTCCTCTTTGTCTATCTGGTACAGCAATAGGCTGAGGTCTTAACTTTGGCACAGAATACTCTACTATCAGCAATATAACAGTTAATGACAGTACTGCACTTGCAAATAACAAAAGATGCCAGCTTTTGAGAATCTACATGAGTATATAATATCTCAAACTCTTAAAGTATATCTAAACAACCTTTTTATCCAAAGAAGGTTGATAGAATATATAGTAAATTCGCCATATTTTTGCTAAAATGATGCTGAATGTTAGTGAATAGCCAAAAATACGTAGCAAAATTCCAACCTGTACATTAATAAATCGTTATGGACAACAATATTGCACTTACATAGCATCTAATAGAGGCGATAGTAAAATTTGTTCCGGGCAGTGTTGAAACAATGACAGACAAGTAGAGAATGATTGTTCCTGCAGCTAAGAAGTAGTTCAATTCCGGACTAGTAAGTTTTACAACTCTAAAAAATAACATTATCGTGTGTAAAGAAATGCATTATGTAATGTGCAATCAGCATACACATGTGCATCATGTTCTGTAGTACAATTAACTGTATTGTGCATTTTAATCACTTTCTGTCTTTAAAGACAACATTGAAGATCACGCATGTTATTGCAAACACAATACCAACGATAGCAAGAACATCATAGATCACAGTAATGGTTAGATGAACTCCATTAAAAATTTTCACAGGGGTGCCATCTGGTGGAATACCATCTGTCAAAAGATGAAAGCACGTGATGGTGAGCTTGCATGCACTATTATACTGAATTTATAATAGAATCCCTCTTAACAACTACCTGTACAATAAACTAAATCCAGATCTAATTATTTATAGCTAAAGTCTGACCAGAGAACATGGTAAACCATGTTCTCTGGTCAGTGACGGGTATGTTACAGGTCAGACTTTAGTCTGACCTGTAACATACCCGTCATTTAGTCTGACCAGAGAACATGATAAACCATGTTCTCTGGTCAGACATGGTAAACCATGTTCTTAGTGCTGTTTTCTTTGAGAATTCTGTATAACTACATCCATACCTGGCCAGACAGTTGTGGAATTCTCATCATTTGTGTACGTGTACGAGACAGTGCCATTGACATCAAAATGAACGATACCAAACACTGCTCGTACAACATGTACATTCCTTACAATGCGATACTGTAGAAGAAATACATCTTTTTGAACACGAGTTCCATTTTCATCAAACTTCATGATTCCCTAGTGATATATAAAATGCAAATAATTATGATAATAATTGTTATGTTAACGTACAGAAACGCCTTCAAACTCCATATTGTTCAAACTTCTGTTGAGGAGACATTCAATTCTGTCATTGTAGAATGTGTAGTTCTCTAATGGAATGTTCTCAGTCACTCTTGTGTTGTTACAGTAACCAATATCACCAGTCCTCAATGACCGGGAGGCATTGTCCATTGCTAATGCTAGAGCCCAAACTGCATCAAAGGCATAGGTTGCCTCAAATTGATACGCTAAATCAGGATGATCAGTCAACTTAGCTTTGTATATACGATCGAATTCATCTGCTGACTGCAAAAAATTATAATTAAAAAATTCATCTAAACATTAATTTTAGCGAATATTAAAAAAAATAACACTTTAGTTCATCACTATTTTAAGCATTAATTTTACTTTTTTAACTCTGATGCCAACACACTTGACATAGATTGTGCATTGTAACACATTAAATAGCATGATTATTCAAATATGATTTTCGCATTCATCATGGAAATTTTGTGAGAATACATATAATCCAACAAAATTTTATTGCCTGAGCAGGAAGAAAGTGTCTTGTCAGCTAAAGCAGCAATTGAGGTGAATTTCAGCAAAATGGTGTTATACTGCTCAATATTGAACAGACTCTACGAAAAAGCTTTTCAATGAGTACAGTAGTTGCTGGTTTTTAGCTGTTTTACCTGGTAAACTATTTTTACGGAACTTAGTATTTAATGCATGCTTCTAGGTCCTATACTCCTAAAATGTCCGGGCCATAATGCATAGCAATGGCACACTAACAAGTAAAATAATATTACACATTTGTCACAATTTCAAAAAGTAGTGAGAATAAGTCAGGAACTAAAGGGTTCATGTGATACAAAAATCAACTAACTGGCAAAGGGGGTAATGAGAAACAAGTTCCCAGCAAAAAAAAATTAAAAAAATTGAACACACTTACAAAGCATAAAACATTTTCTATTTGAGTTTCTCCGGAATCATTTCATTAATCATTTTCAACCATAGTTAAATTCTGTTGTAGTAAGCTGCTCCACTAGTTGGAGTATGTCCTTCGACTGTTAATTTGTCAAAAAGTTTCAATAACAATAAAAAATAATAATTACACATTTGCCTATCTGTTTATCATAATTATACTGACATACATTGTTTAGATTTCTTCATATCTGAGCAGACATCACTAAATCTTACAACATACACATTGTGTACATATAATACAAGCATTCAATAATCTTACCAAATTGCTTTCCGTTTTTTTTGATCTGTTTGTTTCTCCAGGGAACTGCTGTATAGCAATCATTCCCTGTAACATACCCGTCATTTCAATATCCGAGCAATTTAGAGAAGATTTAGAAACTTGCTCACTCCACCATTGAGCTTGGTACCAACCATGAGTAATTAGAAGATAATTTGGAGTTCTTATGGATAGTTGATAAAGCTGCATACAAAATTAAAAATCAGGTTGCACTAAAGAACACAATGATAGTGTTTTAACAATGGACAATGTGGCTATCATCTACACTGTAAAGTGTACTATTTATGACATGAGCAAGGATCAAACGTACTCATTTAAATAAATCTGCATGCACATGCATGTGTACCTTGCAAAGGATGATACGTGCTTTGTCTTCAAAAGTATTGATAAAGAAAACATGGGGATTGTCAGTCCTTCTATCACTCTGCATTATAAAATAATTAATGTAAGCAATTTTTTCTCTTTTATTATAATAATAATAATAATTCTCATTCATGGACTGTCAATAGCAGTTCAACAAGGGAACGCCATATTATTAATAAGGGGCACACTTCCTGCTTTGTCAGTTGACTTAATTTCTTGACTGTTTTTTGTTGTTGTTAGCTTGTATCTTATTTTCTAGTTCTACAATAATAATTATCACATTTATCATTATTCTACTCTTCCTTAGCTACTCTTTTCAGAATAATTACTTAAATTATACTCGTACACCAGTTATTTTGTGACTGGTGTACGACTAATGACTTGGTAGCCTACCCATGCATGCACCATAGTCTGCAACCATGCACGAGCAGCACCACCAAAAAGTAGGAGACAACTATAGTTGGTTGAGAACCATTGTAGATAGCTTATAGGTAAGAAGCATGCATGGTCATCAAGTGCAGAAGATGGACTCCTGATATCAAAAAGAGAGAAGACCTGAGTAGTATAGTGTTGACATGATCTACAATGCATTAAGAGTGAGTGATTATGAGCTATGGTGTAATACCTGCTCGGAGGGAATAATTGGATTAATTAATCTAATCACAAGCCATTTGCATAATAGAAAAAAAATTGATAGAGCCTTGCTAATTCAACGAAATTTTGTGTGAGGTTGTTAATGAGTCCAGTATAATATCTACACATAAACAAGGAAGTCCTCCCAAATGCAAAGCAGGTATGACACCCTAGCTCATAATCATTCACTCTTAATGCATTGTAGATCTTCATGCCAACACTCAGGTCTTCTCTGGTCGTCTCAGATGTTTGTGGTGTGTCCCTGAAACTCTAGTGAAGTCTGAAAGGAGCATGCTTTTATTTCTGTCAGTTTTAATGCACTGTCTGCATTCGGATTACCTAGTTTCCATTGTACTATGACATAGATAGTATAACATTCATGTAATATATAATGATTTATATTCTGCATCATTATCAACTTTGTAACCAAGAGAAATTAATTATACAATAGGTGCTGACAAGAGTTCATTGGTGCTGAGTAGCCATCAGTTATAATTAGTTGTATGGTTAGCATGACAGCAAAATGGCTAGTAAAATCATAACCTACCACAATATCTTCTATTCTTTGCTCAACTACACTTGATGATTCTCTGATATCAAAAATAAAAGATTGTATGCTAACTTCCACTTCATTCATTGGCAATCTGCTCTTGAGCATTCTGTCATTCTATATAATTCACGTCAAGAACAACATTTAGACTATCAATTATAGTGTTTACCACTCACTGTAATGAATGTATTAGCATTTTCTGTAATGATACAAATTTTTTTCCATCCATGTGCTTTGATAAAAGTGACTAGTGCTGGAACAAATATGGCATCAGATGGGTAAGTACGATAGTAAGACTTGAATCGATTCCTGTCACTAAGTGATGGAGCAGCAGAAACATATCCCATCTGCAAACATGCAATAGGAATAATTTATATCTATAGCTAAGAGTAATAGCTATGATCTAGTCATTAAAATATCACGAATGTGGATGTTTGTTGTTCTGTCATGCATGCTAGAATAAATGTGGTCTGTCCAAATAGCAAACAATATTGTACAGACCAATTTCTAATTTTATTTCCATAAAATGTCATGTACATGTCGAACTGTTGGATAAATAATGGATACCATTGGGAGGTTCCAATTTTCATTGATTTCAGCGACTGGTTCAGTAGCTACAGCGCAACCCATCCCTAGTATAGCCAGGGGGTATTGATTTGGAGGAGCATCCGTCAGCATTTTAAAGAAAGCATGTAGTGAAGCAGTTCGTTTGCACTGTTGATGGTACTATAATGCATGGAGTACTAATGACTGACTAACCTGGGTATCATAAACAGTTGTATAGTTTAATCTATAGCCTTGTAACAGCGTCATGTTGCTGTTAACCCGTTCAATAGCCAGGTTTACTGCTGGAATGGTCCCGGATGATACAAAACTACCGCTGAATGCCGTCATAAATGCAAAGTAGATCGGTTTAAGATCGTCCTTGTCACCATCACTAGAATCATTGGACCGAGAAGCGCTCACCAACTTGCAACTGCAAGTAGACAGCACCGCGGCAACGAAAATAATCCATGACCAAACCGAGATGCGAGCCATCGAAGAGTACTGACGTAAAATTAAAGTATTCTGTAATTATAGCTTATCATCCAATAACTAATCAGCACTTGCGCTTGCGCAATTGCACGAATTCGCGCGCATGTGCAAAATTATTTTTTTTCTAGCGGGAATTACATTTCGAATTTTGATACATGTAAACCCAGTATACGAATCGCGCGATGGCAAAATCCAGGAGCACATGAACAGCAGTGCTCGTGCAAAATCTGATCAAATTTCGACATATCAGGTACCATTTGAATCGCAACGAACTGATCTTTGAAACAAGAGGTCTAACAGCTATGTCTTTATCACAGTCTAGAGAAATGGGTTATCTTGCTAGCAGATGCCTCTGCTTGTCAGCTATTAGGTAGAACCTTGTGAAGAAATTCAGTCCTGACACACTGCGTGCAGTACCATATACTTAGCAATTTCTTTAAACTAATAATATATAATTGTTATGTAACTCTTTAACTGCAATAGTAATGCATCAAAACACGTCTTGACCTGCTGAGTGAAATAAAGACAACTCGGTATAGGTGAATCTAAAAAAATCATCTGCATATGGACACTCTAGTAATGGTGACGTACAGCCTATTATTTGCAGATAGGACATATCGATACTACAGCTGGTAGTTTATACTAAAGAACTATTATTACTACTGACAAACAAGTGCACAAACATGCACTCCATTATAATGAAAAATTTTGTGATTTACACTCGAGAGGATAATTAGAAGTGTAAATTAAACAACAATTATTACAAAAATAAAGAACTGTCAATCTGAGGTCATTATGATTTGTATGTACATGTATCAGCAATTTTATAAAAATGCAAATGTAGTTAAAAGTATAAAAATGTATTAGAACTGCAGACAGTGTAATGGTGAACGAGCATTTAACTTCGTTGGATACTGTCCTCAAATCGAACAGACAATTCATCCATGCTCTGTATGAAAAGATACAAAAAATTAATTAAATACAGCCTGAGAAATTTTATGTGGAGCAGGGGTGGATTTAGAACGGGAGACATTTTGTCTAATTATGAGGTGCAATTAATGCTCATTTTGGGCTCCTTCACTAATTTGAAACCTGAAAACACAGCACAATGTACATAGTAGCTGTTTTAGCAGTATGGAAACCTGGACGAATATCTGATCAGGAGGGCACATACCCCCAGGCCCTCATCACTGTTGAGATTTATTAACAACATGACCCACCACTTTAACTAGTACTAAGAGCGTGCGCCAGTGTGCTGCTCACCAAAGAGCTGTGCGCCAGTGTGCTGCTCACCAAAGAGCTGTGCGCCAGTGTGCTGCTCACCAAAGAGCTGTGCGCCAGTGTGCTGCTCATCAAAGAGCTGTGCGCCAGTGTGCTGCTCACCAAAGAGCTGTGCGCCAGTGTGCTGCTCATCAAAGAGCTGTGCGCCAGTGTGCTGCTCATCAAAGGGCGAATCATAACATAGATACTGGCTCACAAACATGTAAGGTACAAAGCTGAATCAATGACATGCCCAGAACAGACTTGCCATCGAATCAATTATTTGTACCCTTAGAGCTTTTTCACATAATTACGTATCAACTTTGGTTATCACCGATACAGTAATACATATGGCAATTTACAACTCATGAACATCATTGATGACCACAATGCTGCTTGATGTTCAGGTGGGTCTGATTTATTTCATCTTGCCATAGTAAGAAACTAAGAAACTATATGTACCAATGTAAGTACTTACAGTCATTGTATTTCTGTTTGAACTTGATAGACTACCATTTTGTGGATTAGATTTCTTCAATTCACGTTCAAGCTCATTTACTTTAGCTTGCAATGTGGCAATAACCACTTTGGAATTGTCATCAATGCCTCCCATCGGAAATATCGAGAGCTAGGAAAAGTTGGATTTAAATTAATAGTGTAAACAGGAAAAGAAGAGACTATTACCTTTCTGTCACCACCAACAGAACTGTTGTTACCCTGTTGAGTAGCTACGGATGTACTGAAGACATTTTCTCCCAGTGGGTCCTTGTATAGGCTGACCATCTTGGGGCAGACAGATACACAAAAATACAAGTAACTCGTAAATACATTTTGGGACAAGATTGTCTCAAAATTAATAATTAGTACAGTAAATAGAGGAGGAGCATGAAGTAACCGATAAAAGTGGAAATCTATGCATGTACAGATGCTTTACTAAAGATAGCTAGATGATCATGGTTGAGACTACCACTGTCGAGGCTCGTAGGAGGTAAGCAGCAGCTTCCTAACCATGTTTTCGTGCACACTGTACAGAGATAGCATGATAGCCATTGAAAACACAAATGTGTTGCATCATTTAGCAATACATGTGTTTACTCAAGCCAACAAGCATGGCCCATTGTCTTGGGATAACAAGTAGCTGCTACTTACCTCCTCACTGCCCGTAAGTAACAATAAAGAGTTCTAGGTGCCTGTTTTCGGGAGATTATTTATCATAAGAGCATCACATGTGATTCTACACGTTTCCCGTTAGCCCATTTTTACATGTAGGGAGGTGTCCTCACGTTGAAGTTTAGGCTGTTACTTCATCATTCTCTTGGGTCTTATCAACAGTTTGTGTATAGCTATCTAATGTCCGGTGTCTTGTTAGTATGCGAAAAATCTTAGTCATTAGTTACGAGCTGCAATATACCTATAACTATTTTATCGTAGAATCGACTTATCAAGTCCAAAATGCAACATAGAGCAGCTCTAAGACGTTCACTACACATACATGTACTCTGATGAAATGTACAGCTATACAGAGCAGTATAACTTACAGTACTCCCAACATTTTAACGGGTAACTACAAGATGCTAGTGCATTTTCATGTTAGTGAAAGGTCCTAATTTTCAGTAGTGAAAGATGAACCATTCTATGAGCTTGTTGCAACTCAACCAATTACACTTTTGCTGGCTTTTCACTATTCGGCATAAAATTGTGCAATTCGATCAGCTGACTTGACTTGCTCTTTCCTGACTACACGAGCAAACGATCAGCACTTTTCAAAAGCTTGTATACACAGTGTGTATGCACGATTGTTTTCAGCATCACAAAACTAACTCTTAACTAACTGGAATCTCGTGCTGGAAAGAAATTTTATCACTAGAATATGGAAAGCCAGCACCACACTAGACAACATGCATCCTAGCTGTCAACTATCTGGCAAGGCCAGGAAAAAAAATGGTGATAAAAGTAAGCAACAGTTTCAACAGTTTATTTCATTTACCTTTGGAATGAACACAAGAGCCAGGAAGATGGTAGTAGCAGTAATTTCAGCAAGATTCAACAGAGCTATGCTGGTATTGAGTAATCCAACAAGTGCAAACTCTGACAGAATGATCACCACCACACAAAGACTGGAGGAGTAGATGATGGCTGCTACCCACTTGGAGTCATTCAGGACTTTCACTTTTATTTTACGAGTCTGAAAGGCTAGTACAATGCCAATTGCCTATATAAAATGAATTAAAAAAGAGATACTGCGTTGATATAGCTGGCTATGTGACAATACAGGCCTATACCCTGGCACAGTTCAGTTGTGCAGTGCAAACATGGTTTAATACTATCACTTTTAAATAGGCCAGTTCATTTTAAAGCTGGGTGGTTAAATGTTCCATATACTTAATATTGCAAAATGGTCTATTACAGTAAATTATTATTGAGAGTGAAAGCATTAGTCACAAGTAACATGACAGTCTCACCTGCAATATTATGATGTAACCAAACACGGCAGCTTGAAATATTCTGGCTGAAAAATCTTCACTCCCACAGGCATACACGAAGGATAGCTCAGTAACATTTTGTTTCTGATAACAAAATTAATGAGAATGAGATATGGAAATGTGGGAGAGAAAAAAGAACAAGTTAATACACATACTGTTTGTGACAAAGTTCTTTGTCTGTGTGTTAGCTTGTGGTAAGACTATCTAAGTAGGTGTTATAATTAACCAGGGGTACGACAAGCTTTCATATTACGAAACGTTGACACGCCTACTAATGAACAATAATGCTTTGGAATATATTATGCAGGATAGTTTAAATGGATTGCTCGCGCTCAGGTACATGATATCGAGCTCAGGTGTGCATTGTTTATACTCCATATCAAGGCAAGTAATACAATCTACTAAAAATAGCTGAAGCAAGTTATCTGCTGTTACAGTGATTGGATGACATTCGTGTGTATTGCAGCCAGAGTTTGTGCAACACAGCCGCAAATTCTTTACATTATTAACCGACTGATACTCAAGAATGATAACAATGCTGTTTTGATCACGATGGTGCTTTCCTGGGTAAAGCTGGCTTATACGAAAGCTCTTCATCAGTACTATTCATTTAGCAACAAAATTACCAGCCAAATTGCCCCATAAAGATGCAGCAGACTTGAAAAGTTGTGTTAGTTGTGTTATTGTATCTTGGTCTATAGTGGTGTGTCTGTTAGTTTTGTATCACTGATTGGACTGTTTGTGGGTTCTGTATCTTGATTTGTCTGAGTTTTTAGTAAATTAGTATGTTGTAAGCAATATTATCAGTATGTTTTTGATCCAAGTCGTGGAGAACTTGTAATCGCGACACTAGTGCATTGTTAGCTGCTACTTATCATTGGCAATGATATCAAAGGATGATCACGAATGAAGATGGCGGCTTCTCAAGAGTGAAAAATAGAACTATAGGTGCATGTTAACCACATAATATATTTTGCTGCCGTTTTTAGCGTATAAATGCATATTTCCTTTCTATGGAATTATAAGCGCATGCATCAAGTAAAATAACTGTAAGGTGTTTGTTATCCATAGGAAAACAAACATCCATAATGCGCTGTTTATTTTGTACATTAACTGAACCTGTAGAACACAGTTACGTGCTTTGCTTGTTTGACAATAAGACGTGCATGGATGCCTGGGGTAATTTAGTACAACAACATGATTCTATTGTCTGCATTGAAATCTCTGCTATCAATAGATCCAGCTTACTACTATAAAGCAGTCAGATAAACTTACATTGATCATAGGAGGCCTCTCTCTGTCAGATACTTGCATTGGTGCGGGTCGAAACAATGGTATTGAATAGTTTACCACTAGCAACACTGCCATCACTGACACTATGCTGCCAACAATCAGCATTAGCTTCCAATCTTGTATAGTCTGTAAAAAACAACAACATAATAATAGTACAATATCACAAGGCGTGAAATGGTGACTTAATATATTATGTGGCTATAAGATCAAAGTGCCACAACAGTGGTTACATCAATTTTGCATATTTTATATTGGTTGTGTGTATATATCTTGCATGAGCCATACGAGTAATTTTCAGGGTGTGTCTGCAATGTCACTACATGACTGAGATAGCATTACTAGATGCATCTTAGACATCAAACATCTTAGACACAGTTGTAGCTACATGGGCCCTGGTAGATATTCTCTGTGTCCTGCTAAAAATCCTGTTGGTTGGTGGTTTGCTAATATAATCAGTCCTTGTGCAATTCTTTCGTGTTTTGTGCTATTGCTCTCAAATTAAATTTTGCATATTTTTTCCCAGTATGTAGCCGCAATGGCCCTTACTCAAGTCAGTCAGGATGCCACTGCAGAAGTAGAGCCAATAAAATGCAGCACCCTTTGTACTTTGTGGCTAGCTACCAATGGTTGCAAAATGTATTTTATGGGCGTCTGGGGCCATAACATTTTTCTCAGCAACCATTTTCTCTTGATAAATATGAAATTTGCAGTGAAGCCATAGAAAAAGCTGGCCACAGTATGGTTTTATAAAGAAGCGTGCTGAAAATCTACTGGGGTTTTTAATGGGTCCTCACTTTAGTTTAATTTAGAAATATTTTAGCACTTTACGATAAAAGTTTTGAGATCCTAAGTACAGTAGTGGACATCTGGTGGACATTATATAAACTTGATGCTCAGTTGTTGTTCTACAATGGTTACAGTTTTAACGATCAAGAGCAGTGAGCTACTAAAACGACCTGAGGAGCTGAGTAAGTTGCCAAGAGTAGCTCTGATAGTACTGTATAGCAGCGTGATCATGGCACGTGTTTGACCAAATTGAGAGCATGCAGCAGGGGATATGATTGTTTTGTCAATTGTAGAACAGCAACGAAACGTCAAGATATAAATTATGTATAAGCACTGCCTTCATTTACAAGCAAAATTATACGATATCTCTGATGTACAAATTTGTGTACTTGTTAAAAAAACGGCTGCCACCACGCACTAAATTAAACACCGTTTATTGCACTAGTTTGTGCTGATTTGGGTAGCTTGCTTATACAGTGCTATTTTGCCTCCATGTAAGTCGAAAATGGTTATGGCTATGGTTATGCCACACATGTGAAGGGGATGCAAGGCTAGATGCTGCAGAGGTCACTCAGACAAGCAGAAACTAATAAAAAGTAAATATAAATTATGTATAAGCACTGCCTTCATTTACAAGCAAAATTATACGATATCTCTGATGTACAAATTTGTGTACTTGTTAAAAAAACGGCTACCACCACGCACTAAATTAAACACCATTTATTACCCGTGCGCAGTATGCGCCAGGGTTATGCGTTTGTGTCCGTCGGTATGTATATATGTGTGTGTGTGTCATAAAAAAACACGCTTGTTTACGTCTCACCGCTCGAAATTCTCCACGAAAACACTCTCTACAGCTTCTTCACTGAATTTATAGTCCTATGAAGACGTTTTCTGAGCTGGCAAGCCTTGTTCGAGCGGCTAATCCATGGCTATCTAAAGCTACGTGTTCTTGTAAGAGCACTTACGGTATTGTGGGTGTGTCACTCAACCTCCTATCAATGTCGATGTCCTCACTCAGTCTCACTGTATTTACCGTACGTCAGAGCCATTAAATAACGTGCGTGTTGCTGTAATGCAGGAGTAGTCGTGTTTAGCTCCTAGCTCAGCGCACAGGTATGTGTTCATTAGAACTCTAGTTGCACTAGTTTGTGCTGATTTGGGTAGCTTGCTTATACAGTGCTATTTTGCCTCCATGTAAGTCGAAAATATCAGTTCCCTCGTCCTCAGTGTGCAAATACCCATTTACACCTCTATAACCCATATTTATTCAACTGCAACAAACAGATGTAATAGAATCCTTATAGCAGTATCTTTTGTTGGCAAGAATGTAAGCGATGAACAACTAACCCTTCTTTTTGCTCCTGGATTGTGAAAAATGATATAGACACGCCACATCTTGACTAGTACAGCACCGAATGCCACAGTATAACCAAGTGAACTGAAAACCTTACCAACCTGAGTAATAGAAAAATTATGGGAGATAAATTCCATCAGATTGTTTATTATAGTGTCATATGTTAAACAAAAGATGGCAGCTCAGCAATAATTCTGCTAGTGCTGGCCACTAGTGTACATGGGGTAACACAGAATGGTAGTATGATTGACTGGCCAATAGATCATTCATCCCTACATTGTGCTGGCTAATTCAACAATACTGGCTTGCATGCTGTTGACTAACAAGATGATAAATTATTACATTTTGTATTTGAGAGGCAAAACCTTTGCATATACTGCTTTGGCAATGAAATTTAAAACTCATAAACTCAAGCTCTACTCTTGGTACAAATATGAGCATACTACTGATACCCTCCATACATGAGGGTTTGGCCCCACCAACTAACAAACTACAGTGATTACAAGAGTAATGTGACTGACTACATTAGGACATACATAGCATCTAAGTATGTTGATGATTTCTTCAAAACCAGGGAGTGATCTCAAGATAACTGAAAGATAAAGCAATAGAGCTCCAGCAATAATAAAATAGTTAAGATTTGGACTAGTCAGCTTTACAACTCTGAAAAAAAACCCAGAAAAAAACAGACTTATATTTCAACAGTAGTATCTACATGTACATTTACATGCAAATCAATGTACATTTACATGCAAATCAATGTACATTTACATGCAAATCAATGTACACATGATTGATAATTCATGCTGTCTCAATACTCAGACAAGCATTTTTGCCAACATTTTATTTCACTGTCACACATTTAACATTTTATTTTTGTTAGCATTATTATAGTTTAGCACACCATGGTCACTTTAGTGATCCTGGTAACTGCCACTCTGCACTGCACAGCATGCACAGGTACTGACTACACCTTCGAATAACCCAATGATTTAGGCAAAAAACCATGACAACTGTCCTATAATTAAGTAAGTAAACCAAACTCACTTTCTTTCTCTGAAAATAATGTTGAATGCCAGGCATACAATAGTAAATACAATTCCAGCCACACCAAGTAGCTCAAACAGTACCACAAGGAAAATATGCACACCACTATATGTCATCTGAGGTATTCCATCTGGAGTGATAGGTTGACCTACAAATGTATGTGGTAATGTGTTGAGTGAGACATGTACATATCAATGTATTATACTAACCGTTCCAGATAGTGTTGTTACTTTCATTACCAATATAAAAAAAGGTATCATTCATAGTTCGATTGACAATGGCAAATACAACCCTTTCCAACTCATTTTTCTGGCGGTACTGGAACACTTCAACTATGTTCTGTATGCGAGTGCCATTTTCATCAAACTGTACTGTTCCCTACACAAAGATGCATTACTGTATACAATACCAAATACTGTAACAGACAATGTAATCGTTGTCATTATACAATGGTTACAGTTTTAGCAATCAAGGATAACACGCTATACTAAAAAATACTGGCCAGAGGAGCTGAGGACAGCGTATTAGCTGCCAAGAGCAGCTCTGATAGTACTGCATAGCAGCTTGATCATGGCACATACTTGACCAAATCGCGAGCGTGTAGCGGGATGTGTGTTTACATAGATACTGGCCTGAAATATACCATGAAAAGGCATTTATCCTGCTCTAATTTTCCATTCAGGCTAATTAGATCAATTCTGTTTTTCTCAGGAATATTCAATAAACGGCATGCAACAAAAGCTAATGTATAAATAACATCTTGTCACGGTTTATTAGCTTCATCATAGCAAAACGTTACAGCAATAAATTTTACGTTTCGACCACATGGGCCTTCATCAGAAATAACCAGAATGTTCAACCAGAATCAAAATGTTATTTCTGATGAAGGCCCATGTGGTCGAAACGTAAATTTGCTGCTGTAACGTTTTGCTATGATGAAGCTAATAAACCGTGACAAGATTATAAATACATAGCAATGAGCCTATACAATATAATTGACATCATACACATGATGTGAGCAATATACAGTAACATGAGCACTTACTGAAACACCTTCAAACTTGAGATTATTTAGACTACGATTGACAAGACATTCTATTCTGCTGTTGAAGAATTCATAACAGTTCAATGAAACATTCATGCCATCAGCGCCAGCACAGTGACCCAAATCACCAGAACACAATGATTTAGAGGCATTGTCCATTGCCAGCGCTAGAGCCCAAGTAGCATCAAAAGCATCTGGAGCTTCTAGCTGAAATACCAAGCCTGGATATGATGATGTATTGAGTCTCTTCCTATACTGATCATCAAATTCATCTCCTGACTAGAATGATATAATATAAATTATATGTATTTGATAATACTGATTATTTTTTGTTAGGATTTAATTTTCATAAGCCGAAAATCAGATTTTCTAAAATTGAACTTAATTTTTCTTGACCAAAATAAATTATCAGGTTCTTTCTTGTGCCTGCTTGGGTGGACAGCATGGTGTGATCGAGTCAATAAGTGAGACAAGAAGTGAGACAACCGTCGAAGAAACAGAGAAAATACGGCACTCGGAACTGTGTAAGCACGTACGTATGAGGTACGGTGGTGGGTACCTATTTATTGTGCACAATTATGGGCATAGAATACGCCGCATATCATCATGTTGCTTGTGAATATCGCTATGCAGTGAGAGCAGTGTGGGTGTGGACTTACTCACTGTAGCTCGGTAATCGCTACCTTCTGGTGAACACTTTCTGTGACATAGTTTGCCAACAGCTCTATTCAGCAGACAGTATGACCATGTTTTCTTAGTCCTACAATGTCATGGGCAGGGCCAATGAAATCAGTACGAGAAAAGTTGCTGTTTGAGAGTTATGGCTCGAAGAAGGTGCATAGTCACCCACGATTTTCAACATACAGGCATATTTCTCAGCGCTGACTTACCAGGACATCTCATTGGCACTCCCTTAGATCAAGAAGCATTAGATTGTGGTATTTGTTTGTGTTTCTCTGCTAAGGCTGGGACAAAAGTTGATGCATAAACTCAGAAAATTCATGATGAGCATTTTGGTTGCTGCCATCAATATCTAGTCCAGCAGATAGGTGCCCAAATTTGACATGATCGTGCTCTTTAATGATACAAGCATGAAATTTGGTATACAGTTAGAGAATGACTTAAGAAACATTTTTAGCTATAGGGCCATCTCAGATTTTTCTCCCTAAAAAAATTAGAGCGCATTGAAAATAATTAGTTCTAATTAGTGATAATTCGTATGTTATACATCTATATTTTGTAAAATCTTGCTCTTGCATGACATTATTGTTTCTTTACAAGGCCATGTTCATCTTAAGGCAAATTGAAGTAGAAGATGTATAGTGACATGATGAGAATTCTGTGGAGAATTCATTTATCATTGCTGTACTGATCAATCAAACCAAATACTCCACTTGTGCTTATTCATTGGAAGGTTGTATTATGAAACAATCTCTTATGGTATATATTATGTTTCACAAATTACATGCAGGAGAAATTGCATGCATGGGTTTTCATAGAGACAGCTACTTTAACAATGTAGTGAGTTCATATGAGCTGCTTATTGTTTCTGCTTCCTATCCATTAAAAAAAATGATACATTCATGACCAGTATAGCTCTTAATTCAGCACAAGCAGTTGTATGACTGGCTGCATACAAAGCAGAGTGAAGCACAAGCAATTCAGTATACAATGCACAAAGTATGTACTTTAAAAGTGCT
This sequence comes from Haliclona indistincta, assembly GCA_964017065.1. Taxonomy (NCBI): domain Eukaryota; kingdom Metazoa; phylum Porifera; class Demospongiae; order Haplosclerida; family Chalinidae; genus Haliclona; species Haliclona indistincta. Next base: position 10,231,552 of record OZ024784.1, read on the forward strand.
TAAGTAGCACAAGCTCTTTTAGCTGAACTAGCTAAGTTGGATATTACCTGCTAAGCTAAGTAGTCTTTCCACCTCAGCAGAAGACTCAGGAATGCTTAAAACAGTTTTAGCCGGCTACTACGAATAAGTAAAATAATTAATTATCATTCGCAATGCCGGGACATTTTCCATCTTCATATGTTTGAGATACTGTAGCTCTATTGTGTTTTCTTTATTGCTGCCTGGAGCACAATTTTCCTTGCCATGTGGGCTACTAAGTTATGCAAGTACACTTGTATTCGTAGGATCATGTGTATAATTATAATTAAAGCATTTTTGCTTTAAAATCACTTAAAATTATGGTGCTGCATGCTTAAGGACAAGCCGAGGCTTATGAAAGTTCTTTGTATACCAGCACTTAGAATAGTGCTTAAAGCACTTTAACCACAAGCACTGAAGTGCTTGCTCTATCCATACCATGCACCAAGACATTTTAACAACTGATTGTTTGATCATAGCTTTATATCAGTTTCTCCATAATTATCATGAAAGCAATAGTAGGATTTTAATGTGTTGAGTCTACATGTGAGTTCCAGCTAGATCAGGAAACTGGACAGTGGTATTAATACTGCAACTAAGCATCATTGATTATGTCTATCATTTCATGTGTTTTTGCCATTGGCATATGCATGGCCTGCATGCACTAATGACTTAATAATAATTATCATCAACTTGATGCACATTAACTTATTGACTACAATGGTAGGCTATTAGTAGCTGTTACAGATTGTTTATAGCATAGTGAATTAACTGTTTTGAGAATGGGCAGGCAGCTTTCAAACAAGCCAGCCTCCTTATTAATCAAAGTATTAGCCCATGTTATCCAATTTTTGATTGTTGTTCTGTAACTCATAGTTAGCCTGGCTTGAATTGTATAGTGTACCTGTGCAACTTGTATGCTTGAGTGTGTGTATGCAATGGTCATGGTGTGTGCACTGCAATGTGTGATACAGTCAGTATATAGCTATTTGGTTGATGAACAGTCAAGATTTCTGCTGTAACAGACTCTCTGCATGACTACTGCTTGGTCATATTTTGGACAGACTCTCTGACTCAGTTTATACATCGCTCTGTTACCTCAGTACATATCATTGCCATGCTCTGCTATATATATTGTGTTGGATATTTTCATAAGACTGTTGAGAGCTTGACCCAACTTGCTCTGTTAAACATCTGCGTGTTACACTTCATAAAATCTTAACTCTGGCAGCGAGTATAAAACTGCAGCCAAATTAGTGACTGCTATCATGAGAGTCAGCCAGCTTAGTGGAATAGCCAGCTTTAAAACAGCCAGTGGTTGCAATCATACCGTAGCTTTATCACGCTTACTACACTATATGGACTATGCATCTCCATGCAGAACTTGGTAAACTATCTAATCTGTAGTGCATGGTAAATAGCCACTGATATAAGCATAGAAAATCCATAGAAAAACTCTACCAGAAACCGTCCACAAGAATTTACAAGAATAGCTAGAAAGCTAGAACACTAACAATTAAGCTTCAAAAAGTTGATAGCAGTTTGCCGATGGTAGACTATGCATACATGTAGTATGACAATTTGACTTTGCTTGATTACTACTATAGCATTTAAAATAAAGAAATTTCCTTTGTACAGTTAGAGAATCGGTGAATAGTGTCATCAAGAGCAAGATTTTGCAAAAATATTAAAATATAGATGTATAAAATACCAATTATCACTAATTAGAACTAATTATTTTCAATGCGCTGTAATTTTTTTAGGGAGAAAAATCTGAGATGGCCCTATAGCTAAAAATGTTTCTTAAGTCATTCTCTAACTGTATACCAAATTTCATGCTTGTATCATTAAAGAGCACAATTACTGCACCTATCTGCTGGACTAATCTATGCTTAGCATTGCAGAAGAGCAGTCTTTGGCTTCTCAATTACTCGTTTTTACAGTTTTAGTGAACGGGTACCCATAACCTTAACAGTCATTGCTGCATGCGGAAGACCATATTCACTCATCAGCCAAAACAATCGTCAGACTTCCCACGGCTATTTTAGGCAATTTTTCTGTAATCTGGGTTCCCAAGCAAGCGTGATAGTCTCATACACCACTGATTTGTATGTCAAATCTTCCACTAAAATTTCAACAAAACTACTTTTAATAAGATTTTGGCGCAAGCCATTCGAAAATTGAGTTCAGCCAAATACGAAATATTTGGCTGTCAAAAATTAATGGTTATAAGAACACTATGACTTCAAAATAATGAAGATTTTACTTTTGCATGGTGAAAGGATCCTTAATAAGACGTGCCCAATTATAATTGAGAAACAAGTGTACTATACCATAATAGTGGGTAATTTTGGCGGGAGGAACTTTGGCGAATTTGGCGATTCGTCAAGCATTCGCCAAAAATAAAATTCACAAAATCTGCTTTTTCTATTGCAGTAATACGTGAGCCAGGCACTTGATGCCAAAATTAAACTCGCCAATACGCAAAATCTGGGTCATTCGCCAAAAGTTTGACCCTCCAAAATTACCCGCTATACGGTACTCACAAGTCCAGTATCAGTAGGAGCTGAAGCATCGAGTGGCTTTGGGAACTGTTGCAGAGCAATGTTTCCTGTCAAGGCTTCTTGCATCTCCTCATCTGTACAGGGAATAGTGACATTGATGGCCACTTCTTCACTCCACCATCGATTTTGGTACCATCCATGAGTGATGAAGAGGTATTCAGGATACTTTATCCCAAGTTGGTAGAACTATGTCAAATAATATACCACATAAAATGTATTATTAATAATTACTATGGACACCAGTTGTTAAGTGATCAAAATATGAGCTGGATTGGATCTAGGGGGTCAGTATCTGAACCTCCTGCTAGACCCTTAAACGATTGAGGCTTGTCACTAGCTGGTGCACTGACGGCTTGTCACTAGCTGGTGCACTGACGGCTTGTCACTAGCTGGTGCACTGACGGCTTGTCACTAGCAATCTGCAAACAAGCGAAACTGTGCACTTAATAATTAACAATTGAAAAATTAATTTTAACAATTGGTTTTGTGTGCCGACTTACTCTTGAAACTATGGTCCTAAAGCCTAGTCCGTAATGAGTCACAAAGCTTAGTAATGCGACCCACGCGATGTGGCACTGTCTTGTCATCATCTAACATGTGCCTACACCGAACACCATGCACATGCTTCTCAATAGTGTGCTTTTACAACTGGTGTCCCTGATCTACAAAAAGTATTTAAACTCATGTGCAGCCAATATGTATTACCACCACTGCTAGGCAGGTGTGGCAGACATACCATTGCCCGCAATTCAGCTATAGTGTACAACATCGTGAAAATAAATTATCGTATGGTTTGCTATATTGAGTTCATTACTTTTGTTAATATCACTTGCTCGTTGTCGTAACCAATATGACAACTCTAAATGAGGCATTCCATATCTTCACAATCACTATCTATGATTAAACAGGCAATTTTAGTATGGTGAGGCTGACCGATGCTTATAAAGTGGTAACTAAAATATTGCCCCACAAACTTCCTTCTCCATTCAGTAAGCCTAGCGCTGTCCTGAGTGAAACAATGACTACCAAACCTGCACTTAGACTAGTGCACTTGATTGCTGAATAAGCATCAAACATTGCCAGAAGCAAATATTCCATGAAAACATGAACTGTTATACTACAGGCGATGCACTAATGTTTTATAATCCGTTAAGTACTTTATGCACGTCTGTACTGTATGGCTAGTAATATTAATTTTGTGCTTTGATGCTAAAATGAAAATTTATTTCCTCCATCAATCAAAATTGTATAGAGATGGGTGTGACTGCAAAACTTAATTCCATACACACGTTTTTACTGCAAAATCACACAATATTATACATGTACTTATTACACTATTACTCAAATTAATTTACTGTCTTTTCTGTTACGAAAAGCAACAATAAAAATTATAAGCAAAATACAAGCAGCAGATATCTTACTTCACACAAAATTGCACGTGCATCATCTTCAAAAGTGTTGATGAAAAAGACATGAGGATCTCGAGTTCGATCAACCTGTGTTGATATAACATGTATTGTCACTTAGCAATGGATATTGAAACAAGCAATGAGCAACATAAACCGGTGAAAATTCACAAACAAAGTGCTGATGTTTGTGAATATACAAGTTCCTGATGTGAACAAAGCTCAAACGAATTCACAAACAAAGCACTGATGCACAAGTTGCTGTCTTGGTATTGGACAAACATCCAATACCAAGATAGCAACTTGTTTCACAAAATTATTGTATCTATACAGATGTAGCAGCATAGCAATTACTTTATTACTCTTGAGTGTGTAGGCATCCGAATAGTGTCTATCGGTTGGTATGTGTTTTCAAATAATTATTTTACTATTTTTCATTTGAAAAAGCCATGAAGTAGCTCCATAATGCTTAGTTTTGCAATTCACGAAAACACCTACAAAGTCAGGAGTGTTCTGGCCGTCTGCACCATCAGTAATATAATAGCTACAGGGTGTAGTCATTGTGACTCTGATCTATGGTATGAATGAGTGCATGTTCACACTAATAATTATTATTCAGCACCCAGAAAGAAAGTATTTATTATTTATAATTTACCACTAAATTCCTAATCGTGCCATCACTTGCTGGATGATCATCTCGGCTGAACTGAAATGAATCTTCGCTGATATTAACACCAAATATAGGGAGTTCTCTTGTGAGCATACGATCATTCTAATAAAAGAAGACAGAAAATGACAATTATACAGAAAAAATTTCTCAGACTGTTGCTTTAAGTGCTAGTGTATTATTGCTTTGTGCTTTTTGGAAACTCGCGCAATTTCGAAACTGCTTTGCACAAATTTATGGCTGCCAAATTGTGTACCAATTTCGAAACTGCATCAACACGCACCATGATGTTCATCTAGTACTACGGGCTAGACATGAGGCTACTAGTACTACAGGCTAGACATGAGGCTACTAGTACTACAGGCTAGACATGAGGCTACTAGTACTACAGGCTAGACATGAGGCTACTAGTACTACAAAATCTGGTGAGACATACATGCTCCTTTGTGACACACAATAAGTATTAGAAAATAATGTTGTAATACAGCAATGTAGTCTCCTTGACTAACTGGAAGACATCTGCAGGAGCACAGAAGTTCCGCAGTACAGCGTCGATGATTTTTTTCGACTGCCCATGACGTATTATTTGCTAAGGTACCTAAACTAAGGACAAATTATCTCACAAGTCTATTTTCTTATTTGCAGGCTGTTTTAACTGCTTTTGAAGAATCCAAACACTCCAGAGGAAGATATTATTGGATTCAATTATGATTAACTCACTCAAGCCCAATGCATGCCACTGCAGACAATTGTGTTGTATAACTTCACCAATGATCAGTAGTAGTTGAGTATGCATAGAGTAGGGACTCCATCCCAAGTATATATATGCAGAGGCACTATCACAAGCTACCGAGTACTGTGTACTTACTTACAGTCTCTAAATTACGCAAGACGTACGCAATTTTGAAACTAGCCACGCAATTTGCCAACCATCAATTTGCGCAACACAGTTTCGAAATTGCGCAACTTTCCAAAAAGCACGGAACATAATCACTATAGCAATTAACTATACTAATCACAAGTAAAAATGTTAGGGAGGATGCTTGCATAAGTAAATGGTTAGAGTAGTAAGGCCACCATACTCAATAATCATGATCTATCAAGGCTTTCTATAATTCTTCTGGCACCAGATGTGACTAGTACTGAATTCACAGCACACCCTCGCTCACAAACCTTCAGTACATACTCCTGCACAATATTTGTCTAATCTCGCTTCTAAAATCACATGTCTGGCTCTCTTAACCCTAATTTTTAGAAACATTTATTACGGAGATCTGGCGTTAAAATCTTTGCAGCAAACATTTAAACATGCCCAATGTCAACAGTGCAGAGCATACAGCAGACACAAAGAACTGGTTTGTTGGTTGACAGTACTTAAAACATTAGGCACTGCCAGGATAGCATTCAGCACAGTCCATGTAGTGCCTTAGCTATTTACCCACCCTTCACTCAATTCCCTCAATTACCACTATGGCACTACCACCATCATGGGAAGTCGACTTGCGGTCGTCCTGGTCACCTCCCCGGTCTGGCAGTCTCCTTAATGAGCCAAGGGAAATTGGATCAGCAGCCATTCAATTGAAGAGTCAGCGCTCTCAATGTCATAATAGGTGCCTGCCAGACCCCATATCATGCCAAACAAAATAAGATTACTCAACATAAAATGTGGGACTTCACGAGAGGGACTTCGTGAATGCTGAATATTTGTTTGTGACACAGTCATGATAACAATTCCACAACTGTTCAAACAAAATACTAAAAATAATCTGTCAACTATAACATGCCATTGATAGTGTCATAGCAAGTTTCACTGCACTACTATTGGAATGGATCAACTACCGTGGAACCAAACACCTTTGTGTGGTGATCCGGTTGTTGTTATAAAATACACAAAGTATCAATTTGGGATCAAATCTTGTGATGGCATCCTAGTGCCAGGGTCTTAAGCCCAAGAAAGATGCTGACCAATTCTTGTGTGATTATCTCGTGCATATTGCGCAATCACAATAATGGCGTCTAACACTTAGCTGACAATGGATCACGATCGAGAATTTGCAGAATTTATATCGCCGTTTCGCTAAAAACAAAGTTCGAAAGGCACTTGCCAGGATAATTTCACGACTGTTCATTGGTGTTTTGGTCTCGGCACTGCTCGCGTAAAGGCGCTAGGCGCGCCGAAGAAAGAAGAAGAAAGAAGATGACGAACTCGATTTTCACCGTTTCCAGGTTCGTCACTTCAGTAACAATTTCGAGCGATCTCCTTGCTACTGTAAGATGGGGCAATGCCAGATAGCAGATTTAAGTGTCTTTGGGCATTATAATATTCATCACCAGGCGAAATATCAGCGTTTGAACGCTAATACATTGTATGTAGCTGCCATCTTGTTTTTCCATTCAACCCTACATAGGGAGGCACTACCGTGCCTCCCTAATACAGCAATGATGCATGCGAAAAGGTTTCGGCCCAAGCATAGTTAGTTGCCATTCAAGTGTATCAAAAACAGTGAGTGACTGTCACAGTAATTATCTAGACTATTCTTAGTATCCAGAATATTTCTACATCAGTGATCTGACTATTACATGTGTTATTCATTTAAATTAGATTTGCACTATTGTAGTGCACTCCTTATAACCTATGTGTATAAGTGTACAAAGTGACACTTGTTGAGGCACAGTAGTCTGTCACTTTGAAAGGTCAGTGATGAAGCACTTGAAGAAGCACTATACTAACACTTCAGAGTTAGTGGTTAAAACAGCAGTGTGGGAAACCTATCCAAACTCTACAAATGATCACAGACTGCCAGCTCAGTGAACAGCAACAGTATATAGAGAAAGAGATATGTGAGCTAATACTGACCACATTTCCTGCATATTATATTCACATTAGGCAGTGTCTAACATGTCACTTTTCTTAGATCTTTGAGAAGTATTTGGTACACATTGACTAAATTGCATACAGCATGGTTGTTGTTGACTAAGTGCCAGTCTGGCAAGAAAGCCAGACACTGTAGTTAACTTCACAGGAGGGTCAAGTGGTTTGGTCTCCCTTGCCACATATATGCACACCCACTGCGATCACAGACTGGCTCCCTAACATACACCTCACCATTCAGAGACCACTCAACTATGGGGGTCATTCCTAGCATGGCTACATAACCCAGCATGCACGCTCTGCAAAGCATAGTCAACACACTTGACACTAGCTGCTTCATCTTTCCCTATCCCACCCTCACTCCTCATACCATTCCACTTGTATTTTATAAAAATTAAAATTAATAAATAATTTAGGGGGTTACCTGGGCCCAATGGGATCCACCCAGCACGCTTGTTGGGTGCCCCATGTCCTACTCTCCGCCCAGCTTTCTGCCAACCAATTGCAAACATAATGTTGCACGCATGGACGGAGGCTTACACACACATCCCGAAGAAGTTAATAGCAAATTTTGTTGTGTCATGTTAGTAAATGATGGTATGAATGTGCAAAATAAATTATGTATCTTTCCTAAAATGGTTAGAAACATACATTCAGAAGGTACTGAACTAGACTCAGTGCTACATAGTCATGGTTTATGATTGTATGCCTCAGTGCAATTATAAAACTAAAAAACATCTCTATCTACGAACTATCTACCACAACTATCAAAAGTTACAAATATCAACAAACACAACCATCTACCATTCCACGAACACAGTTAACTATCCACAAACATCTGCAAACATGGCAACAGCTGCAGATGCATGTATCCATGATATGACATACACAGGGGGTACTACAAGTTAATATTTATTATGATGTATTGCTGATATAATTATGACAAGCCCCACTTACAAACAATAATGCTTTCGAATGTATGCAGGATAGTTTAAACAGTTTGCCATCGCACTATAGTACATGATACCGAGCTCAGGTGTGCATTGTTTACACTCCAGATCAAGGCAAGTAATATTCCAGAACAATCTACTGAAACAAGTTATATGCTGTTACAGTGATTGGAAAACATTTGTGTGTATTGGAGCCTGAGTTTGTGTGCCACAGCTGCAATTTGTTTTTAGTTTACATTATTAACCGACTGATTCTCAAGAATGATAGCAATGCTTTTTTGATCACGATAGTGCTTTCTTGGGTGACTATTTTTGCCAACCAATTCTCTATCTTCGTCTCTCTGTACTGCAAAAACTAAAAGAGGTAAGGGTGGGGTAAGGTAGCTTAAACGAAAGCTCTTGGGCAGTGGTATCTATTTAGTAACATAATTACCGGTAATTGTCCTCTAAAGACGTAGCAGACCAGGAAAGACGCAATGTATTTTGGTATTGCCTATATGAAGCTACGTCAGCATAAAATAGCTTGTCGTACCTCCCTGTGACATATATGACAATGCAGTGCTTTAGTTATGCAATCAGAAGCCAGAACTACAGAACTACTGACTACTGAAGAACTACTGAAGTGCTGACCACTAATTCAACTGGGCATGCCTGTAATATTTAGTTCGAGTGCAGGGCACAGCACACAAGCGAGATGGTGTCCATAGCTTGCTTACACAATTTCTTTAGACATGCGCTGCTATCCTGTAGTGAAATGCTAACCTATCAGCTTCTAGGCAGTCAACTGTGGATAGCTTTGTATATTAGATTGCCATCGATCGCAAGGTAAGCAAATCACATCAAAACTTACGAACAGAGCCTCATAACCAAATCTTTACAATTCATATATCGACTTCAGTTTGTGTTGCACGTTTCTGTGCTCAGAGAGTACCAACGAATACTAAACAAGCCAACAGCTGGGCTGCCCGTACGTTTATCTCACGGGCTGAACAAAATCAAGCCGGAAGACCAAATACCTATGGATATATTGCATTGCAACAATGCAGATACTGTCAGCAAGGTTTTGCGCTATTTTGTGTTGGAAGTAAGAAGATCGGACGGAGAGTGCTATCCACTTACAAAGTAGTCTCAATAGGATAATGAAAGACAATGGAGTCTCATTTTCTATTTTGATAAGAAGATTGAAGGTTCAGAGATCTTTCACGCACACTAGACACAGTCACTAGTAGTTTGCATCGACAGGGCATGTTTCCTGCAAGAAATTCTGCACCGATCATTTCATTTGGTCAAAAGTGTTGCTAGGAGTGAAAACTTCCAGAAGTCTACAACATGCTGTGTTTTTGTTTTAGGTTTAAACTTATTACGCGGTATAGATGAGCAATATACAGCTTGAAGCCAGAGCAGTTTGTTAGACATCCTAGTGTTCCAGAACTTTACTCTGAAGATGTATTCTTTGAATATACCGAGTTCGTTTCTAAGAATAATCAGCATCGATTTAAAGATATTAATTTTAGCAGCAAATGTGTAAAAGCATATGCATAGCCTGGGTCTGACAGATGTCTCGTGAAGCTGCTCGATTATTACTTGCAGAAACTACCACCTGACCCACCAGCACTGTATATGAGACCGCTTGATCACAAACCAGTCGATCCTAGTATGCCATGGTTTTGACTGGGGTCAAAACACTCAAAAAATCATCCCCAGTCTTTCTCAAGAATCTGGCATTGGTGTGCATTATACAAACCATTCACTGAGTGCTACAGCAGTGATAAGAAATTAAAGGAGTTCCAGAGAAGATTATTGCAGAAAAATTTGGTCACAAGAGCTTGAAGGCTTTGCGTTTGTATGAGCACACGTCAGTCGATCAAGAAAAAGCTGCGGGTGAGTCGATAGTCAGAGAGAAATTGTACCAGACAGAGAAAGCATCATCGTCTGCTGTTGCTGAGTCGTTTGCGCCACATTTTTCTAGACTCTCCAGAATGGTACTTTCAATTTCTATACTTCATGACCCTTTGTGACAGTGACACTTTCAGACCCAAATTTGTTAATAACATGTTATCACTTACATTGGTAAGCCTGCACATTGCACTTTCAAAAGGTGAGAACCCGCCTACTGTGCTATATTGTCCAACCAGTCTCATTACGAAAATATAGCCTTTGATACACACACACACACACACACAAAAAAAAGCCTCTCACTGCCTATTACAGGTCACGCGTTCCTGGACAAGCCAGGGCACCTGTGCACTAAGCAGGTACGATGTGCCGGTGCTATGAGCACTCCCGGAGCCCGGGCAAGGAGCTCGCAGGAGGTACCAACTATGCCTCCCACTGCCGGTGTGGGCACCCTATGTCCCACAACTACCATTAGTGGACAATGAGACACAGCCAGTGTGCTTTGCTCCCCCAGTACAAGACCAGGTACCCGTTTTACAGATGGGTGGGCTGGTGGGTACTTGTGATGTTTTTTTTTGGGTTTTTTTCCTCCTGCTCTGGGATTCGAACCGGTGTCCTCTTGGGTATAAACCCAAGACTCTACCAGTTGAACCACCAGGGCACCCACACACACACACACACACACACACACACACACACACACACACACACACACACAGAGTGCTACAAAGTATCCAACTAAGTGTAGGTTATATCCCGCATTAGTGGGATATTATGACCTATTATATCCTGCGGGAAAGGGCGTGCTTCCGAGACTTTACGAGAGCGCTAGCCCTTTCCCGAGGGATATAACGGGTCATACGTCCCGCCAATATGTGATATAACTTACTTGTGGCATGCTAAAGGCTGTTCTGATCATGGGCGTGACACGAAGGCAAATATGACCCTCAAATAGCGCAATCTGATTGGTCAGAATAGGCATAGTATGTTATAACATATTTAGTCTTGTTGCTCGCAACCTGCTACTACAACCCCTTAGTGGGACCTACCATGACTATTCTGATCTTTCTTTTAAAGCTGGCTACAGACGCATAATGTACTATTTACTATTTTTTAGATCTGAGTGCTTGTATCGTCACTCTTGGTATCGTGTAATGACATCAAATCAATATTTGGCAACTCTTAGCAATACACAGCCAAGGGATCCTAACAACTCTTAGCTAACAACTCTTAGCAATACACAGTCAAGGGATCCTAACAACTCTTAGCAATACACAGCCAAGGGATCCTAACAACTCTTAGCAATACACAGCCAAGGGATCCTAACAACTCTTAGCAATACACAGCCAAGGGATCCTAACAACTCTTAGCAATACACAGCCAAGGGATCCTAACAACTCTTAGCTAACAACTCTTAGCAATACACAGTCAAGGGATCCTAACAACTCTTAGCAATACACAGCCAAGGGATCCTAACAACTCTTAGCAATACACAGCCAAGGGATCCTAACAACTCTTAGCAATACACAGCCAAGGGATCCTAACAACTCTTAGCTAACAACTCTTAGCAATACACAGTCAAGGGATCCTAACAACTCTTAGCAATACACAGCCAAGGGATCCTAACAACTCTTAGCAATACACAGCCAAGGGATCCTAACAACTCTTAGCAATACACAGCCAAGGGATCCTAACAACTCTTAGCAATACACAGCCAAGGGATCCTAACAACTCTTAGCAATACACAGCCAAGGGATCCTAACATGAAATCGTGTAAATTATAAATACCCTGTCTGTGGTGAGTACACTAATCATTAATCTACATAACATTCATGACTTACCAACATGAATGTGTTGGCCTCTTCAGTAATCAGGCACAACTCCTTCCACCCATAGTATCTGATAAGAGATATTATTCCAGGAACAAAGATTATATCAGATGGATAGGTGCGATAATAGGATGGCAATCTGGACCTGTCACTGAGAGTAGGGGCAGCAGCAACATAACCCATCTGGAGGAAAACAGGATATGAGAAAAGACAAAGGGTATTCTATTAGGATCATTTTGTGTTGAACACCAAATGTACATGGTGGCAACATAACTAAACATTTGACACAATTCCTGACTTTATGAAGTGGGAAATTTTGGCAACCGCAAACCTAGTCCAACATAAAATAAACAGTTGCTTAAAATAAATCACACGATGGAGTCCCTTCCTGTGGACGCCCCTAAAATAAGGACACCTACTTTACATACATAATGGACTCTAAACTGCTATTTCTTATAAGTTATAGCAGTGCAGTAGCAACCACTATCAACAACAGGTATCAAAGCACCATGATCATAGCAGGAAAATCCCTAAATGACAAGTAACTTCCTCAATTAATAATCAAGTAGTCACGCATCAGCATACACTATTGTCATGCCTATACAACATCATAGCATGTTTGAAGATATAATTTAATTTTAGGAAAAATTATGTGCTAACACAGACATTCCAAGAATACATCATACAAGCACTGTAAGCTATGTAGTACTGTTACACTAATTTTATGATCTCATTTAGGTCATACTATGGGCATAGAATCAACGACAAGAAAAACAGTCACTTAGACAGCAGTTAGTTTTATGAGGCAGGCTCAACAATGGCTGTTCTGATCTGTGAACATTGAGGTGCTATATCAACTGCTGGATTTTGCAGCAGAATGCCTGATCAAACACTAGACACACACACACACACATTGGAATATTTAATCTAAGCTGCAATCATAAGCTATTCAACAATTGAAATTACATTAACAAAGGCTTGTCCAGAAAGTCCATTCCACAAGTAATCACAGGTAGCTACTCCAATATTGACACCATAGCTTTATAATTTTAATATTATTATGTCAAATGTCGATATTATCTTTTTCCGTATGACCATTTAGTCTTAAAGGTTTAAGTTTATTTACTTGCATAGAGTTGGTTCAACAGTGACTAACGAAGGATTACATTCATAAATGACATAACTAAACCATTCCTAACATTAGCCTAAGTAGTTCATAGCAAAGGTCAAGTTTATTTTTACTTTCTACCAAAGGGCTAATTAGTAGAGTTCACAGCTGGAAATATTTCAGCTAACAAAAGATAAAATCTTACCATTGGAAAGTTCCAGAATGAGTTGATCTGGGCAACAGGTTCAGCAGCTACAGCACAGCCCATACCTAGGGCAGCCACTGGATAGGGAGGAGCTTCACCTATCATGTCAAAGAAGTTTTGATAGGAAGATGTTCTTTCACACTGTAAAGGTGATGTAACAAAGATATAGACAAGCTAGCATTGTATTAGTACTTAAGAGCGTGCGATCGATACATATGCATTGATAAACTCACTTGGATACGATATATCCTTGTGTAATTCAGTGAGTATCCTTGCAAAATACTGGTATTCTCGTTGATAAGCTCCAGTGCTAGATCAACAGCTGGTATAACACCAGACGACAAAAAATCACCGCCGAATGAAGTAAAGAAAGCGATGTAGAGCGATCTTAGTGACACTTCTCCAGGCTGGATACACAGCGCACAAGTAGAGTTATTGTTAACAGCTTCGATAGTTTGCACGTTGCCCAAGCATTGCAGTAGCAGCAATAGCAGTGAAAATCTAGCGGTGCTCACAAGAGCTGTTTGAACTGAGTCCATGGTCATTAGTCGAGAACAACCAGATACGTAGAAATTGATGTGCACACACGTTATATTTATTAACTTTAAGCTTATCATCACTTCCGTCTCAGTTTGCGGGGTCAAAGGTCGAAAGTTAACCTGTTTTGCACGGAATTCAACTTGATCTTTCTGCTACCAGAGTAGTTGCCTCTTCCTCACTATTCGGCAGTCACCAGAGTGCAAAGGAGAGCTTGGGACCTTGAAGAAGAATAGACTAGTCAGGTTGTCCTTCATAATGTAGCTGTAGGTGAGTATTAGAACCTGGCTGTAGTCAGGGCATGTAGCTCGATCAGTGTAAGGTGATGATGTCACTGGCTTCAGTAACTGCAGGACAACGATAGCATTAATGATCAGTGAATCAATAGTCTGCAGTGACTGTTAAGAGTAGTGGAATTGATAGTAGCAACTGTATGCATCACTGGAACATATTTTGAGTCCATTGGAAGGCTTGATCCACCCATGCACAAATGCATGTAGTTGCATTTTGAATATTGTTACACTGAAAGTTTTCTATAACGTGCAAGTGATGGAGGTACCAGTGACTCAGTAAATTTCTCAGGTAAGCAAACCAGAAATTGAGCAACGCATACTGATTGGGGATGAATACTAATAGTTGGAGTTATGAACATGAAAGTTTTATATAAAAATACAGTCATATTGCTGATAGAATAGACTGGGAAATGGTTAGAGCATCCTCAATGTAAATAGGAATCCTCTGTTCTGGTCTAATGGTACCATTCTGTGATACAGTGAAACCTGTCATAGCGACCACTCGCGTAGAGCGACCACCTCTCTCCAGCGCCCGCGACAAAACTCCCCGAACAACAGCTATAGAAAAGCACCTAGAGTAGCGATGTGCACTAGAAAGTTTAAACTCCATGAATCAATTACTAGTTGTTTTAGGTAGCTTCTGCTAACCTTTAGCAGCACACAAATCAAAATTTCGTTAGAATCGGTGCTGAGTTACAACGGGTTTTGTGGCGGTACTGTGTGATTTTGTTCTCCACTACAAAGCCGGCTTCCTAGTTACAGCGGCGCTGTTGCGCACTTCGTAGCATAGGTGCAAAAACGGTAATCTTGAGTATGACACGACTGCCTGGGCTATGCTGACCTGTTCGGCATACTTATTGAAGCAAACTACGACCAGTCAGATCCACAACAATGGCTATAATGGACGTTCGACCAGCTATTTGCCTGTTGCAGTACATGTTGAAAAGGCCAGTTAGCATGACACTCCAGCTGTGCACGACTTTGGAGCACGTTTGCACTTACCTAAACTGTTACTAATATCTTTGTAAGTGCTGGTTAGAGGCATTCTCCAATTTTAACTAACATTGCAAACTGTTTGACTACGAAAATAAATTTTGATTACCAAATTGCTGGGTTTTATATTGATCTAGCACTGATTGATCATAGCAAATCAAGGTGGCGGGTAAGCCTATTTTAATGATCTTCAAAGGATCGTGTCTTTCTAATTGTAAAACTGTGCAGTTTTCAGAGTTTATAAAATAAATCCTGTACACAGATTCAGTTTGTTATTACTCTTTAATGATTATTGACCTAGTTATTAATGGTTAATTACAACTTTATTTTTTACGTCTCAAATTTTGTCAGGGACTGAACGAAACTTCGCCAGTGCTATTGGCTAGCAAAACTCTAGGATTGTAACTTCGACACATGCAAGTGGCTATAGTTTGCTGTGGCAGACACCGTCTTAGCTGCGTTGGTTTTGCTGGCAATAGCGTACGAATATACATGTTGACCGAATATAGATACAGCGGTTTTATTACATTTTTTTTTTTTTTTATTCTAATAATTTTTAATGGAAAAGTACAATAAAAATAATACACATAAAAGGCAGCGCCAGAGGGCCGCGACAAACAAAAGTTCTAAGTTAATAAATGGTTAGTATAGACAGAATCAAAAAAGGAAGAAGCAAAATTCAAAGTGGGAGACAAGGAGTGCAGTCTGAATAATATCATTTTGGCATTGAAAGACCATAACTTGATGGAGAGCTGCTGGATGAGATTGGAGTATGCCAGACTTTTCGAGATGTTAGCTGAAAGGGCCACCCTACCAGCGATGGATTTCAGAAGTTTGATACTGTGAGCCGTCCAACGGCCAAAGGATTCGACCACCAGTGGAAAGAAAAGAGCCCCGAGTGATTCTACTGTTTTATTACATCTTGCAAGCGTAGAGCGTGAAGCGTAAACCGTGTTCAAGCTGAACCACGCAATGTAATCTACCTTCCAAATAAGGCACGGATCACGCTTTACGCTTTTGTGGCTGTTGCAAGGAGTACTAAAACCGCTGTAAATGCGCATCGAATGCGAATCGAGTCAATCCACCTCGCTATAGGACACTTGCTTTGACTTGTTCAGCTTGCGTACGGCTGCACGCAAAGAGTGGAGAGCGGTAGTGAAGTGTGAGAAGCGTTGATAGCTGCATGGTGTGACTGTCAGCCGACTATGTAATACATGTAGTACATGTACAAGCAACTCAGCCTGAGATTTCTGCTTGAGCGTAACTCGTAAGAAATGAATCAGAGGTTAAACTCACTAACTATACTGGCAGAGTTTAGTCTAACAGCGCACGCTGATCTTTACGCTGGAACTAAGTTAACGTTCTAACAACAGCCTTGCTGTAAACATCTACTCATACTGCACACCCACAGCCACACCCCTTCGTTGCACCGGCGTAGACTACATGCTGCCTGGATACAAACAACGGTTATAAGTCATGTTATGGTGACCTAAGCTAAGGGTAGAGTTATTGTCCGTCACCAAGAGAGCTAGTAATTCCTATGAGCTTGATTCAGTAGTCTGCACACGATGAGCCTGAGCGAGTGGCACGTGACCTACAGCTAGTCTTTGAGGGCTACACAGCAGAACACAGATCAGACTACGTTGGGCAACTCTATAGAAGTGAGCTCCATGCCACGGTTCAAGCTGAACAAGTCAAATCAAGTCTTTTTCCGTTTGACGTTCCATTCCATATTCCATTCCGCCGTTCCATTCCATTCCACGTTCCGCGTTTTATACCTACCCTCGCTATGTGGATTCAATGCGCATCGAACCGAATCGCGTGGGCGATACCGGAAGTCATGAATAATGAATGAATACACGTTTTCGAACAATGGCTGCTGGAAAGACGATCGACGGTCTCTCTGTCCTCGACGCTCGTGTATTCGTCCTCTGGCAGTGTTTCCTGTCCACAAGCGCTGCTGTGGAAGCAGCATAGCGGGTACAGCTACTGCAACACGTGAGCCGGCACGTGACCTAAACGGCGTTCTAATCGTGTTTCCAGAGTCTAGTGTGAACGCTCCCGATGCGCATTCAATTCGCATCGATAGTGAACGGTTCTCGACAGGTGCCAATGCGCATCATAACCGACTACAGTGTGAAAAGGCCTTTATTTACTCTAGCTAGGCGATCAAAAACGGTATCGAATTTTGCAAAACGGATACTTAGAATCTTAGGGAATGTTGTGATGAACATGCAGCGTGATTCTGAAGTCGAACAGCAGTTCCTCAGCAAATGAGACGTAAAAAATAAAGTTGTCCGCGAAATGTTTCACACTTTAGTTTAGCGCGCGAAACAGTTTTCTAGACTTTGTCGCCTACACGAGAGTTTAGTCGACATAGAAACTATCCAGATCGAATTTCTTGCTTGTAGGGTAGATAATTATCGTATTCTTGGCTGCAGGACTAATACCGTAAGTGCTACGTGCTACGTGTCCTTGTAAGAACAAGGACACGTAGCTTTAGATAGCCATGGATTAGCCGCTCGAACAAGGCTTGCCAGCACAGAAAACGTCTTCATAGGACTATAAATTCAGTGAAGAAGCTGCAGAGAGTGTTTTCGTGGAGATTTTCGAGCTATAAGACGCAAACAGGCGTGTTTTTTGACCACACACACATATATAGACGGACACAAACGCATAACCCTGGCGCATACTGCGCACGGGTAATAACGTGTAAAGCACAGTAACCTTGTAGCCTCGTACAGAGGTTTGCATGTTGCTACGTACAGCGCTTTAAATAGATCTTGCAACGCCACAGTCAAAGCGGAAGTAACACGTTTTCTTACTTTGACCAATCAATCAATCAATCAATCAATCAATCAATCAATCAATCAATCAATCAATCAATCACGCGTTTCATTTCAATTCTCTGATGTAGGCCCACACGTGACCAGCCGTGTTTGATTGGTCAACGTATTACTTCCGCTTTGTCTGTGGCGTTGCAAGATCGATTCAAAGCGCTGTCGCCTTCACCAAACAATTTACTGCTAGCGCATGCGCACAGTACGTTTTCTGTACAATTGGTAAACAAAAACACGCTATGCGCATGCGTAATAGTGCTAGCCATCGCGGATGGAGTGACGAGCTCGCCCTGTGAATATTGAGCACGATCGATTGTAAACAGTTTTTCTTTAGTTGTGTGAAAGGTACGAAGCTAAAACTGGTCAAGCAAGCTCATCTGCCATCTGTGCAGGTATTTATGCGATGATCTCGCCGAGCGCTGCTCGCGTTTAAGTGGCAATAAAAACGTGATAGCGTGGGCGAGATGATTAAGGGGCGGGGAGACATAACTCACGAGATCTTGTTCTTGCAAACTACAGCTCAGAAAGCTCTTGCACGCATTCCTTGACGTTTGCGAGTGTGAAGAAGCGCTATCAAACAATGCAATTATTATTATTATTATTATTTTTATTGATAACACACCAACACAGCTGCATAATTATAATTATGAAGTTAGAATAGTCCGGAGCATTAGTTCAGAAATGCTTGCTGAACGTCTACGGTTGTTTGCGAAGATCTTGCATAGCGAAAGCGGAAGTGTGACGCTGGCCAATCAAATTCAATAAAAGTGGGGGAAATGGAGCATGCGCAGACAGTTTGTACCATGCATGCGGTATGTACGGCCGGAAGCCCAGAGCGGACATTCCACTTTCCATTTTCTAGTTCCAGTTTCCACTTTCCATTTTGTAAAAAGCAAGGCAAAAACTGTAGAGCACACGTTGAAAGATGCATATTTAGCTTTAACCAGTAACCAGAGAGCGCATTATTACGGAAGCCCAGAGCGGACATTCCACAGCACAGGTCATTCCAGGCTTCCAGCGCGATAAACACGTAGCCTCGTCCCCAGTCCCTCATTCAAAAGAGGGCCTGGTATACACTGACTACGGAAGCCCATGCCATGGCTCTTTTCTGAAAAAGAGCCTGGGAACGAGGCTAACACACACCGGTGTCATAGCCGGTGTGCCATTAAGTGGCTCCGCCCACCGAGGCATAATGACCTCACGTCACACGCGCGCTATGTTTATGCTCTCACACGTTACGTTTACGCTGAAAACGCGGCTCGGCAGCTACCTTACATTTGTATTGAGAAATCAGTTCTCTCATGCTCAACGAAAAGGTTTTGTTTGCCTTGCCTGTATAATTATTATCGTAAACTGGTCTATCATGCACATAGTAAGCTTATTTCAAATAATGAATAATTTTGGTAATAATTAGTGCTGCTAAGAGGCATGTACTG
Source organism: Haliclona indistincta (assembly GCA_964017065.1). Lineage (NCBI taxonomy): Eukaryota > Metazoa > Porifera > Demospongiae > Haplosclerida > Chalinidae > Haliclona > Haliclona indistincta. Next base: position 10,251,166 of record OZ024784.1, read on the forward strand.
TTTGTTGTTAACATTATAGATCGTATTATGTAGTGTTGTATACATTATGCAATTTGATCGGAGCTGCACCGAGCAGTAGTGAACGTACCAGCTACATGTACGCAAGACACCCGACCTAGTACTATTTAGTCGAGTGTAGTCTGAAGTCGGGCCACGCCCAAACACGTACAATGTCGCCCAGTTGCTCCTTTCTCGCGATCCTGTTGTTAATCTCTACCTGCTACAAGAAGTCTGTATGTTCGACAAATACCTCCCTGTGTAGTGGTGATGGCACAATTGAAGGACCACCGAAAACACTCTACTTTGCATTCATGACAGCATTTAGTGGTAGTTTTGTCTCGTCAGGGACCATTCCTGCAGTGGATCTAGCTGTAGAGCGAGTTAACAACGACTCATTGCTATTGCAAAACTACAAACTACACTATAATATGGCTATTGATACGGAGGTACGTATCTAGTCTACATTACCAGTATAATCAAATGAGTTAATATAGTGTGACAGGAGCACTTCACTGACTGCTTTTTTCAACACGGTGAGATCAGGTCCTCCACATCCTTTGGCTATACTAGGCATGGGATGTGCTGTAGCAACAGAGCCGGTGGCAGAAATAAATGACAAGTGGAAACTGCCAATGGTATAATTATAATCATGATTACAATAGCCCTGTATAAATAATACTGCTGAACACAGGATGACTCTTACAATTTGTGCAATGGTATAATCATGTTTAACCTTTGTAGTTAGGATTGTTGTATGGCTTTTTCACCCACTGTATGACATATATGGCTTTCCTTATCATGCATGCATTAGTTATTTTGATAAGTGTAGTGATAGCCACAAACCACAAACACTATATATTTAACATGCAGATGGGATATGTTGCTGCTGCACCTTCACTCAGCGACAGAAGTTTGTTCAAGTCTTACTATCGTACTTACCCTTCTGACGCTAGTTTTGTTCCTGCATTGATGTCATTGATTGAATTCTACAAATGGAAAAATCTACTTATTATAACTGAGAATGCTAATACATTCATAACAGTAAGCAAGCATAGTTACAGCATGCAATGTAGTCATCAAGCTATAACTACTATGAACAAGCTATTATACATGTACAACATGAGAATTGCATGAGCGTAATTTTGTTTGTATAATTTATATGAGTTATTATTAGCATGAGCATAATAGTTACTATTTATCGTACAATTATAATAATTATTGTTCACAATTCAAAACAATATACTTTCATTCAATTGTGCAGTTAAGTTGTGTGTGATACAAAGAACACAACAATTTGTATGCTTGCACTTTTAGAATGACAGAATGCTCAAGAATTTATTGCCAGAAAGAGGTGTCAATATCAGTCCTGAATCAACTACATTTATTATTGATGAAACTGATAACACTGTTGAGCAGAAAATTGAACAAATTGTGGTAAGTTACAATGTATGTATAATAAATAATTACTGTTGTCTTCTTAGACTGACAGGGATACTGATGATTCTCATATCATCTTTGTCAATACATTTGAAACAAAAGCTCGTGTAATTCTTTGTAAAGTAAGAGCAATTATACTCTGTATCATACAGATACAATAATTATTATGACACCAAGTACATGTACTGCTAACTGGAGCGTATATTGAGATAGCGTAGTATAGCGTAGCGGCCACACACTTGATAAAAAAATTGGAAATCTGCTCCCTAAGGATCGTCGTTTCCAGCAACTGCCTAAGCCTACTTCTGACAGCAGCTGGATTACACAAAATGCATCAAATGTATTTTGCAAACGCAAGTGCTTTTATCTAGCCTGCGTTCTTAAGGACAAACAGAAGTGCACAAGTGCATTTTATCTGGCTGTACAATCACGTGATAACTATGGACGAATACTGACAACTAAACCCTAAAAACCTTCCCTTAACTATGCAAAGTCAGGAGGAGGGTCATCCTAAACAGGGCCTTTGGCCCTAGCTAAAGATCGTCGGGAAGGTGCAAAGCTTTGGCTTAGGCAGTTGCGTGGGCAGGCTAGCTGATGTGTCGAAGGTGCGAATTGACCAACCCACTCAGGGTTCTGGGGTGCTAAGTAAAAGACGCTTTTACAGCTTGTGCACGAGCTCGTGGCAATCGTCTGGAAGTCGTGTGTGTAGAAAGTTGCTGCTTGCCTCCAGGAGCCTCAGCTCCAGCCAAAAACCAACCTGACGGTAGTAGCTCGATGTCTATCTTTAGTAACGCGTCCATCATGTGTATCTAGATTTTCAATTTTTAATCAAATGTATGGGCCCTTCCCACTCCTACTCTTAATACTTCGTTATCTCCTGGTGCTAAGTAAATCAAACAATAAGAATGTATCGAAATTAAAATAATGTTGGAACAGAACAAAATACTCTACCTCCATTCGATACTGACTTTTTACAAGAAGAATGCTGCCGTGTATGCTTGCATTGCATGGGTGCTGGTGCTAAAGATCTGCATGGATGCATTGTCTGCTGCTACATAGAGCTGTTCACAATTATATTCTTGATACTTAAAATAAGTCAAAGATAAAGACACCAGCCTTGATCTATATCATATCTATTTGGCTAGTACTATTCCTGATTGGCTAACTAGGACTAGTACTAATATTTTCGTACAACTATTTAACTATGAAATTGATGCATGCATGCTGCAGATCAAGAGCCTATAATTATACTCACTTTTTTTTACAGTTTTACAGATTAGGACTCACAGCCCAAAACTATGTATTTATCACCCATGGCTGGTATCAGACTAGATGGTGGAGTGAAAGCATGAGTTATAAAATTCCTTGCTCCGATGCTGAAATGATTAAAATGCTACAAGGAGTAATTGCTGTGCATCAGTTTCCAATTGCAAGAAACAATTCTATCCCTACGGCTAGTGGTTTGGTGAGCATGTGATACAACTATACTTTTTGCATTAAAATCTTTTTCTGCTTTAAAAGTCAGCAGATGAATTTGGCCACTTATACAGAGAAAGACTCCTGCAACATCCAAGCTTAAATTATCAATTTGAGGCAACCTATGCCTTTGATGCAGTTTGGGCTCTAGCATTAGCAATAGACAATGCCTCCCGGTCATTGAGCACTGGTGATATTGGTTACTGTAACAACACAAGAGTGACTGAGAACATTCCATTAGAGAACTACACATTCTACAATGACAGAATTGAATGTCTCCTCAACAGAAGTTTGAACAATATGGAGTTTGAAGGAGTCTCTGTAAGCATGCAAGCCCAACGCTAGCAATAGATTTTACACTGTTCACATTATGCTCAGGGTTATGTGCAGTTTGATGAGAATGGAACTCGTGTACAAGATGATGTCTACATTCAACAGTATCGCAGAGATCAACACTCCTCCAATGAACTATCAAGAGTGATTTTTGGTATCATCAATTCATACTCCTTTACTTACGTTGCTAATGAAACCAATTCTAGTGTTTGGCCAGGTAGCTATGCATTATCCTCTCACTGATAGCTATATTTTTATCACTCAGATGGTATACCACCTGATGGAATTCCAATAAAAGTTTTCAATGGAGCTCAAATAACAGTTACAATATTCCTAGATATACTTGCAGTCATTGGTATCATTTTTGCATTGTATTGTCTAGCTTTTAATGTTGTATTCAGAAACAGAAGGTTAGTGACGTGCACTTTGTGGTCGTTGTCATGATCTGCTTTGTTCTCTCACTTTCAGAATTGTTAAACTCACTAGCCCCTTACTAAACTATTTTACAGTAGTAGGGGGCATAATGTTGTATCTGTCTGTCATTGCATATACACTACCAGGATTTAGTGATGATATCAACAAAATTAAATGCTTTGTAGGTTGACTCAGATTTTATTATAATATAATGTTCACTAAATTTCAGGCTGGTAGTGGTTTCTTTGCTGTTGGCTACACGGTAGCATTCAGTGCAGTACTAACAAAAATGTATCGAGTGTACTACATATTTCATAATCCTTCATTAGGAAAGAAAGTATGTTGAGCAAAATTATTATTATTTGCACCAACTGATTGTGTATCCTAGGTGTTGAAAGATTGGTACCTACTACTAGTTGCCTTTGCAATTATTGCTGTGACCATTATATTGATTATCATTGAAAACACTGTGTCTGAAATAAGACCAAACCCAACAGAAGTACCTGATAGAGAAAGAGGTCAAGCCATCAACGTAAGCCAATGTCAATCACTTTAGACTACACTGCTTATGAAATCATGTCCTGTGTTCACCATTCAGGCGCAGAATGTAACTGTAATATACTGTGTGTTTTCTTGCGGCGGATTCGAATTTTCACAGAAAGTTTTCCAAATAATTGTTCTAGTCTATTTGGTGATGTTGCAGGTTTGAAATTGAGCTGGCGCTGCTGCTGTGTATGACATCATTCATTTATTACAGGTTGTTGGAATTGTGTTTGCTATCCAGACACGTAAAGTGAAAGTAAAGGTCCTTAACGATGCTAAATGGATAGCAGCTATTATCTACTCTTCCAGTCTGTGTGTTATTGTGATCATTCTATCAAAGTTTACTCTTACTGGATATCTTAATACTGAAACTGCACTAATAAACACTGTTGTGCTGTTAGCAACCACAATATTCTTAGCACTTGCATTTGTTCCTAAGGTACTACTCATGCTCATTATTTATGCACAGAAAAATATACATACTTCTCGCACAGATGGTAAACTTATATCAGGATCCAGATGGAGAGAAAGTGTTTCAAAAATCAGGCAGTTCAACATTTGCTACCTCACGTGGCAGTGTCACTAAAACTGAAAGAAAGGTTAATCAATTATTTTTGTTGTTAATATACTTGGCACTGTGTGCATTAGTTGTCTATGGCAGCCTTTGGCTACACTGATGAAAAATTTGATCTTGAACAACAAGTCGAAGAACTAGAACAGAAAAACACAACATTAGAGGCAAAGCTGATGAAGTGTAAATGTAACGAAGAGGTTTGCAAACGTAGTTTTTGATTTGTACACATTTTTAAATCCTTACAGAGTACAATAAATGAACCAATGCCAGCATCCAGCAGTGAGAACACAAAATTATGAAAGAACCATCAATTATTTGAGTGATAGACCATACACATGTACTGTAGTAGCTTGATTGATTTCCCACATTATTTATTTTAAAAAGAATTTTTTTACAAACTGAACACAATAAAACAATAATTTTGAGTGTAATTATAATTTTTAAATACACCATGCATCATAATTATCATTATAGTACAGTGAATGAACTGAACCAGGTGATTAACTTTGTATTAATGATAATCAACTGATAACTATTCAGTCTAGAGCTTTCACACAAAATAATAATAAAACATCTTTGTTCATACTTCAGCAAATGTCAAGTGCTTCTTTGTACCATTGCCAATGTCTTCATTCTGTTGTTTCTGCTGTTCAGCTATTTCCTTAGTAAGTAGGTCATCACAGCTCCCTTTGCCAGTAGGTGATTGGTTTGTTGGACTCGAGAGAGCGGAGTCTGGAGTAGACCCAGGAACAGGAGTTTCTGAGCTAGTAGTCGCAACACCCGAATCCGTTTGTTTAGGTGATGATGGTAGTCGGGCAACAATCATTCGTGGTGTATAGGAAGCAGTAACATTAAAAGAAGTCTGTTGAGCATCAGTTATTATCAAAGGAGCAGCACTGGTAGTTCGACTCCTAGTATTATTGATTGTTGTGTCCAGTACATTGTTTGAAGAATTGAACCGTCGTCGAAACACAAACGGAGTGACAGGCTATAGAACAACATCATAATGACAATGTTGTATGTGAAACATGTTGTTCTGATGAACAACATGTTGATTCATAATCTACCATACTGGTGAGTTATTAGGTACATTCGCTTATAAAGAGCGCTTTTCAATGCAAGCATACTGGGAGCTGTAGCAAAACATGACGATGTGCCTCTTTATGCGAGCAGCACCTAACAACACGCCAGTACGATGTCAAATCAAATTGTTGCCATAAATAATTGATAGTAACATCCATTGCTGCACATTAAGGGTATTAGCTAGAAACTTTAGTCACAAAACAAACTAATAGATCGATCTACCAGTATGCTAACACAATAGATCGATCTACCAGTATGCTAACACAATAGATCGATCTACCAGTATGCTAACACAATAGATCGATCTACCAGTATGCTAACACAATAGATCGATCTACCAGTATGCTAACACAATAGATCGATCTACCAGTATGCTAACACAATAGATCGATCTACCAGTATGCTAACACAATAGATCGATCTACCAGTATGCTAACACAATAGATCGATCTACCAGTATGCTAACACAATAGATCGATCTACCAGTATGCTAACACAATAGATCGATCTACCAGTATGCTAACACAATATGTCTACAAGAAGCTTGCATTTTATTTAGCTGGACTGCATCTAGCATTATGGCTTATGCAAAATGGCGTTTAACAATTAGCTCTTAGACGAACTACTGCTATCATGATTGACAATGTATACACTTTGTCTGAATGTTTCATTATAAGCAGTACTCATAGAGTAGCTGAAGGAAAGAAACTCAATATCATCAATTCCAAGGCTAGTCACTTCAGTGTCACCGTACATGCGAGACACTGTTATAAACCAAAGATCTTGGCAATGATAGCACATATAAATTACAAATATTAATTTTATCAGGCTACATAGCTCAGTATTCTGTATTATAATTATTGTCACGGTTCCATTCAGAAGGGGGCGGAGGGGAATTATTTTGACACTATCCACTGTTATACAATTTCATCTATTTTCAGAAGTGTCCAAATACAATTTTACTAAGCTTGGATGAAACACAAATTGTTATAGCCTTACCTCATGTTTCTTAAGTCTTTCCTCTAGTTCTTTTATTCTGATCGTCATTGCAGACACTCTTTCTCGATCCACAGTATCTAGGTTGTTACCTGACATGAATGACGGCTGGCTGTTGCTGCGCTCAAATATATGCTCTCCTTTTGGGTCCTTAATTAGCCTAACTACCTGTTAGAGACAAACATTAAAATATTCTTTGTCCATTGAAACAATCGTTAATATTGTTATGTTTGATCCATTGCAAGTATTATAGTCACATGGCTTTCACATAAAAGCCACTACATGTATAAACAAGCATTATTACCTTAGGTACGAACAAGAACAGTTGAGTCACAGTGGCAAAGAGGAATAGGCAAAAACTGAACACACCAGCATCAGCATTGAGAAACCTCTCCAGTACAAACACACCAATCAACAAAATCAACCAGATACCAGTAGTGATGTAAATGATGATCGAAACCTCTTTTGTGTCATTGAGTGTTTTGATACGAACTTTACGGGTCGCAAAAGCAAAGAATAATGCTGAGACCTGAGTAGACAGTATGATGAGAAATATCACTGCAATCCAGAAAGTAGAATTGGGAGAATCACAAACAAGGTTTTCAAATTGAACAGTCACATTATGTTCCTAAGTGAAAGACTTGTAATTAGCAATAATGAAAATTATTGCGATAACTAACATCTCTAATGAATGGTCGTTCATTGTCAGGTACTGTTTGAGGACCATAGTCATCCACGCCAAGCCAAATGCTGACATACACGGCCATTACAGTAGCCATAGCCAATATTATTAAAAACAACTGCCAGTCATGTATAGTCTATAGGTAAAGACAGAATTAGTTCAAGATCATAAATTTAGTATGTATCAGAGTTCATGTTACATTCTGTATTATTTCCTTGTTATTGTGGGTCAATGGCAGATTTCTTTCCTTTGTTGCTAATCTACCATTCCTACGTTCTTTTGATTTCGTTTGTGTTGGCTTGTGTTCTCATTAGTGAGGATTAAAGGCATTTGTGTAGTTCAAGATGATGGGCCTCTTGGCTAGTCATTTACTTTTGGTGATGGTCTTTCGTGTGCCTTAGAAACCCATAATAAGCTAGAAATATCTGAAATCCTGCCAATTTGGTTCACTAAAAACTAAGTTTAAAAGGTACTTGCCAGGAGAATTTTACAACTGTATACGTGTATACATTGTAATTCATCATAATTGCCATATTATATTTTGCCCATTCGTACAATAGGGTTGCACTACCATGTGACCTTAATACTACTCTCAAGCTTACTCTTTTCTTTTTATTTGGGGATAGATTCCTGAATATGAAAAATACACGTCCCATTTTGCAAGAAATTGTTCCAAATAACAAAACACAGCCAACCGACTGAGCAAAAGCACGAACCTGGAGAGAAACAAATTATTATAATTTTAATAGAGTGGGCATAATAATTGCCAAGTGCCTTAGCATGAGGCAATCAATTGCAACAGCAACCTGCTTGCTATCTTGTGGCAGCATCAACTGTGAGACTATGTGCCAATCACAGCTGGCCTTAGTGACGTGATATTAGTCGCCTTCATTCCTCACTAGTAAACAAAGCGACGATCACTGATGGATCTTATTATTAGTGATGATCGGTGTTCAAATGAGCAGCAATGGTCTAGTAGTCATGTTTTGACATTGGTTTACCTGTTCGTGTACTCTGCGTGAGGCATTCCTGCGTATTTGAATCCCCAATAACTATAATTGTTTTATGCTTCAAAGGGGCATAGCAAAACGCGACATACCAAGGGCTCTTATCACTGACTGAAAACCAAGCACCAAAAAAACAAGCAGGATTGAATTTTGTGTTAGCTATTTTGATGGCTGTTCCTCAGATCCATAACTGGCTGTCTAACATGCTTTGTTTAGTTTCGATGTTTCTGAAACATGTAGAAGGCAATATTCATAGTAGCTGTTCTTTAAAGCAAGAAAATGGTATTATCATAGACCAAACAGATAAGAGAATTTTGTATTTAAATACTTACAATGCAAGCTCCATGTAGTACATCACCAGAGTATACAGGAATCACATAAAAATAGATGGAAATGTACATCATAGCACATCCAAGTAGAATGATGTAGTTAAGATTAGGACTAGTGAGACGAACTACTCTGCAGAATGGTGAACATATTATGCTATTTTCCGGAGTTCATTGAGCTAAAGCATGTTAGAGTATCTTGTTGTATGACATGTACATGCAGTGTTATAAACATGTACGACACTTACTTTCGTTTTCTGAAGATCACATTGAATCCAACAAAGAAACAAACCATAATCAAACCACCAGTAGCCATCATGGCGAATACAATGAATATAGGGAGTAGTATAGCCTCCAGTCTAATGATAGGACTACCATCTAATGGCACACTGTCTGTGAATGATAAAATGCTGAACTAAAACACTATTCTAAAGTCCAGATACCGTATAACTGGTAATTTTCGTTCGGTTCTAATTTTCGTAAGGGCTCCCGATGACGAAAATTAAAATTTCGAAATATTTCTTTGTAACGAAAATTTGTGTTGCAAATTGCAATGCAACCTAGAACATGTGTACGACGCTCTGCTTGTCAATGGTTATGGTACCGCCACGACGAAGAAAGAGAACATAGGCAAGATATTTGCCGTGGCATGCAGCCAACGCGTAACGGTCTTGAACGTTTCTAGCTAGACTTCTGACGGCAGGCAAGTGTTTCTCCAACTATAAACATGATAGCCTCTTACGCAACTAGAAACAGTCGTCGTCTGACTCGTCTCTCTGTCCTCCTCCGTGTGTCGAGAGCGTCAAAATTAGTTTTAGTCATAGTTAATTTCATGGCAAATTTAAATTTTGGTACGATTTAATTTTCGAAAGGCGAAAACGTTACGAAAATTAAATGGTATCTAAAATTTAACGTACGAAATATTTCGGTGTCGAAAATTACCGGTTATACGGTAATACAGAACCATTAAACACTCACTTAAAGGCCAGGTAGTGCCATTGTTCTCTCCATTGTTATATACAAAAATACTTGATTCGTTAGACTCGTTGATTGTCCCAATCTCCACTAGACCAAGAGCAGATTCTTGGAATCGATACTGCAGGACTCGAGGACTAGTCTCGACACGATTGCCATCATTAAATGCCACAGGGCCAGTTACTCCAGTAAACTGTAGGTTTTCTAATTGCCTAGCAACCTCTAGTGACAAATTCCGCTGGTCATTTCTTGTTAACTCAGAAAAGTTAAAGTTAGGACTTGACCTGCATGAAGATCATAAACTTCTCTGTTGTATTTCATCATTATAAATCTTACCTATTCAGAGCAAAGGCCATTGACCATAGAGCATCATAAGCAAACGGAGCAGCAAAGGTATTGCTGTAACTATTGTTAGTCAATCTGCTGTGATACTCAGTATTGAAATCCTCTCGTGTCTAAAATAAGAGGCAGGTTACAACACAAAAATAATATAACTAGCTGTAGCAGTGCATATAACTAAAGGCGTGGCTGTGGTCAAATCCACTCTTACCCAATTGTCCAATAAATCACATAATTATTATTGCTTGTCAGAAATATTTTATTGGGGCAAGCCGCACATTGATCGTAACAACGTCCCACATGCGCCGAAACCCCGAGAATAAGAATCACATCTGTTCCTTGTCAACATCTAGTTTGGGATGCTACTGTGACAGACACATTTGTGCCCTCATACCTCCATGCCCTCATACCTCTGCGGCAGCAGAAGAGCGAAAGAAAATTAAGTGTTCAAACTTGACCTCGTCCTGTTGCTTTATACCTGAGGTAGTTGAGACTAGTGGGTTCTGGGACCTGCCACTACTATGTACTTTATTAAAGACCTTGGACGTCGGCTGACCCAATCAACGGGAGAAGATGAAGCCACAGTCATGGGTTCCCATGACTCTGCTCCTCATCTAATGTTAGCTTGATAGGTTTTTTCCGTTGTTTGGTTCTGTTATTTTTTTCCTTGTGGCCTGTACAGGTATTATTTTGCTCTTTTCCTTTTTGGTTTTTCTTACATCTTATTGTCTTACTAACTAAAAAAAATATTTTCGAAACAAACGGTAAAAAAGAACACACCTATTCAATCAATAACACGTAGTACGTGCACTCAATAACAACTGGTAACGCCCATTATATTGCACACATGAGCGCGGATGCAGTCAAAGATATTTCTGGAGCAGTCAATGATAATCTCAGGAGCTCAATCGGTAGCTTAGGAGCTTGAGCAACTCTTGATACATGAGTTAAAGCTAGCTTATTGCATGACAGACTTGGACAGAGCTAGCTTGGCTGAAGGCAGCTCCTCATTTGCACATTATATGTTGCAAAGCTAGATGGCTATCAGTAAAAAAAAGCTTCACTTCCGTTATGCATTTATGATGTCAGTGTGCATGAAAAGTTGCTTGCTGCTGGCACTGGTGTTCATAAATCAGCTCAGGCTCGCCCCTGCATTCATTGAATTCAATAGTATTATTGGTAATACCGTATGCTTGTTAGGCACTCCTCGCATTAAGGCACATATCGTCTCTTAAGTGCATTTTTTCAGCTCTCAATATAGACCATTTTATTCGCTAATAGGCACAAACGGTATTGCACTGCGGGTCAAACGCTTTGCTGGCTGTTCGAGAGATAGAAACACGCATTTTTAAGCTCTGATAACTCATACGAGCAATATACTTTCGTTTGTGTACGCTAAGTACCTAGCTAAGCAGCAAAATACGAAGCCTTGTGATTTGCCTGCACCAAAATATCGTCAAAATGGCGGCGTCGACCCAGTCATGTCCGGGCAAGCGCGGAAAAACTATTAGCGCCTAAAATGGTCTATACTTGCGTGTAAAAAGCATTCTTTATTTGGCACATCTTCTCCTATGAGCATATATTTTTCCTGGAAATGGTAATTAGTTAATTGAGTGCTATTTTGCAGAACAGTCAGCAGAGTACACATAATTTTTAATTGGACCTATCAAACATTTTTATTGTGCATGTATGTGAATGCATGCACACCATTCTAACATACCATTCTAACATCAGTTCTGGCTGATAAATTCTCTGGTAGTGGATATTGAGCAATCACCAATGATCGATTCAGTAGCTGCTCAAATTGTTGATCAGTGCAGTTAACAGAAGGATCATTTCCAGCCACTTCAGCTGTCCACCATCTACTGGGATACCAGTCCAGAGTGATCCATATAAAATTAGGATATGAGTAAGTGGGGGTTGGTGAAGCTGTAATAGCTGATGGCATGGTAGACTATTGGAAGAAGAATTATGATAATATGTCATGAAAATACTTTATAGTCTTATAATCTATAGTTTGCTTACTGCACAAAGCACTCGTCTAGCATGTTTAGGGAACATATTGAGAAAGTAGATTCTAATATCATCAGTCTGTGGAGGACATTAATTTTTATTATAAAATATATGCAGTGGACAATTTGTTATACATCGTCATGTACGTACCTGATTAAAAAGTTCATTTTTATCACCAATATTAATGTCCGAACGAAATCGCACTACTCCAAGAGATGAGTTGGAACGTTGTGAAAATGAATCAACAATTCTATCCAAAACCTGAGTAGAGCAAGTTTGTATTTAGTAAAGAAGCATTCTATAATATTTACATGTTCACTTTGCTTAGATTTTTTCTATAATTATTTGCCTGTGGAGGCATGACCAGATCTGTGCCCATTTACACAATGACACCATTATTGAGTCAAAGTCAAATTCTATTGTCATACCATCTACACAATTTCAGTTCTGTTGAAAATGTCGCGTGTCCCATATCCTGTCTTTACTATACACGGAACAATAAGAGATGAAAATATATATCTACCATTGTCATAAATTAGCTTTTTCCAGGCAACATACATGTACTTTGGGTAAGGAAAGTCAACTATAACGAAATCGATTTTTTAGCACTTCCAATTAGATGGCATGCTCTGCAACATTGGAGAGCATTGTTAAATTAACGGAATAATCATTCCTCGAATTAAATAGAAGTTGAACTCAATACATAGTACCTACCACCTTATAAAGCTTTACCAACCAACACACAGACTGACCAGTGAAAACACATTCTCCTCCTGAGATACAACAACAAGTCTCTTCCATCCATAGTAGTCTAGTGTGGTCATCAGAACATTAGACAATCCCAAGGCTTCTGGTACTGTGCGGTAGTAGTTGGGGAACCTGACTCTGTCACTTAGTGTCGGAGACATACTAGAGTAGGACATCTGTAAAGTGAGTATAGAAACAATCGATAGGAATCACAAGTACCACCAACCATCACGACTTCCCAAAAATGACTGATTTCAGCAACAGGCTCTGTAGCAATAGAACAGCCACACCCTATAACAAACAGTCTGGCTGGTGGCTGAGAGCGAATATCAGTAAAGAATTCTTCTAAGGAAACGTTTCGAGCACACTGTAATAATAAAAAATGGTTTAATTGATAATCTTTTAATCATTGAACGACAATAATAAATGAATTAATATTGCGTGTCTAAAATGATCCTGGACCCCCATAATGCATCACACAATTCACTTGTAAGAAGGATAAAGAAAACAGTGTACAATTGAAGTAGCTGAATAGCCCAAATCATTACAGATACATCATAAAGACAAGCGACTACAGATCTGTTGCTACCTATTGATAAGATAACGATAATTATGAGACATACATGGAGTTCTGGCATGTGTTGTAACTACAGACAGATACTCATGTCACCTTGACAGGAGTACGATATAGTAATGCTTATTAAAAAAGGAAGTATATACATATTGTTGACTGTCATTGTATCAGAAATGTTTTACCTACCACAGGAAAAAGAATATCAACTGACAAAAGAACTGTGTTCACACAACAAAAAAATACTTACATTCTCAACATTATTTAATCCTTGTGAATACTAGCACACAACAACACAAACACACACATACCATGAACTAGCAACACTACACAAACATCTGAAATGGGAAAATTTGAAGTATACCTAGGTCAAAGAAATATCCATATGGCATAAAAATGGCGTTTCTTGTCACTTTCAACCAGTGGTCATAGTATGGTTGGAGTCCTCTATATGATCAATAGAGCACTTTGTTGTGCTTACTCTGATACCAACTTCCAAGAGCAATACAAGGGTAACCTGATATCGCTTCACTAGTGATCATGTAGTAGGTTTAAGAACAGCCATAGTGAGATAGATGACTCAGATAACAGTAACCATGACATAACCATTATACAAAGGGATGCTATACTACAATCAGCTGAACAGATCAGGTGCTGTTTTATTGATATCAAGTTCCTTCACAAACATTTCAGAAAGCAATAACTGTGATGATGGTAGGAGGAAGGGAAGACACTCTCAGTTGGCGATGTGCGGGACGGTGCGTAATACATTTATCATACATAGAAGCAGTGCAGATTCTAATGGCTGAGTTTTGGCTCATAAATTAATTCTACATCTCTATAACACAACATGTACAATATGATATGCAATAGATATGTTGACAACATTAGTGATGTGAGTCAGCATCATGGACAAGCATCATAAATCTGCCAATAAGGTCATGAACTCTATCTGATATCAATTTCCTGTACAATACGACATATCAAGATAAAAGAGTTTAAGGTGTGTTCCCTATTGATAGGCATTCTGATGAGGTATAAATTATTACATACAGTATTGGCAGTATTATTATAACTAGGCTTGCATCATTGCCTAGTAGTCATCACTGATATGAGAGCTCACATTGCACTATGCACTTGTGCTCAAACCTTTGAAAGAAACTAGATAGTTTGTAACTACTACAACACGTTTCCACATCAAAAATTGCAGCAATAAACTTAGTACCACTATCACAACATGAGCTAGACCACGACAGTTTAGAGAGATGCCATCATGCCAACGAGTGAGATAATTCGACCCGCAACTCACGGTTGTATCAAGTATGGTAGTGTATCGAAGACGATAGCCAGGTAGTATCATCGCAGCGTCAATTTGTTCCATGGCCATCTGGACGGCGGGCACAGCCCCTGCAGTGTTCTGCTCTACTGCCCCAGCACCATCACGACCCGACACCATCAAGACAAAATTCAGATCAGTCACGTTACCCATTTGTGCAAGTGCTCCTGTGATCAGAAGAACGAGGAACAAGCAGCCGCCGCGCAGCATTGCCATTACTGACTGTTTGACTCTGGTTCTTAGCGCTTGCGTGTTCATAATAAACTTGGTCTTGAACTTCCGCTATAGACGATCACCACCCACTCACCGATAACCATGTAGTCTGGCAGCCCCGCCCCTTCGCATTATTGTGGAAGGGTCTGGCGTCAGCAGTATCAACGAGTTGTTCCAGTCGCAGGGATTTCTGCGATCCAATCAGATTGCAGAAACGCACGGCAGAATCAATTAATTATGAATATTCATAAGCTATGAACGTTCGCCTAGAAATCACGCAGTATTGGCTGCAGTAAACGCGCTGTACACCTGTTGTGACCATGCAAATGTCATGAACGAGCTACTGAACGTAATGGTTGTAGGTAAGAATGCTAGACCTGGCCTGTACGCTCATCTGTGTAACTTACGTTGTGAACATGGTACAGAAAGTGTCTATGCTTTGCTTGCTTCCATTGACGCTTGAATAAGATATCATAGTTTAAATTTTAAGCTGACCGAAGGTTGCTTCTTCCGCCGATTTTGTTAGCTAGATCGATAAAGCAAACAGCACACTGACTGCCGCCATTTTATTACCAATTAACACGTGAAAATGTGACGTACTTTAAATTCCACTGGTACAACTTGTTGATACTGCTGACGCCAGACCCTTCCACAATAATGCGAAGGGGCGGGGCTGCCAGACTAATAACCATGGGGTAAATTGGCTTGACATCTGCTATCTGTAATTTCTTGTCACTAGTACAAACTGAAGCCACATGCAGACTTGAGTACTACCAAGTACGTGCCCATTAAAGCTAAGCAGTATCTAGTGTAAGCACCAAGATCAAACCATGCTGTATATGGAGTACAATGTATATACACCAGTAGAAGATTAATTTGAGCCAAATGTTTTAATGACAGTGAGACACAATAACAGTAAGCATCAGAGAATATATGCTAACTATGTCTGCTCAGATGTGGAGAGTTTATAAAGAAATGAGAAGTAGTCAGCATCATCACGAGTTGATTGCAGCTTCTGCAGTGCCATCTTGAGTCGATCAATTTCATCATATAGCTGTGTTATAGTAGGAAAAAGCAATCTAAACATCAACACAAACTGATTATTGTATAGCAGGTTTCATTATACAAGTGTTGAGGGAAACTACTACCGTATAGTTAGAAATTTTGGTGGGCTAAAATTAATTGTTGGCGAATCGTCAAGCATTCGCTAAAATTAAATCCGCCAAATCTGCTTTGGTATTACAGTAATAATTTTTATGTGAGCCAGGCGCTGGGCGTCAAAACGCATTTTGGGGATGATTAGTATTGTAAGACAGCACTTTGTGGCTATAGCTGACTGGCAGGGAAGTGTTCTTGCCCCTCCTTGAATCATACAAACCTCAAAATCTACCATTCGCTCCCAATTTATTTATGCTTTGCCCCTCTTAATTCACTGGATTGCTAGGTGGCCACAATACATGAAATTCATTGCTTATACTAATTATAGTTGAAACTCTGGCCGTTGGCCACATTAGAAAGTAGCCTCGCCTCCAGGCCACTTTATTTAGTGGCCTGGTACTGACTGCATACGCATGCACAAAATTTTCCGTTAAATTAGGCCGTATGTTAGCAAACGGAGTACTACGGGAGTAGTATACGAATCTGGTGTACGGAAACTAAACTTCGCGTTTCTCCAGCTAAAACTCGATTGTCAGCTTTTCAGGGGCTACCACTTCACTCACAAGTATTCAATACCACCAATTCTCGTTAAAACAGCTGCAGCAGATCTACCAGGTGGTAAGCGTACACGACCCAGTTTGTTATGCTTGAGCATTGTTTGTATCTTTCCCAGAGTAGGAGAGAGTGCACCAGAAGCCTTCTTGAGTAGCTTAAACTAGCCATTCATCGCTATTGATTGCTGTTTCAGTAGGAAGATGAAACAGACATATCTTGATAGTGTGCGTTAAAGTATCGATCATACGCGATGTTTTACTGATTATCCCAGTTTTGGGGTAATATTGGAGCATGCGCAGACAGTCTGGACCAGGCCATCTCCTCAGCAGGGGGAAAGGCCTGGAGGCGAGGCTAATTAGAAAGGTGACTGCTAGTTCAGGTTGCACTGTACACGCAACAAACCCAGATGAGTCATACTGTATAGATGCTAACAACACTCTTTCCCCACTTCGAATGCACTTTTTTGCATAAGCGGGAAAGAATTACTCTTTGTGAATGAAACTGTAAAACAACAGCCTCATAGAGGAATAAAACGGAGAACAATAGAAGATAGTCAAGATACTAAAGATGAGAATTAGCTATTAGCAGGATTTTATATTGCATATTAACGCCTTTGTCACTAGGCTAGAGTAGTCTGGCAGCCCCGCCCCTTCGCATTATTGTGGAAGGGTCTGGCGTCAGTAGTATCAAACAGTTGTACCAGTGGAATTTACGTTACGTCACATTTTCACGTGTTAATTAGTAACAAAATGGCGGTAGTCAGTGTGCTGTTTGCTTTATCGATCTAGCTCACAAAATTGGCGGAAGAAGCAACCTTCGGTCAGCTTAAAAATTAAACTATGACATCTAATTCAAGCGCCAATGGAGAGCAGGCAAAGTATAGACACTTCTGTACCGTGTTTACTACCTAAGTTACAAAGTCGAGCGTACAAGCCAGCTCTAGCATTCTTACTTACAACCATTATGTTCAGTAGCTCGTTCATGACATTTGCATGGTCAAAACAGGTGTACAGCGCGTTTACTGCAGCCAATACTGCGCGGTTACTAGGTGAACGTTCGTAGCTTATGAATATTCATAATTAACCGTGCGTTTCTGCAATCTGATTGGATCGCAGAAATCCCTGCGACTGGTACAACTGTTTGATACTATTGACGCCAGACCCTTCCACAATAATGCGAAGGGGCGAGGCTGCCAGACTAAGGCTAGAGCAGTTCACGACACATGCTGTTTATGATCTGAAACTGTTGCTCAGCTAATTCCAACAAAAATTTGTTCTGGATAAACAAAATAATCCTCCGTGCGGTTTGCCTCCGTGTACTTTTTATTTCATGTGATCCTCGTCTATTTTTTAAAAGAATGAGTCACCCCTCTAATGCAGACATCACTGGTGGCATTGATATAGTGTGAGTCACACCTGTTCATTTTCCTGTAGTGTCTGTGCTAATGCCAGTCTTCTCTGCTCTGCTATCTCTTGCCAGTATTCATGAGGAGGGGTTTCTGATGACATGATAACATCAGTTTATCACCCAATGCTTGATTACCTTGAGTACACATGCGATAGTGAATGGAGTCTTCAGGACATGGGTCAGTCTGTGTAGCCTAGTAACATGAACAGAAGAGAGAGGTAAATAGATTTGTAATACACAGTACACACAAGCCCTGATAAATGTTACAGAGATACTTTGATGTGGAAGCCTTGCCTCTGCAAGCAGAGGACACTGTGTGTACGTGTGTGTCTCATTTTTTGCCAACACAGAGTTGAGGCAATAAGCAAATCCCATTGACAATTCAGTTGTGTGACAGGTCTTGCCCACAATCATCTAGTTTTGATGCACTATTCTTAAGCATCACAGAATAAAATGATTATTCTCCCAAAGGTTATCGGGTGTAAGCAATGAGGCACCAACAACAGTGTTCAATATATGATTATCTTGTGCGCCTTAGTTTCTCCAACTTGCAGACACCTCAACTCTCATGCATTCTGTGTGAGTGTCATGCATTCAGCATCAATCTTATGCAGCTTTGCAAATCAACCTGATTCTCGCGCAAAATTTGTTGGAACAGAAGGGTGTTTTAACTGTTTTTGGTGATGAACTGAAACAAAGTAGGATCGCAATCACGAACAGCGAAATGTTGCAATATGCGTGTAAATTTGTTGTTACAGCTAATCTTCTGAGGGCTCACAGCATGTCTTATTTTTTCTACCTCTCGCACATGTGCTACACTAACTTGGTAATCCCAATAGCTAGAGCTAATATTAGGGACACCTAAAAGAAAAATAACAAAACAAAAAAAATGAAGCACCATGGTGTAGATGCCTTGGTGGAATTGCATGCATACTGCACACTGGACATGCTTTGACCGTCAACACACATGCAGCAACTACATACAGCTACTCCATCAGCAGATGATGATAGTAACAGATTTATAAAGCCACAGTACAATGGTCATACAAGCTGGCAAAAATAACAGAGGCCAATAGTATGCTACTACAGTGTAATATTTAGCTGGGCGTGCACAAAGCAGCCATACTTGTAGCAGCTGGCTTTTTCGGTTTTGCTGATTTTTGTTCGGACCCGCCACGCTATTCTGTAGTCCAGATCAAACCTACAATCTGCTAGCCAGTTAACCATGGACACATTCGACTTCGGAGAAGTCTAGATCGCCAGCAACGGTAAACAAAGTAAGCAAATCACGCCATAACTCACGAACAAAGCTTTAATTCAAAAATCTAAGACCATCAAGTTCGAGCTATTAACGTGTTATGTCTATATTGTACTTACCACCAGCTGATTCTTCGCCGTCTTTCAGAACTAGAGCGGACAGACACACAGACAGACGGACAGACATGCACGATTACTGTATGCCTCGTGGCTCCGCCCACCGAGGCATAATAATAGTGATAAAACAAAGAAACAAATTAAGCAGAAGTAAGATAATTTATGATCTAAGTCTTAAAGGATGACAAGGAACTGAATGTACAATACAGAGGTTCTATTACAGTGTCCTTCTTGCAAGGAAGATTTTGAGTGTAAAGCGTCACCTTGCAGTCACTAATGTGTCAAATAACTGGTATTTATTCTCACAATGGAGCATGATCAAATACTTAATGACATTTTAAACGCATTAGTGCTCCACGCTTTACGGTCTACGGTTTACGCTTTATCCTTGCAAGAAGTAGTAAAACCGCTGTAACACTAGGCAAAGTATTCCAAATAGCAGTAACAGAACAAAAAATAAGAATTTTGTGCAAGCTATGACTACCAGAAACTCTATGAAGTAAAATATCATCATTACGTACAAAGGTAAGGTTAAAACACACTTATACAAAAAAGTAAGTTTAGACACAAAACTACGGACAGACAAGGGGACAAGATGACATAGTTGCAACAAAACATGGCTTGAGGCTGACCAACTACAAGAGTAGCAAGACGACAGGCAAATAGATGTCTTTGACAGTATGATGGTAATACACTGAAAAGTGTGCTTTGGTAACACACACAAATCCCATCTGTATTGACTAACCTAAGCGTCTAATCAGGAACAAAATAAACACACCTTACCTCTTCCACAACCTTAGGTTTAGCAGCTGGCACGTCACGTTTTCCTAGATTCTCTTTTTTTCGCATGATAGCTGGACTATTTAGCCTAGAAGAACTCAAGCCAACTAGAACTCGTGGATTCTTTGCATCTTTCTGAAGCGTTCCAAGTACAGGACGCGCCGGTGTAGATACCTAGGTGTGAGAAGGTCCAGATCATCACCAATTTTAGTTAAACTTATTATAAAACTTACTTTAGAAGGTACAGGATTTGCTGGTGTATTGGGACGACCTTTTCTTCTATTCATTGTAACTTTCGCACGTCGTTTAGCCCAGAACAAGCAGAAGCTAGCTAGCTGACTATAGCGCGCGAAAAGTTTGGAAGATATTTTTAATCACGTGATTATATTACCGCTCCGGATACGCCCGCGCCGCACTTCTGCTTGGACATGGACATTGAACAAAAAGATTTTTTACAAAAATCACAGTAATCATCTAATATTATGTACCATAACATTTTCTAGCTAGAGCAGGAGGGAGAGTACTGAGTACATCAGTCCACGGTTTTTCCACCACCACTAATGCCCCAGTATGCATTCTTGTAACACACAACATTTCCTTATAGCTTGGTACTATATGTGTAGGCAAATACTTGTGAATCTTTTTTCTCTTGTTAGGAACATTGGCAGGTGTTAAGTTAATCTTCTCGATCTCAGTACTCTGAACAAACACAAGATTGTGAGTGTCATGAAGAACAAGCATATCTGAATATTTGCCGGTTACTGGGAAAATACATAAAGGAGGAGAGAGAAAGGAACTCTGAGCTTTCTTGCCAAAGCTATAATTCAAACATCCCAGAAAAGTTAACTGGAGAGACTTGAGACTGTATGTGAATATTTCACGATCAGTCGGTGTATAAATGAATATGAGGCTACTATCCAAATTGAAGCAAAACTTTGATGCCAGAATGTCATCGAGTTTGGGAAGTTTGACTAACTGATGGTAAGATTCAGTTGAATACAACATTATTCTATGTTTGTTAGTCAAAGCAGCTAGATACCGTCCATCAGGACTATACTGGATATCAAGAATTGAAACTGGTGCATTGTTGCTTGATAGATTGACAACTTTAACACGCTCTTCATTGTCGAGACATATCTTCATCACCACGAGACCTTCTTTTACACATGCTAACGCTAGCTCAGATCCAGCAGGGCTAAAACACATCTTCATTGCAGAGACAGGCCAAGACCCAATACACACAACTCCAGAAAAGAGTTTGTATAACCACAAACGTTCGATATTGCATAAAGAAGCAATGGCCCCATCAGAAGAAATAGCGCTCGAGAGGATGTGATGATGACCGGGAACTTTCAGCTCGAGGAAATGCACCGGCAGACCTCTACCAGTGTGACCATCTGACGAAACAGATGAAGATGGAGAATAGATAAGAGAATTTTGACCAGCTATGGTGGGCCTGTCGTTCTTTATTGGAGAATTTAGCTCACTTGAAAGAAAAGAACTAGAAGAGTCACCAGGCTCATCAGAAGAAAGATGCCAGAATCTCAAAGATGTGTTGTCTTGCACTACAAGTACACCAGAAGATGATGCAACATGGACACGGCTACTTAGTACAGTAAAGGGAGAATACTGTATAGTATGATAAGGATTGAGATTTACTGGGTCGTACACAACGATACGAGTATCCACACCACCTGATACAATATGACCGCCATTACCTACTGCTATTGATCGAACATCATGAGTGTGCACACGTGCTTCACCGCTTCGAACCCATTTCTTCAACTTATTGTCCCCTTCAGTTATCCTTTGAAATTTCACTATTTTCTGGTCAACACCCGAGGCATAGAATGTATTATTATCACACACAGCTAAAGCAAGCACATCAGCAAGGTGGCAGTGAAATGATTGTTTCAGAGTTCCAAAGCGGCAATCCCAAATTTGAACCTTGCCTTGAGAATCAGCGCTAACCAATGAATGATCACAAAGGAGTTTTACAGACCAGACTAGAGTAGACCGTCCTTGATAATCATCAAGTGTTATTCGCTGTGCACATCTACCAGTAGCGGGCTCGAATACTCGTATCGTGCTGTCATTACCACCTGCCACTAATAGGTGACCATCAGGATGCCAGGAGAGTGAAAGTATTCGGCACGATTGTCTGTCTAATGAACGCAAGAAGAACAAGGAGTCTGGTGTTATTTGAAATAGACAAACCTGTAAAAAGTAATAGAATACTGATTAAGAGATTCATATACAGGTAAATATGTAGGAGTGCTCCACAGAGCAGTACTTGGTGCTCTACAGAGCAAAAGTGCACAGTATAGTGTGACTTCACAGCAGCTGGAGACATTATATTTCAAGGGGAAGAGTACCTGTTGTACATTGGTGTTTTCGTTATACTGCATCTTTCTACTGCGATACACAACTCTCTGCTTTTTCTCTGCGACTAGGCGAAGGTGAACGCTACTTGCTGCGCAAGTCTAACAGCTGGAACACTAGTTGGGTTTGCAAAGAAGAGCTTGTTTTTGATGACATATTTACGCGGCCTATGGCAGTTTTCTCAAGTTGGATGCGTCTGTTTAGAGAAACTCCTTTGGATACAGGCTGTAACTAGTGCGCATGTTGCAACTTTAACGCTGTCTTCAGAGATAGAGGAAGTACGACGGACCCCATACCCACACAATACAGAAATGTCATTATAGTGCACAGGAAAACAAAAATTCACTCTGAATGACTTTGGAGAAGCTACTGCCTAAGTGAAGAATGTGTATCAATACGATTTATTAATGTTATCTGACTATTAAAATTCCCAATCAGTTCATAATGCATTATGAGGCGAAGCTATGAATGTTAACAAAAAAGACGGGTATCAGGATTTTTCATCTTGGTCACATTTCAGGGTGCACAAAATACCAGTACTTGCCATCAGTTAGAAAAATTCTTAAGAACCTAGAGACAGTTCTATTCATAAGAGCTGTTGTACTGCTTTCTGCAGAGTTTCAGGTTCTGGTGACCATGAACCTAGACAGGTTCATGGTCATGCCCATGTGACACGCCTTGTGGTCAGGTTAGCTTTAGCTGCTAAGCTCCTTCTGCAAACCATAACCAAGGAGCTAATTCTACAATGTGCATGACATGCCAAGGGTTTTGTGAAATCTGTTCATACATTTGGTCCATCGAACTGCAGAGATCAGCAATCACTTCTACATGCTGGAAAAGTTATGAGCATGATAAGCACAATGATGGCTTGCAATGAGACTCATGGATTTTTCTAAAGTGCTTTCATTCTCGAGTTATGGCTGGTTCACCTTGAAGGCCATCTTGGACCTCTCTGACTACAAAAGCACCCATAGTGGCACATGTAGATTCCATCTAAACTACAGGATAGCTCTGAGGGTGCATAGACATTTCAAGAAAGAGCCTATACAAGGTTTTGCAGGTCACTTGTCGCGGCGAAAACGACAAATCAACGAGGCCACGCCCACTCATCAAGCACCACAGAAAGTTGGTGAAAAGAAATGCTTGTAGTACCGTGTAAGGAATAGCACCTTGCCGTTATTTTTCTCAAATCACCAAGTATAGTCTATGCTTTGACTGCAACGGTCAAAGTTCACCCAGCAAAAGCAGCGTACACGATACTACAAGCATTTCTTTTCGCCAACTTTCCGTAGTGCTGGATAACTGGACGTGGCCTCATCGATTTGTCGTTTCACTGCGACATGTGACCTGCACAACCCTGTACTATGTACAGCAATGGCTACCTACTCAGTGTTCATGGTCACACCCACGTGACACACCTTGTGGTCAGCACTTTGCTGTCTTCTGGTTAGCTAGTAGGTTGGGAATTTGAAGCAGCTCTTGCCAACCAATGTACAAAACATGAGCTGAGAATGGGTGTAACATCGATTTCTATGTTAGCTATGTATAAAGCCTAAGTTCCTTACTTTTCCATCATCGCAACCAACTGCTAATGTTTGTTGAGGTGTGTTAATATCCATGCACCACACAGCTGAACCAAGAGCATCCATTGTTACTGAGGGAGTCAGTGTAGTGAAGTCCCATTCATGTATCTGACCTGAGTTGAGATTACCATACTAAATCACAGGAAATGGTATAAAACATAAATTGGAATAGAGAAGAATAGAAGAAGCTTTCCAACCAGTAAGTCCACTAGAAAAAAGTCGATCCTGCATCCAACCCATTGTTTCGACAGACAAGTCACTTCGGCCTGGAATGGTTAGCTCGTGGCGTAGCTCTTTACCGTTACACTGGCACCACAATTCAATAGATGCATCAGCTCGTGACACAGCCAATTGATCCTTGTCATTGTAAGAAGAGAATGCCAAACATTGAATCGATTGGGGCTGCAGATCAACGAATCTCACACGATGAACGTCCATTATCTGTGTTACACGTGGCAGTATAGTCTCGCACATGCGCATTATCGTAAAACGTGCTCGCTCAAAATCAGCTAGCTGAAGATAAAGAGCAGACTCGCGTATTACAACGCATACTTCGCTGCCTAGCCGTCTTGATTCGATCATAGTTTTGTTGACGCGCGCACAGTATGCAGAACGAAGCAGGAGATGTGGTGGATGTTTATATTCCCAGAAAATGGTAATTTTTTGTACTTCAAGTTAGTTCAACCGTGAGCCAATGATGAGTGGCACAATCGGGGCAGATTTGCTGCTCTCTGATTACCTTACCCCTCTCTCCTCTGGTGGGAGTGGTTGTTTGGGAAGACAGTCCCATGTGCACAGGGGCCATCTGAGATATCCACGGATTTCTTAATATAAAAATGCACTCTTATTAATATCACTACGTTCTTGTTTTCCATAGTTCTTACACTGGACGGATCATCTCAGCTAAGGATCATGCTTCCATTCAAATTAATGTGGCCGATGTAAGTATCCATCAGATCATAATAGTAATATAGTTGTTAGTAATGAATAAAGTAGGGATAAATAACCCATGGTAACTGCTCACGTGAGCAAATGCCCTAATACATTTCCATGCTGCCAGTCATTGTTCGGGTTATTAGCGCCTATGCAGGTCTTGACCTTCAGTTAGATCGTCACCAAGGAGGAAAATACGGCTATTTCAGGCACTCAGAAACACCTTTGCTGGAGAGAAGCTCAGAATGTAGGGAAAATACATAATAAAAACACATAATGAAAAGAAAAGAAAAATAAAGAAAATGAGATAAAGCTACATGTAATAGTTATGATAAAAAGGAAAAAAAACAACAAATAAACTACCCAAAAGAAATAGTCCCCACCACTGATTGTTTGGCAGTGCGTTAAGTTGTGCTGGAGGCTTCTTCACAGCAGAATTGCCCCAGTCGCTCATTTCACAGCTTAGTATGGGACTAGAAGTCTCCTAGGAAGACAGCTACCTAAGTAAAAGCACGGCTAGGATAATCACGTGGCATTGACGCGATAGGATAACAGCCACATTAGCTGTTTCAATGTAGTTTGAGGAGCGTGTTTTATTTGGTTTTATGGCGTGGCCGAGGTCGTAGATATGCTGTTTCTATGGGACTGTAACTGTCCGAGTATGCTTATGTGCTCAGTTCTACTTATACAATTGGAAAGTCTGGTTCTTTGTGCGTTCGGAAGCAATACTATGATGAGTATAGCTATCTTAGTCTTGGCGTACTGCAAGCACAAACATGGCCAAGTAATGACGTGGACAAGGAATATCAAGTTCAGAGAAATTCAACCCGAAAACTGAGTGCCCGCGCTAATGTCCAAAAATTCTTTAGTTGGCAATCCTGTACATGGGGTATTTATCTATGGGCGGGATAACTTGATGTTCACTTAACTGCATGTTCTGCTGGTTGACGTCGTTTCGTGACAAGCAGGCCCGGGCCCGTCTTCTCGTGGTCTCGTCCTCATAGACCATGCAGCTGTTCGCTTCGAGCGTCTCGTGCAGCCTAGCTTCAGCCATCCATGAGCCATCGATCACCCACACGATATCGAGGGAGGCGTGACGCCTGCGTCACAACCTGGCAGACCAAGATCTGTTTGCGTCATAGAATCACGTGCCTGTCATGTTACTTCGCACAGAGTGTTTGTATGGGGCTATATGGCGTTCGATACTCTCTCTACAGTATATACTCTTGGTTGTGTGTTAAGCTGTTATCAGTATTATGAAGAGCAGCAACATGCATTGCATTGTGTCAGTGAACAGATAAATCTACATCCAATTACACAGCAGCTGCATGCAAGCATTCACAAGCAGCAGAACTTCTGAACAGTATGCTTCTATCTATAAAGTTTATCATTATTGTGGACATAATAAGCAGTTTCTCTCTTGGATAATAATAATAACGCAACACTTAACTCATACAACAACATGCAGGGACTTCTGTACTTTCTTGATTGGTTCATTGTTACTTGAAGTTAACTTGTAGGTGCATGGAACCTCTAGCCCTTTCCCTTTTTCCTTTTACCTACAATTTCGCAAACAATTCTGCCTCCATCTCTTAAAAATTTCCACAGTCGGTTTGATATTTCCCTTGGAACGCGGCCTACTGTTCTCCCATCCGTTTTTGATGTTACTTCCACTGCTAAGCAATCATACTCATTGTAGAACTCTCTCTTTAAATTCAGCTCCTCTCCAACAAACTGAGTCCACACAGCTTTATATACGTGATGGCCGCGAACTACACTATGCACCAAAAATGTTGCAGCTATAGTCATAGACGATGCAGTTGCAGTTTCGGAGGCCATTGTAGCAAAATTTGCAAGTGATTTCAATTCTGTGCATATCTGCGCATAAATCAGTATACTCGCCATCGGAATAGCCCCTCAGCTATTCTGTAGAGCTGGCGCTTGCTTTTCTCAAACTCTTCTTGACAAACAAGTTGAAAAATCAAGCTATGCCTGTCTATGTAGATCGCCAAATCTATATGTGAAACAAGTGTTTGAATGCTACACTTAATAAAAAAAGTTACAGCAGTATAAACTAAATTCGACCTCGTAGCACCAAAACGTGTCGGAATAGTCCCCGTTGACTGTATACGCTAGAACAACGAACAAACACGTCCATCTGTTTAGACTGTAGTTCATTGTTAAGACTTTCATCAAATAACACCACATAATAGTTCACCTTTATCTGGTCACATAGCTGGCTTTGCAAATTATACCCTAAGTAATGAGATAATTTGCCTTTCGCTCCACAACAAAACTGGTTTGCAATCTCACTGTCTGGAAACATCACACGAAACAAATCACCAACACCTTCACAGCTCTTAAAAGAGTAGTTAACATTCAACGCCCAAATTGTTTCAGCCTTTAGGTGATCATTTTGAGTCACACTTCCAGCTAAAGTTTGAATAGAGAGTGCTTGAGTAGATGGCCCGGCCTGTGTGGATTCAACACTGTGAACAGCTGTTAGCTCGGATTGTGTCTGAAGAACTAATACTGATATCCAACAATTGGCGATATTTGGCTCCCTTCGTGTTGGCTAGTCAGTGCACTTTCTCCCATCCTCGCCAAATCCATGGATTTGTGGCATATTCTGCACATTGCCTTACTAGAGTTCTTTGGATCTGGTGCAAGCCATGCCTCATACTTTTTGTCCTTTCTCCACCTCTGTTGGAAAACACGGCCACCCATGCTTTGATCAGTAAAAAGAATGTTTCAAGTTCGTGCTGTTACTGTGCAGAACAGTGCTGCTGCAAACGCACAAAATAATTAAAACGTGTACATGTAAATAATTGATGTGGGTGATACAAACCACGCCCCCAATTATAATTATTGCTGCGTTTCTCGTTGCTACCGGTTGCACCTTGGTGCTGCTGTGTGTATAGCTGCATTTAAACTCGAGTCCAAGGTAGCCAAAGCTAGTTTTTTTGCCAGTCAGCTGCCTACCTACAATCAATGGAGTTGTAAAAATCAAGATGTTTCCAGGTTTTCATTTTATTTTTAAGTATTGTCATGGCCTTGAACAGATATTTTTAAATTCAAGTATTTTCAAGGCTCGTTCGAACCCTGAATTTAATTATTATTAATCGAATAATAGATTTCCTCTTCAAACATTCGATGCTTTGAACGAACATTCGAATGTCAGGACATTCATACATGCCCTACACTTGATCACAAACTTGGCCATGAATTGCCTAGTTTCCTGCTGCCCTGTGCATGTTCATACCATCAGTTATTTTAATAAGCATTGATGTCCCACTCAATCTGTATGTACTATAGCAGCTCTGCTATTGGCTCCTGTCAGTTATAAACTAAATTATTAATTTTGTTTAGGTTGATGAAAAGACTGGCCGCATGACTGGTACGTACAAACCTTATGCCTTATCTGGATTTGTCAGAGCAATGGTATGTATCAGTTGAGCTGTTGTGTGTATTTTATACCTCCAATAATTTGCATGAGTTGCACCTGTATAAAGAAGGTTCTGGAGCTAGAGTAGATAATCAATTTTCGGATGGCATGTATTTTCGGATGGTGTTTTTGTGGAAGTTAAAGTGTTTTTGTGGAAGTTAAAACAGCAAAGGCAGCGTGCGTGGTTGCAACTTGTAGCCACTGAATATCTGCCCTGCTGCCTCTAAGACCATGCTGGAATCCACCTCCAAGTGATGTGTTCGAAAGTATCAATTATCGGACGATTGTTTCTGTCCTCAGAGTAACAGTGCAGCAGCGTTTCATTTAGTGCTGCTAGCATGCGCCTACCTATGTACTAACCGGTGGTGGGCAGCAATGTCCTTGAAAGCTTCTGGTTTTGGAAAAAGAGGCAGCAATGTGTGCGCAATTTGTGCTGTCATTGATCGGACAGTTTCCCTGTATTGATTGTACTTATACTGTGGCTTATGGCATAAGTATACTGTACTAATGTGAGCTGTGTATAAACAGTGCTCAGTCTCATTTATACACAGCTCAAGTCAGTATAGTATTCTTACACCATAAGGCAAATACAATCAATACATACAAACTGTCCGATTATTGATGGCACCAATTGCGCATACATTGCCGCCTCTTTCTTCACGACCAGAAGCTTTCAGGGATATTGGTTGAGTAAATTATCGATATTCGTGCCCTATTATCAGCAAAACCAACACAGCTAAGACTGTGTCTACCACAGCAAACTATAGCCACTTGCAAGTGTAGAAGACAGTAGACACAGCAAACCTCTAGCTCCAGTATCCTTCCTGAAGGCGACAACAAACAAGTAAAGTGCTCGGCTGCTTCTGCTGATAATCGTTTAGCACAAGGATGGCTCCTCTACTTCGTTGGACGTAGCGAGTGATGAAACGAAAATACAGAGATTCTACCGATCTTAGAGAAATTCGTACACGTGTCTATTATTGTTTCAGGTTGACGCTGGAGATAGAGGTTTGCTGTGTCTTCTACACTTGCAAGTGGCTATAGTTTGCTGTGGTAGACACAGTCTTAGCTGTGTTGGTTTTGCTGATAATAGCGTACGAATAACATGTTGACCGAATATCAATAGTTTAGTCTACCCACCACCAGTTAGTACATAGGTAGGTGTGTCCTAGCAGCACTAAATGAAGCACTGCTGCGAGATCGTCCAATAATAGGTCCAATAGGGCTTATGCATTATTATTCTCGCATAAATAAAATTTCCTGCCCAGGGGTTGTGGACGTTATTTAGAATCATTCCCCAATCATTGCTATGTATTTTGTACCAAGATTCCGTGTTCTTCTCGTCGGTCTTACGAAGGGAACCGTTTGTCCTATGACTACCATACTTTGGGAAACAAGAAAGTAGTATGTGGGACACTGATAAAGAAGGAAAATTTTGTCTAGAGGCAAGTCTGTTGCATCTGCAGTCACCACTCATTTCATGCCTGAAATCACGCTGTTTTCAGTTGTGAATCGCTATTCACGTCTTCAGATGCATGGATATTCACCGCAAAGGTTTGCTAACAATGTTGTTTGAAGTACTAAGTGCAAGAAAGCAGCTAAAGACAGTTAAAGTTGAGAACAGACGGCAGACGCAACTCGTCTAATCCGTCCATGTTTCTCGGCCTCGGTTGTTTTCTCGCGTCTAGTGCATCAAGTAACATTGTTAGCAAACCTTTGTGGTGTATATCCATGCATCTGAAGACGTGAATAGCGATTCACAACTGAAAACAGCGTGATTTCAGGCATGAAATGAGTGGTGACTGCAGATGCAACAGACTTGCCTCTAGACAAAATTTTCATTCTTTATCAGTGTCCCACTTACTACTTTCTTGTTTCCCAAAGAAGGGTAGTCATAGGACAAACGATTCCCTCCATAAGACCGACGAGAAGAACACGGAATCTAGGTACAAAATACACAGCAATGATTGGGGAATGATTCTATGACCCCTGGGCCGGAAATTTTATTTATGCGATAATAATAATGCATAAGCCCTATTGTTTGATAATTGGGGTGAGCCCCACATATTGAACGACTTCCCCCGCGAGCTATGTATCTATGTATGCATACATCATTCCATAAATGCCCCTGCGTTCTATTTCATTGAACTTGTTGAATTTACATTCGTACCACGTGTATTGAGTTGTTAAACCAGATACAGTGGAACCTCTCTAAAGCGGACACCATTGGGACCAGCAAAATTGTCCCCTGTATAGAGGTGGCCCCACTTAGGAGGTTGACCTCAAAATGATCTACAATGACAAATTACTGGTTTATGAGATATTATTGGTATACTGTACCATAACTTTAATGTTATAGGAGCATTATAATAACAGATGTTAATGGAAGTAGTCAAGGATAGAAGCCTGCCTAGTGGTGATATTGCAACTGATTGTAGCTACAATGTCCCTCACTTCGCTGACTTTGTTAGCTTCAGTTGTAAAGGATTTTGTGTCCAAGAAGGCAGCCACATCTGCTAAACTCTGGACAGCTTCTCGAAATGAGGTTAGTCTTGGTATCACCTGCACTTCATCTTCGTCATCTTCCTCATCATTGTCTTTTTCTACTTGGCTTCTTGTTCCAATCTCTTCCAAGAAGGATGTTGACCATGCCTCTTCCTCCAGCTCACGACATATCGGAAGTGCATCGTCGGCAGTGATAAATTCTTCAGCAGAGCACATCATGCCATCTCTTGTGTCTACTTGGCCTATCATTTCCTGCAGTTCACTTCTTAGTCTACCATGCTCTGTCTCTAAATCAGCAAATGGGTCCTCTTGCTCACTACCTCGAGATACGACATTCATCAACTCAGGACTCCAGCTTTCCTAAAACACTTCTGGATGGTACTTGTCGCAACTGATTCCCATGCCTGAGTAACCCATCTAATAGCGATTAGTACATCAGCTGTCTTGACCAGTTCGTATGCTGATTCGCATTCGTTGATCTGAGAGATCACATGCTGTAGCAGGAGTTTACGATAGTGTACCTTAAAGTTCTTGATTATGCCAAGATCTAAAGGGTGCAAGACAGAAGTGGTGTTTGGTGGCATAAAATATTATGACTTTAATGTTTGAGTACTTGCCCTGCAGATCTTCAACCAGCAGGGATGACAACCAGCATTATCCATCAGCACCACAATTGATCTTGCTCGTAGTTTCAGCTGGGCGTTCATCTTCTGTAAAACCTGGTTCATGATCTCACCGCTCATCTAGGACTTCTTTTGGCTGAAGTATTGCACTGGTAACTGACTCTTATCCAGTCTCTTGAAGCAACGAGGATTCTCTGACTTCCAGATTACTATTGGCTTTAGCTCTTTCCCTCCTGCTGCATTGACTAAAAAACGCCACAGTAAACTGCTGCTTGGCTGCTTTCCACCTTTCCACATCTTTCCTTTCTGACCAAACCATTTGTCAGGCAAAGCCTTCCAAAATCATCCAGTCTCATCCATATTCCAGATGTCTTCTGGTTGATAGCCTCTAAGAATCTCTGGTAGTCTCTCCTTCGACGATTCCACTGTTACTCCTCTTACTTCACCCGATTATCCGCAAATTGCCATTCTCTTGATGTTGTGTCTTGCTTTCCATTTCTCGAGCCAACCATTAGAGGCCTTGAAATCATCCACACACAACCGACTAGCAATTTCTTTAGCCTGAGCACAGAGTGTTGGACCATCTGGATAGATGTTCTTTCGAGTTGCCATCAAATACCACTCGTACAACAAATCATTCACTTCCACATAATGCGAAGTGCGGCTTCTCTTTAGGCATCGTTTGCCTCCACTGCTGCCATTTTTCTCGTATTGCTCAACTATTTCAGACTTCTTCTTAAGAATCCTTGATATCTGTGTCTTGCCACAATCGAAGTACTCTGCTATTTTTCGTATTCCTAGTGATGGATTTTTCTGTGCAAGTTTCACCACATCGTACTTTTTAGCGAGAGAAAGCTCATTTCGTGCTGGTTTAGAGCAAGCCATTGTTGGAGTAGGGTCTGGAGACTCTCGACAGGTTTCCGTGTGCACAGGAATGCAAATATTGTGCAATATCACGGGCTCTAAAAATCATTAAGATGGCGCAGCTCTGCTTGCTTTGTAAATGTGAGGCAGCAAAGAAGACCAGAAGGCAGCTCTCTGAGAGTCTACTTCCAGCTTTGCGTGCTGTACATCGCGTTGTTTGACCTGATCGTGGCGAGACTGCTGACGATCCGTCCTGGTAACTTGGATTCAGAACTAGTAACTTGGATGGAAGGACGCAGGAAAGCTGTTCTAGCCTTAAGCCGTGTTCGCACTGACAACCCGGGTCGAAATCAAACCCGACTTACCCGGGTTGAACTCGGTTAGCGCGCGTCCGCACTCGACCCGGATCGATGCGAGTCAGGTCCATGCAGCAGTCCAAGGTAGCGTTTATAGCACTAGCACGAGAGCTTCTTGACAAAGTAAGTCTTTCTCTAGCGCTTGACCACTCAGGGAACGTCTCTAGTGCACGTACACATGGCGGTGTCAAGGCGAACCCGGTTTCAACCCAGTTCAACCCATATACGTATGTGGGTTGGCTTAACCCGGGTTCAACCCGGATTCGCCAAAACCGGATCTCTGCAGATCGACTGCGGACGCGATCTATCAGGGTTCAACCTGGGTGACAACCCGGGTTCAGTGTGGACAGGCCTTTAGTAATAATGTGACCTAAGTTTTTTTGTTGTATCAACTCGATTTGATTACTGTAGCAATTCTCATGTAACTAGAATATACTGCACATACTACAAGAACAAACACTAGCACAAATATCAATTACATAGACTTTTAGTGAATGATTCATCACATCCAAAGTCACTAAGAAGAACTTGCCGTCAGCATTGATCGTTGTTACAATATTTCTTCATTAAACAATTTCCTGAGACTGCTGCGAAATCATGACCACCATAATACAGAATAGCAAGAGAATCAAGTCCATCTCTACCAGCACGACCTGTATGCTGTAAGTAATCTTCAACATCGACAGGTGCCCCAACTTGAATGACACGCCTCACATTGGGGCAGTCCAACCCCATCCCAAATGCCACTGTGGCGATTACCACTCGTAAAGTACCACATGGATCACAGAAAGTACGTAATATTGACTCCTTTACTTGCTTTGTAGTACAAGCCGTAAACATATCTAGCAATCAAAACCGAGGTAGTTCGTTTGGTACAGATATTGGCTCAGTGAGTTCGCGACCAAGGTGCTTACGTGCAAAGACGAACATTTCACCACAGAGTTCATATGTCTTGGCAAATATAATGACTTTCTCCATATTCTTGCGTTTTCCTTCAGTTCATCTATCAGTGGTGCCATAACTTGAGGGACATTCTTGCTTAACGTGCTGTGGGACATCACCGCTGTTTTCGTGTACGAAGATTTTTCGTAGTTCTCCTTTGTATCTGGAAATGTCGTCGTCTTTTCGCATCGATACACGTTTCAGGCATCGCACCTCTGAACATGTGTCAGCCAACTCCCTTTCCTTTTCGTTGATCAAATTGGTCATTTTCTTGTGTTTTTTTTCCAGAAATTTAAAATTTTCTTTCTTATCTGTCAGTCTTTTGTTCAGAGCCATCACCTGAGAGACCCAGTCTTGTGCATCAAGGAATTCCTCAGAATCCATCTCCATCATGGCACGGCAGAATCACTGAGATTGGTACACATGCACAGATGCCTATATGGCAGCGTGTTGGACATTCTCATGGATCTTATGGTGTCTATACAATCTTTTCACCTGGAGATGCTAACAAACTGCACTGCAAAAATGATCACAAGATAATGTCATAAATAACAATAGAATCATAAAACATGAGCGGTTACGTGTCAACTTATACTTGAGGTAAGTCATCCACTCTGATGACGACATCACTCCTGGGGTTAATCGTATATTGCTTACAATTACTGCACAGTAGCTTTGTTTCAATGTCAACGTCAATCTCATCTTCATCCTCTTTGCTTATTGCACACACTCGATCTATCTCTTCTGAGAAAAGTGAAAATTTCTTTGGGCTAGTGTCTTGCAAAATTGCACGAGCAGCCTTGTTCATCTTCTTTCCCAACCTTTGCTTTACTCCACATTTGCTGCAAACTCCTACCAAATCGTTGCTGTGGTTCACTTTACTATTGCAAACAAGGCAACTACAATATTCTGTATAAGAAACAACCCACCTATAATGTTTCTTGTCCTTGATCCATCTTCGCAAATTTCATCTCCAGTTCATACTGTTGTAGTGGGTTATAGCTCAGAGGTCGAAAAAATTTTTTCCCTGTCTGGACATAATAGTAAAGCAGATTAGCTGAATATATGTGCACTTTGTGATAGAAGCATGGAATTTGGTATGTATTTTCTAATCACCCTTGAGAACATATTTGGACGTAGAGCCATCTCAAATCTGACCTTTGACGACTTCTACGCATAAATTAATATCCGATAAAAGGTGCCCCGCCCTTTATGTCAGACAAGCTTGTTGAGTTTGGTATCAAATGAAAGGCCTCACTATAAGGAATAATTTGGTATATGACACATGTTCATGCTCTATTCCGTTCTTAAGATATTAATGTATTTGTATGTGTCACTAACGATCATTATTAGTGACACATTCGTTATTATCATTATTATCATTATTAGTGACACGTACAAATACATTAATATCTTAAGAACGGAATAGAGCATGAACATGTGTCATATACCAAATTATTCCTTATAGTGAGGCCTTTCATTTGATACCAAACTCAACAAGCTTGTCTGACATAAAGGGCGGGGCACCTTTTATCGGATATTAATTTATGCGTAGAAGTCATCAAAGGTCAGATTTGAGATGGCTCTACGTCCAAATATGTTCTCAAGGGTGATTAGAAACTACATAACAAATTTCATGCTTCTATCACAAAGTGCACATAAACAATGCTTTTTTGAGCTAATCTGCTTAACTATAATGTCCTAGCACTACTGATTTTGATTGGTCAATTGTATTTTGTCTGGACATCGCATTTTTTCGAATTTATTTACTGCAAATTACAATTCATTGTGCTATTATCATTCTTTTTCTATGAAGTAGGCAATATCAAACTTCACCTTCAGCTTCTCTCGCTTTTCGTCACTAAGCCTGCTGAAGGCATGAGAAATGGCAGCATACGAAGAGGCACCTAAACCTGCAGCCTGTGATCGCTGCTTTGCTAGCGCATCATGTGAGTGTGCTGATCATTGTGGGCGTGGTCTCCAACGTTACTAATATGCACAGTGATGGTGCTGACAATCCACCGATCGCTAAAGTTTGGCAGCTGCTGTGTACACTCATGCATGTTGGTCGGTCACGCCTACCGATCACTCTCAAGTATCGTTGGTTATTCAACAAAAATGCAAGGAAAATGACCTATGTCCGCACAAAAATACCAAGATTATCCATTACCGCTGTCACGTAACTAGATCCTGTAGCTCTCTCATTGCAAGCAGTCAACATTGCTTTTAATTCATCTCCGTATATGGCATAATGGAGGGTCAGGCAGGCATACACTGGTAGTGCTCTGCGAGTGCTGACTCATTCATAGGCTCCCGGACTGGGAATGCTGGTCCGATCTTTGTGACCTATGGCTGAGAGCATATCAAAATCACTATCACTATAAGCCATTAGTTAGGAGTAGTATCGTTTGGTGAGCATCAATAAGAACTTTGATACTGCAAAACAGTAACAATTACTGATCAAATTTGATGATATCAAGTACTGGTAGTGTGATTATTTTGTTTATTGGTATTTTGCCTAATCTTACGCTGTTGTACTGCTATGGACATTTACAAATAGATTCTATAGCTTGCTGGATGTATAAATGAGAAATTATAATGATTTGTACTTTTTAGGGCGAGGCTGATGATGCTTTAAACAGGCTAGCAACAAAGGATACAGTCTGTTCAGGGTTAGTAATTAGTAATAATATCTGTAAGTCTACATGCATGTTGTATTAATACATATTGTATACCTGTTGAGATCTGACATTTACCGGAACATATCAGTAAACCACCGTATAACATCAGAAATAGCACAGTTATAGTTACTGTAAACACAGCGCTGTCTGGTGATGCCTTCTCGAGCATCTGAATTCAAGATTGATCGTGATTCCAAAGCTGTTTCACTTAGAACACGCGCAGGTCTGATTATTTCTACAAGATTTGTTAGTTTTTCCTAAATTTCTTGGTGCCGGAATAGAATTGGGAGCACAACTTGTTCAGTCCCTTGACAGCATTTTGGTGTATTGTCAATTTGTGTGCCAGAAAAGGAATTGTGAAGAACATGCAGGTTTTTAAATCTTGTGACGAAAATTTGAAAGTGTAGCTCGCCATATCTCTGCATGTTCGTAAGCTACAGCTGTGTCGATTCCGGTGGATGAAGCTGTCTTTACAGGCTACTGACTGCATGACTTTGAGGTTCTGTATAATACCGACAACTGGTACTAAAGATTTAACATAAACTACGCCCACTGGATAGTATCCCTTAACCTTAATACTTGATTGTATTTATCTCTTCTCACTTACAGATTGGTCGATCAAGTTCAGAACTGACTGATGCAGTGTGCACTATAACTGAAATACACATATTCAAAAAATTAATTCTGAATTTTTGCTTAATTATCGTGTTGGGTGTTTGGTACATGGAGATTATTACAGTGCATGCATGTAGAATGCCACTAGAACAAAGGTACAAATTTGCAGGTGGCCTGGTCTGGCCCTCATGGGGTGTTACAATACACACGTATTACACACGATGCTCCATGGCCTCCTTGGTTAGCTCAGCAATTATATACATGTTTTTGTAAACTGCAAATCAACATGACTAATTATTTTGTGTGGTGACTTGTAATGCAATTTCTAATGACTGTGATGATTGGTTACTGTCTGACTGTACACTCTGAGTGATTGAATGTGGCATGTGTGGCTTGCGTCCACGACGTCCTGTTGGAGGTTTGTAGCCATGCATTCTCTGTTCAATGAGCTTGTCCTTTTTTCGACGATTTTTAAACCATTCTTGAACCTGTTGAATAATAGAGTAAATAACAATAATAGAGTAATAGAATAATAATAGAGAGTAAATATATTATTTACTCTTGATAGTAGCATTGATGTTCAGTTTCTGATTTCCTTTTTAGTAAAACAGAAAAACTGTAGACCACACATTGATAGAGCTAACCAGAGAGCTCATGCATCAGCATGACAAGCACCTAGCTGTGTGTCCTGACCTGTGCTTTATGAGCCTGAGCAAGCATTCCCTTCATGATATAAGTATAGTATAGTATATGCATCAGTCTTTGGTAGCACGAGATAGAAAAGTGTACAAGGTTTGCAGACTTACACAAAGATAAAGCAGCAAGGAAAAATATTTGTGGCCCAAGCCAAACCCACAGAAATGGCATACAAGTAAGAAACGCATGCATATCTGATTTTGCATCAAGGTCCAGTTAAGTCACAGAAAGGTGAATATTAATTAGTTGTGGCATTTTCTGTAAAAAGCTCCTACTGACAAAGATTCTTGCCAGAGTGCCAAAAAGCACTGCCCAATCCCACCCATCCCTAGTACTCACTCAGTCAGACAGGCCAAGAAACATAAAAGATGCACAAATATTTTCAAACTAAAATGAATGACAGGTCCAGTGTGCATGGCTAATAAAAATGCAGGCCATATCTGCGAGGGGCAGGTCACGTATGCTCTATGCGGCCTGCAGAGTACGAATTAAAATACAGTGGAGGATGGCTACACTGATTTTCGGTCAAAAAAGTGAGCAATAGCCAGGACATTGTACTGTAGCAAAGAAAAATTCATTCTCTGGAGGGACATGGATCACTGGTTAGGCCACACC
Organism: Haliclona indistincta; assembly: GCA_964017065.1. NCBI lineage: Eukaryota > Metazoa > Porifera > Demospongiae > Haplosclerida > Chalinidae > Haliclona > Haliclona indistincta. The sequence goes on from OZ024784.1 coordinate 10,289,745, forward strand.
CTCCTTCTTCGTTTAGTAGCCTGGTACATAGTGTCTGTGCATGTGCCAAAAATAACTCGCAAATTGTTCATAAAATTATCTGTGCACACATTGTACCAATTATGTGCACCTACACTACCAACTTTCTGCTGAAGCAGTTCTTAGCTTTAGTCAAACAAGAATGAAAAGCTACGTAGCTGACAAGTTAGTGTAAATATGTCCAACGTCTCTTACGTGATCGCTGGATGTCGACTATAGGCACGGCTGTTTTGTTTCAAACTCATACACTAAAGATCTCTGAAGTCAAACTACTTTCATCAAAGAATATGGATAGCCATGCCTTCGTAGGAAACAAACCAGTTGGTGTGTGGACATAATATACAGGAAAATATTCACTATGAATACCCGACTTTTGTTGGGTAATTAAAATGCATGCTCAGACAGTGTGTACCAGGCCACTAAACGAGGAAAGAGGGTGTGGGCTGGGGACAAGGCTAACTCGGCTTAGCTAATGGATACAACCCGAAATAAGCAAAGTAAAGGTTACTCCTGACTTGGAGCTAAATGTGTGCCTGTCAATGTGTGTTCTACAGTTTTCCTTGTTTGTCACAAAATGAAAAATAGAAACTGGATCGTCATTGTATTGAGGTGGTGGGCATCTGTTTGATATGAATATTTATGAACTGTAACATCTGTCAGAAACAATCACTTTCATACACTTGCTAGCACTGCACATCAAGTAATCATTTAAAAAATATTGTTGCAGTATCGTGTGTTAACTACGCACTTTGTGCTTTGAAGATTTCATTGAGATTCGCTGGCTATGTAGGGACACTTATTGTGATGCTTCACAGTGACTTATGAGCTGTATGATTATTTATGTTCCAGACATAAGAAGTTTGCTCATAGTTCTACTAAAAATTAATCGTCTTTACACCATCGTAGCATGTTCCATCTTGACACAGTGTTTGTTGTTGCTAACTTATGAATAATTAATGAGCAAGGTACCACCACCTTAAGGTGGCGGTATACCCGTTTTTATGAATATTAATGAGCGACTTTCTTTTATCTGCAGCTCGTGACAGAGCAACGCTAGGAGCGTGAAACTCGCTCTGATGCATCAATGAGTGTGTCTCAATGTATAGTGCAGCTTGAAACGTTGCACAATATTCTACACCAAGGAATAATGTAGGAACAATCGACATCGTACGGATACGCATTTTTCTAGCCAAAAATCTCTCCTGACTAACCGTGCAGCAAAGGTTACCAGCTAAAATTCGACTCTTATAAACCATTTCTAGGTGCTGACGAAGAGTTTTGTTGACCCACGCTGAACGTAGCTGTTCTATGCATCGACAAACATGGACGACACTGCAAAATCAGCCGTGATTTAGAATGTAAAAGTGTTTTTCTTAAAATCAGAAAAATTAAATGCAAAAAACTCTTCGTCTGCACCTAGAAATGGTTTATAAGAGTCGAATTTTAGCTGGTAACCTTTGCTGCACGGTTAGTCAGGAGAGATTTTTGGCTAGAAAAATGCGTATTCGTACGATGTCGATTGTTCCTACATTATTCCTTGGTGTAGAATATTGTGCAACGTTTCAAGCTGCACTATACATTGAGACACACTCATTGATGCATCAGAGCGAGTTTCACGCTCCTAGCGTTGCTCTGTCACGAGCTGCAGATAAAAAAAAGTCGCTCATTAATATTCATAAAAACGGGTATACCGCCACCTTAATGCACTTCTGACAGGACTGAATCTAGAGATAAAGCTAATAACTTGCTGAATGAATGGTAAGTAATAAATGTAGGTGTTTACAACAAAGCTTCATAAAGGTTGACCTGTGCAACCAATACACAGATTAACCTTATCAAGATCCATTCCAGTAATATAAGCAATTCTTTCTTTTTCAGGTTGGCCTTCTTTCCTAAAGTTCTTTGACATAATTCTGCTGACATACGCAACCTCTAATACTTCCTTAATTTGTGGAGAGAGTGGAATACGGCAATGACGAATACCTCCTACACAAAGACAAAAATATTACTGTTCTAGTTTTAAGTATGGCCATGTATAAAAATTAATAATTGGCTTGAAATAGTCAATTTTGTGATTAAATACACCATATATATTTAAATCCTTATTCAAATGTACTCATTGCTATGTATTCACACTTTATTCTTGTATTGATGAGCATCATAGCAAAAAAAAACAACAGCAAGAAGGTCCACATAGCTGAAATGTCATCTTGCTGTCGTTTTTGTTCTGATGAAGCTCATCAATACAGTACTTGTGATTACTGGATCAGTACTTGTCAGTACTTGTGATTACCGGATCAGTACTTGTCAGTACTTGTGATTACTGGATCAGTACTTGTCAGTACTTGTGATTACCGGATCAGTACTTGTCAGTACTTGTGATTACTGGATCAGTACTTGTCAGTACTTGTGATTACTGGATCAGTACTTGTCAGTACTTGTGATTACCGGATTACATGTAATTCCTTGTTGATGAAATAAATGCAGCTCTGTAATTTGACTGAAGACAACAAAATGCTGTGTTGATACGAGGACCTGGGACCCTTAGAGGAGGTGGTTGGAACGCATCACTCCAACTCTCCCCTGCCCAGGACCGCTAAGTCCTTTTTCCCGCACTCTGGTCAATGCATGCTCGCCGCGTCAGCGACTAGGTGGTCATGTGGAGGGTTAATACGGTATTTGATATCGCTGCCACTTTTGACCTGGGCATCATCACATTGGCTGCAGCATGTCAAGATATGCAACCCAGTTCGGTTCTATTGCATAGTGTGAACGACCGTATAAAAGAAGTGCGTTCCCCTCACACACTCCTGGTTATATTTTTGAGGTATTATTACACTGACCAAGGTGATAATGCCAGGGCTGCTTGTCTCCCTTCGTGATTGCTTTGGCACTTTTCTCTTCAGTTGAACTCATGCTGATCTCTTGCCCAGCTACAGGTGCTGGGACAGGAACCAGTCCCTGCAATAATAGTCAAATAACAGTAGGTAGCAAGGTGCATAGTGGTACAGTACAATAGTTGTGTATCAGTCAGAATACAGGTCAGTACAAAAAAAATTGTTTTTTGTCTGAAAGTATCATCTTCAAGCAGCATCATCTCGAGGAGCGGAAATACCAGGCAAAACTATAGCTGCATAACCTTGAATTATCATACTTGATAATACGTATTGACTTAGGGTTTTAAGTCAAACCAGATGTTATAATACATGTGACTTGGTCTTTTATCATTATGAAATCAGTAAAACCATGGTAAAACTGACCTTACCCTTTCATCAGTAGCAATCAATACCCATTGCTATTGATATTTATGATGACATAATCATCTCAAAAAATATTCCAGAGGAGGTAGGACATGAGTAATAATTACATCATAGTTATTATGTACGTCACACGGCATTAGTCCCTGTTCACTCGTAGTGAAGGGAATCATTAAAAAATGGCTGACCTTCTGCTCGAGCTGAATCGCTGGCTGCCTACAGTTTCACAATGCAGTAAGACTTTAAAGTCTTAGTCTAGAGTTATTGTGCATCAGCAGTTCATTTGAATGACTTTAGCATTTTGTAGTCCTTGTAGAATGCTAAACAAAGATGAGCTTAGAGAGCACCAATGGGCATATCAAAACTAGCTATGTTGACTTTGCATGGACAAAGTTCAAGTGCGATTGCAGTAATGCTCCAAGAGAAAGGTACATCGCATAACTTGGCACTTTGTACCCAGTGCTGAATGCAAAACGTGAAATTTCAATATATTTTCACACTTATTTTCAAATGTAATTGTGTCCTGCCATAGATAAATAAAATACCCCATGTACAGGATTGTATAAATACCCCATGTACAGGATTGGTATAAGTTTTTACCAAACCTGTACATGGGGTATTTATCTATGGTCCTGCCAATCAGCTATCAGATATAAGGTAGGCATTAATTAAAATCATAGAACACTATACATGTTTTCGGTGTGAACCGCACTGCCAATGGCGCTTGATGTCACACCCATTTTTGGTTAGCACCAAGTTTTGCAAAAGATCGCATTGCTGAATGGTTGGCACAAATTCGAGACGCACATTAGCCTGCTCTAGACGACGCAGTATCTTATCATGATCATTGCCAACCAAATTTGTAATGTTCAAATGGGCGTAATTATCGATTTTTTATTGTCTCTGAATGAGGCGCCGCTGGCGGTGCAGCTCACACCAAAAACATGTATCTCACTCACCTCTCTTCCACTAGTAGCAGCTGATACTGGAACTTGAATAAAAACTGTTGGTGTGGTTACAGAGGCTCCACTACCTCCTTTACCATGTTCATCAACTTGTATTCTAGGAATCTGATCAAATTCATCAACCCGGTTGAGCATTTCAACAAGAGCAGAAGTTTCTTTTTCGTGAAGTTGAGGAGCATCTGAGACATTATGCTCTGCAGACGATGAAGTAGCATGAGTGAGAGGAAAGGTCTTTGGGTGCATTAGAGGAACTGTTTGAGGAGTAGAAGTAGTTTGGGGCGGAAAACCGGAGCTATCCATTGTCTACAACATCAAAAATGTGAACATTGTCACATTGCTGTCTCCAGCATTACCTGATTCGGTCCGAGGTTTGACTAGTACTGCAGTTTCCAGAAGTACAGGCCGGTACAGGTGTATGTATGACTGCAATCGAGCGCGAACGGATAGTTTTCCGTGGTTTTACGAGAATGTAACACATTCCGTATATTACACACGTGGTTGAATGAACATGGGCAAAAACAAGAAGAAAGGTGACATGTAGCTCTGTGTTAGTGTAAACGTTTCATTCATAAGAGTTCGTTGTGTTGTACAGTGTCTCAGGCGTCTCAGAGCGAGCTAATGGTCATGACTGTGTCTGAAATTGTTCACTCTCTCATTGAAGCTCACGAGCAAGGCAAGGACGTTAACCTAAACCGGTTTGCTAACCTAACTATAGCTCTTAGGTAGACCCATTAAGGTGGCGGTGCGCCAATTTAGAGTATTGAACCAATAATCGGTCACCACGCACTTGGCTGATATTATACTAGAGATTGACTAAATCATACACTAGTACATTGTGCTATTAGGCCACTCCAAATTGATTTCCTGTTTCTCGTCCTCTAATTATTTACAAACACATGTGGGAGGGAGGCAAATTCCAATATTGTTCAAAATCCCAATTAAACTTACAATATCATATCAAGAGTTTATAATAAGAAGAGTGTCGAACCTCCGATACCCGCATACAAACACTGTGTAGAAAGTAACGTGACTTCCGGTGCGCTTCACGTGAGAAAACGTTGTAAAATTTCCCGTAATTTTCTAGTATATTTAAGCGTTACGTATAGACCCTTCGCGAAATGACGTAATAATTTTACCGCGGGCGCGCGAAACTTGACTGGTTGGCAGAAGCTGCATCGTCAGTGCAATGGCTGCGAGCTGTAGCGCTGTAAACTGTTCCGTGATACTTGAAAGTAAGTGGCGTGAGTTCACACTAACGAGTAGCAGAGACGGGCGTGCATAAAAGCTGTTTCGAGAGCAAAGCGGTCCCGTCGGCCGTGTTTATTCACTGGACTACTGACTGGCCATTTTAGCAGGATAGAAAGCAAATCGGATAGAGCCTACACCTCGCAAGCAAGTCTTGTACGTTGCTTTGGCTAAACAAAGTCAGAAGAACCTGGTGAATTGATCGAGCTACAAGAAATGCAGTGATAGTGCGCCTCGCTAGTCTAGATCGATGTCACGCCTACTTGGTTACTCCCCTCTGAAACAGAGCAAGCAAAGAGCTTGTGGATAAACGTTACAGCAAACAGTGGCACTCCTGAGACCTAGTAAGTCCATACAAGATTGTTTTGCGACCTGAGCTCGCAAAACAGTGTTACATTAGCTAAATTTATGTTCGTTTCTTTGCATGCTTTGTGAGGCTATGCTGGAGCTCATGAAGCCACCTTGCGCAGATGTTTAGACTTACCAATGGTCTTAGGAGTGCCAGATACAAGCCATCAAAGCTAGCTTCACTATCGGTTAGCTCAGCCAAAGCCATCAGGTTTTGACGTCATTCAGTCTCACGTGAAGCGCACCGGAAGTCACGTTACTTTCTACACAGTGTTTGTATGCGGGTATCGGAGGTTCGACACTCTTCTTATTATAAACTCTTGATCATATGCAGACAAAAAATGATATTCATACACAAAAGATGAGTCAAATAGACAAGAAAAAAACAACAAATGTACAGTAAAGAAACATAAAAAATATTCTGAAAAACTACATACATGTAATACAGGTGTCTCCACATTATAAAACAAAAAAGTGTGAATTATAGTGTGAGTGTGAATTTGATAAATTTGAAAAAGTGAATTACAATCAAGATTTTCTCACGTTAGCAATGCGAGGTCTATCAGCACAGTCTTCACATTGTGGATAGTATTTTTCTGTACTCGACCACGGAGAAAATTCTTCTGCGCAATACACACAAATATCATTGAAGTTAGCCGAGTAGTACAATCTCTCAATCGGTTCATGACAGTACATCCTCTTCACATACACTATTCCGTTGAGTTCTGGAGGTAGACTTGCCTCTTGAAGGTCCGCCCCACATGAAAATGATAGATCATCTAAGCTCTGTCTTAGTGTACGAACTTCTCCAGCCTTTAGTTTTCTAGTGGCATAGATTAACCGCCACATTCCACACTCATCACACAACAGCATAGTCTTGCAGTTGCGGACATGTTGCACACTAGGATAGAAAGGGAGTCGCTTTGTTGTGATCTTTTGTAAAGAAGGACGGTGGTCTTCCACTGTGCTTGTTCCGAACACTTCCTCAAACTTTTTATAGTGGCCCTCTTCACCAGGCATGGGATCAGGGAAATGATGTACATTAGCAAACATGTCTGAAGGTAGTCGAGGTGGCTTACAAATGGTACAAGCAACATCTCCACACTTCTTAATGTCGAAAAAGTAATGACATTCTCTGCAACAGTGTTTGAGAAATGCTTGAGGTTTTTGTGGGAGTTTCTTGCATGTGATTTTGTCTGTAGGGCATAGCACAAACTCTGGGTCAATTTGCTGGAGACAAGACCACAATTCAGATATGTCTGCCTCAGTAGCAGATGCACCAGCTAAAAACGGCTTCCCTTTTAGTTCAAGCCTTTGAGTAATACCAGCTAGAGTTGCCTTCACAGGAGACATTGCGTCCAACAAAGCTTTCTTGATTGAAGGCTTCTTTACAGAAGCTCTCTCACCTGTGCCATACAAGAGCATTTGTCAAGCTATGTCTCAGTTTCCTCATCCAGTTGCTGCCTAGCTAGCCCTACTGATTGTAAACTTAAATTCAAGATCGACATTACTCTTTCTGCAGGGTTGCGAAAAGAATGGTTTGGGGCTGTTCTAGAGGCACATAAATAGTCTAGATCAAGCTTCCAGAAGACTGCTATTAATGCAAGTTTTACGCTAGCATAAGTCAAGCGATGGTCTGGTCCACCATCTGTGTATAAAAATAACACAGGACAATCTGTTGCAGCATGTTGACAGTCTCGGCAGCATGACGAGATGGTGAAGATGGCTCAAAAGTGGTGTCTTTGAAAAGAACATGAACCTGCCCGGTATACCAAGATTCAGCAATAACTTCAGGAATGTCTACAAGAAAGCTGACTGATGGGGTATAGAGATTTTTGTAAAATCGTGGTCTCCCACTTCAAAGGTTGTGGATGAATGTACTAGTACCTGTCGGCCACGTTCTGCTGCAGCTACGGGATAGTTTGGCTCTCCTACCTTTACTTTATGCTTGTCATCTAAACAAGCAAAGACTGAGAACCTATGGAAAAAAAACAGCATACTCACGCATATACCGAAAGATGCAAGCACCATAATGTGCATCATCATGATCTTTCCGCCACTGGCGTTGTTGTACTTGCTTCTTAACTTGAAGAAATGAAGTGTATTTAGATGCTGAACGGTAGCACTTATGTGCAGGAACAAACTGTAGTTGAACAAGTTCGTCACAAGGAAAAGGAGTCTCTGGGGAACATCTTTGCTCAACTTGCTGCTTAAAGTCACGCACAGAAATAGCTTTTGCTATATGAACAACCTGAGAGTGACGTCTCTCATCCACGACAGTACCAACATCTTCCAAAAATTCCTTTGCCTTACTCCAAAATACACTGTACCGATTAGACTGGTTTCCTGAATTTGCAGCTCTTAGGTCATACACGAGATCAGGCTCTTCTAATTCAAACAAGGCCAACAACCGCTCATCTACCTCTTTCTCAGAAACTGATGAGCTAACAGCACAGTCGCCAGTCAAATCACGATAAAAGTGACGGAGAACAGACTTGTTCACATTTTTATTTACTAAACCAAACTTTTCAAACATTGCTTTTCTCATGGCACGGGTATGATGCTTAGGCATATTGGCTTTCGATTGTTCAATTATTGGCTGGCATACCTGTAAGGCAGAGGAAATATCACTTGCATCAGTCTGCCAAAGCCAATGAAGGCTACCTATATTACTACCTGGGGAATATGTAGCAAGAATTGCCGGAAAAGTCATTCCTTGCTTAACAATCTGAATACAATCATATCGTCGACGGCGATCACCAGGAAGGAGACTGTTAATGTCATAAGGTACGTTGACACCAGCACTGCTTACTGCTGCACAAATGCTACCTACCTCAGTAGGCACAGCATGCCGTGAAGAAACATACTTAACAGTAAGAGCATTGCCAACTGTTCTTGCTGGCAAACTAGAAGCGTGAAGAGACATCATCTTTGCCCTTTTAACACCAAGACAATCAGCATGTTTTGCAAGAGATTTAACTAGCTGCTCTACGTCAACTTTAAACCTGGTCCATTCTGACCTTGACCAAAAGTGATGTTGCAGATTGCCAAAAAGCCTCTGTGAATGAGACTTTAAAGTAGTGGCACACAAAGACGAAGCCAAGCAATAGCTTAGTGCAAGCAGTCGACAGCCCGAAGGGCAACACAGTGAACATGTAATAAGCTCCACCACATTCAATGCCAAGAAATCTTTGGTGGGCTTCTGCTACATCCACATGATGATACCCTGACTTTAAATCAAACGAAAACAAGTAATCATTACGTTCCAACAGTAACATAGCTGTTCGTAGATCCTCATTATTTGAATTTTTGCTTCCACAGATATTTGTTCAGATACCGGAGATTGACCACTAACCTCAGCTTACCAGAGCTATTCTCTACCACTGACAGAGGGCTACATATGTGAGGCTTTAGCTCTATTTGCTTGATGCACCCACCTACCAGCAATTCCTCTATACTAGTTTGGACAAATTCAGATCTGAAATAAGCTGACGGCTGATTTTTCTGCGATCGCACTGGTGGTTCCGATTTGAGCGGCAACGCATAGCCCGACTCAATGATAGATAAAACTGACTGGTGCAACAAGCTCTTCCTTCCAAAACGAAATATGCTCTTTAAGTCTACCTTTCACTGTAGGTATTACATTACTAAAAGCCTCAGAGGTCACCTCTGCGGCACACATGATGTCATGTGGCAGCAAAGTTACCTCCTCTAGGTCACCCTTGCAACAACAACATTGCTATCAACACCAATATCAGCTGCACACACATCTGACAATACTTGTTTACAACTACCAGGCACACCATGCACCATTTCTCCCATGTATCCCTTGTACATGTGTACCGTGTTGGTGACTTAACCCATTCACCCCACCGGCTGCACCAAGTGCCTGATCACAAGGGCTCAATACATATGACTCCCCTTCATTATGCACCTCTGAAGTGCCCTCTGACTCATCTACTGCAGGCATACCTGCTTTCCCACTACTACATGTACACACATTGTCTAAATGCTCTGACTCCGTACTACCCAGTATCACTATGGACCTTCAGGGAAGGATACCAGACAGTCTTACTGCTGGAGGCTTGTGTCTTTGGGCAGTAGTTCTTTAGGTGCCCCATCTGCCCGCAAGTGAAACACGGTCCCGGCAACTTGGGCGTGGATTGCTGAGCTGGAGCACGCCTCACGAAAGGCAACTGGAACTGCGCTGACGGGTGTGACTGAAAGGTCTGCACTGGTACCATAGCACTGGCTGGGCGCTTCGACGCCTTGCTCTTCTCGGCAGGTGCCTTCCTTTTGTGAGCAGCCTTTCGCTCCGCAGCCTTTTCTGCCTTCTCCATTCTCTTTTCATCATCAGAGTTCTCGGCCAATTCATCGGCCGAGAACTTCATCGTTTACTACAGCCCAGCCTAACTCTGACCGGTCTGCAATTTTGATGAGCTTTTGTCGCTCGGCTATGACCGATCTACCTTTCTTTAGAGACTCCAGCGCAGACTTGATGTTATTTGCTGAAGGTAGCGTGGCGCTGGAGCCTCCAGACTGCAACTCGACTTTGGCTTCTCTCATTGCTTCGTCCACAATCTCATTGACCTTGCTTTGTTCTTCATGAGCCTTCTTCTTAAAAACGTATCTAGGCTCCTGCCGAGCTCTTCTAGCCGCTGTTGCAGCCACCTTCTCCTGACCTTCTCGCAACTCTTTCCTGAATTCGTCCAATTTCTCATCCAGCCTCTGCATCAACTTTTCTAGTGGCTCCGCCATCATGAAATGAATTATAATAGTATGAATCGTAGAAGATAGAATCGTATGAAGATGAATTAACCGAGTGGCGAAATGCACAACCCTAGAATGACTACATTAACTAATCCACACCTTAAATACCCTAGCTACCACACAATGACATCATGCTACGTCATGCATTGTCGGGAGCATATTTTCCGTCTAATTACTTCGCAAAACGACACAAAATATATATACCAACGACGATCAAGCTGCATTGGCTTTGTTTGATCATTTCAAAGGCCAATTGACTGCTAACGTCACAAGTGCATTGGAAAAGCACAATATTCACTCTGTTCTCATACCAGCAACTTGCACAGACCGTCTGCAACCACTTGATATATCCGTCAACAAGAGTGCAAAGGTTTTTCTTAGATCTGAATTTCAAAAGTGGTATGCTGCACAGATCAGTAGTCAGCAAGCCACTGATGGTACATTCGATGTGGTTCACATGTCTGGACCTCGGATGAAATGCGTTGGTGCTCAATGGCTGGTTCGTCTGTATGAACATTTCTTGGAATCACCATGTAGACAAGAGCAAAAGAGACAAGGAGGTAGACAAGCGTAAAAGAGACAAGGAGGTAGGCAAAAAATACTATGGACATGGAGGAAGACGAAAGTACTAGCGATGACAGTTCAGAAGAAGACAGTTCAGAAGAAGACAGTTCAGAAGAAGACAGTTCAGAAGAAGACAATTCAGGAGATTCAGAAGGTGAAACCTTCATGTCAGACAGTGAAGACAACTAGTCACTCTTTTATGTTACTAATCATTATTATAGCAGCTACGTATCTCTCATTATTTGAACAGTTTGTATCTGAATGAATGAACACACATGTATAGTTACAATAATCTGCATGCTAGAATGTATAAAGAGATCTACTCGTCAGCTTTTCAACTTCTTTTTTGTTGCCCTTGAATGTTAGCAACCATGGAATCTCTAGTCCACCCTGGGGTAAATCGGCTGAGTGTCTTCTACGACCAGATACTTGACAAGTAATAGCACCACCTCCTCGAATAAACAGCGAGCACACACACGATATTTTGCGAGGTAGATGTCCAACAGTGATGAATTCGTCTTTTTTCTTCTTGTTCTTTTTCTTCGGTTTGATTGAGTCCATGTGGTCTTGGCTCTTGACAACAGCCACAGCATAACGGTCTGTAATATTGGTAGATTCCCGAACACAGGCAAGCTTCTCACCAACTCTGGGTTTCCATAGTTCTTGATAGATATGGTAGCCCCGGACACAACTTGAAATAGCTACCTTCTCTTCAGTACGCTCTCCCGCCATCAAAACTTAGGCGAACAAAATTTACGTTGTAACATATTTTGAATCGGATTTTATTTTCGAACGGTCAAAGCCCTTCGAAAAATAGATCCAATCTAAAATTTTATGTACGAAATATTTGACCATCGAAAAAACCGGCTATACGGTATTATTATTACTAGCGAATGTAAAACATTAAGCGGGCGAGCCTGAGCGAAGAATTGTTATTATGACTACTAGTATGAATTAATGTGAGATGATTTGTTTTAGTAAAAAAAAATTATAATTCTGATTTGTTGTAATGATTTTGTTGAAGAGTTTAAGAGGGTATTTTGCTGTTGAGTATAACTTAGGGATGTGCCTGTCTTGACTACAACGTGTACACTCAGATGAGCTACGTGATGGAATAGACAAGTCAGGAAAGCATTCGAAGCATGTGCTGCAAGAGTGGACCTCTAGTGACATCAATTTTGTGTGAAACATTGACATTTTTCGTTTAACAGTGTATTGTTCAAAGAGTTCCGTTTCACTTTGCCTAGCCAAGCCATCACAGTGACTGTCTTTTTGTGTTTCTTGAGCTGTAGCTCTACGTTCTCTGTCCCGCTTAGCCAGTCTCTGCTCTCTCTGCTGAGGTGTTTCTTCAGCTTTAGCTGAACACTCTCTGCCCTGGTCTCTCTTCCTAGCCAGTCTCTCCTCCCTCTGCTCAGGTGTTTCTTTGGCAGCTTGAGCCTCTCTACGTTGTCTATCCTTGTCGCTTCACTTAGCCAGCCTCTCCTCCCTGTGCTCAGGTGTTTCTTTCGATGTAGTTGAAGCATTCTCCGAGTCGTGCTCAGTAATGATTCGCTCCGGCTCTCCCTCAGCAATGATTCGCTCAGGATCACGATCACGAGATCAGGCTGAACAAGCACGGCCAGACTTAAGTGGTCCTCATCGCACTCGCCACCATGGGTCTCACTCAGGCTAGCCCCAATTATTATTGCTATCATTTCTGGGCAAAAATGTGATTTGTGACCATCAATTAATAACAAGAGAGGTCGAACAGGAAGAGAGGCCATACATTGTCCTGGGTATTTCTTCATAAGTTATTTCATGATTCAGTGTCGTTTGTGCAAAAATAACGTATGGTGGCATTGTAACCCTGCTGCACTAGAGCAAGCTAAAACAGTCATTTGGCTCTTATCAGGACCACAGATGTGTGAAGAATTTTTAGCTCCTTGTTCATGCACTCACTACTTTTAATGGTTTTGAATTCAGTGCCATTCCAGTCTCGTCACAATTAAATAGGCATATCATTCTTTTTTCTAGTAAATTAAAGTAACTATCCAGTTGTACCTCATCCTCGGCCATGGCTCATTCATAAGACAATGGTACAGACATTTTAAAACATACATCAGGATGCCTTTCAAAAATCCTTCCCACCATCCATTCGTAACAAGAAGTGTCGCTGTCCACCTCTTCTGTGTGATCTGTTGGACCCCCGCCATCACTTTCCTCACTGCTCTCTTCTATGCAACTCTCAGCTTCAGTCACATTACCCTCGCCATAGTTGTACTCTTCCGCATGATCTGTAGGCCCTTCTTCGTTGTCGCTGTACTCTTCTGCATGATCTGTAGGCCATTCTTCGCTGTCGCTGTACTCTTCTGCATGATCTGTAGGCCCTTCTTCGTTGTCGCTGTACTCTTCTGCATGATCTGTAGGCCCTTCTTCGTTGTCGCTGTACTCTTCTGCATGATCTGTAAGCCCTTCTTCGCTGTCGCTGTACTCTTCTGCATGATCTGTAGGCCCTTCCTCGCTGTACTCTTCTGTATGATCTGTAGGCCCTCCCTCACTGTACTCTTTGCAAAATATTCATCATCATCACTATCTGAGTTAATCCACTGCTATCCAGCACTTCATCAGCAACCCATGTTGACGCCATGATAATCGGGAAACAAGAAAGGAGCTAGAAGGATGAAGAGAAGATGAACATTAACATGTTACAAAGTATTTACTGATTGTTAGCCTGTGATGGAGTTGCCTTCTGCTGAACACGTGACTTCCTTTTAAGCCTAAGTTTGGCTTTACTTCTCCCGTGTCCTTGCCACGCCTACAAAATGGAGCAACGGTATAAATTACATGATACTTTCAGTGGATATAACTCTTTTAGATACCATTAACAGTTCAAATAATACATTCCAACATACACTCTACTTACCTACTAAATAATTTAGCAGTTCCTGTGACTTTGTTGGTTGAAGATAATTCTTGAGACGAAGAAGAGCACTTTCTGATGTCTCATTAGTCACTGGCATTACAAGGATTTAATGTAGAAGACGCTCGACTTCAGACAAAAAGAGGCCATCTTGTTGATAAAGAAAGTATTTCTTAATAGTAAGTCTTGGACAGTGTTGAATGTCAGTATAAATGAATGTCACAGTGAAAATGAATTTCCCAGGTTATGTCTGCATTGTCTTCACAATTACCACATGAGCGTAAGACTTTTGGATAAAAATCACACTTTCCATTCTCCCATTGGGGATTATCTTGAGCATGACATTTTCCAAGCTATCGCATCTGAGTTGCAAATGCAGCTGAGTTATTCTCGCACTGTGACTTTGCTCAATACAAATTCCTTTTAGTTAACTGAATAAACGCATCATTAAAACACCCGCAATTTGTGGAATGCCGTTTTCTCTCACAGACACACTTAGCCTCGTACCCAGGCTCTCTAATAGCCACCCACGCAGCCCGTCCGAGAGCCTGGGTACGAGGCTAAGACACACTACTAACTTAACAGCTGGAATACCTTCTTTGTGCCAAGATACGTAGCCGTTATCAAACTCCTTTTTGCTTTGAGCTTTTTGTGGACTTTTTAGTGCAATCTTCCTACATCCCCTCCGCATTTCATTACTCTTGAGCTGGTGTTTGCTGTATATACTGCTCGAAAACTCTTCTCAGGTGAGGAATCCTGATCTTGTCCACATTGCAACCTTCGTCTTTGTGCCGTCCATACAACTTGTGGTACTCTGAAAAACCACAAAAGAAGCAAGGCTGAAACGACATAACGTCGAGACTCAGTAGTTGATAAAGACAAGCTTGCAAACTGGAACTGTTTATCACATCCTGAACAGAAAATTGGGACAGGTACACCACAACCAGCAAGAGTAAGCAATAAGATTACCCGATGAAGAGAAAGAGAACAGACTGTGATGTACATCTATACTGTAGGAAACCAAAATGCTGGGATAGTGATAAAGATTTAGTGATGCTGAAAATTCAAACTCTTTTATCGCTATGGCGTTTAGATGCAGATGTTTGCACCATGCGTGTCTCATTTCGAATAGTGCATACAAATAATATTGCGAGTCATAAAGCGATCAATTAGCTAGCCCCATCGATATTATCTCGCCAACTACACTAGCTAGCAACCTAACCGGAATTTTTCTTTTGGTACTTCGAGCTGACCAACGGACATGCTTAATTACAAAGCCGGTCCTGAGAAGTTTGGTAAAAATATAGCAAGCAGTTGACAAGCTAATAGATAGACAGTAAACAACTCACCCCACTTGAAATCTCTGGTGTACCTCAGCTACATCTACATGATGATAACCACACTTGAGATCAAACGAAAACATATGGTCCCCTTGCTCGAAGAGAAACTTAGCTGTTCGAAGGTATTCATTTGCACTTTTGCTTGCATGCCACTACTGCTTTCTACTACTGACAAGGGGCTACATATGTGGGGTGTCTGCTCCACCCTTTTAATGCACTGACTTGCCAGTAGGTCAAGGAGTACAGTTTTGTAGAAACCTGTCTTGTCACGTTAACCAGAAGTGTTGTGTGAGTATTAAGCGACCTTTAGGTGGGTATTTCTCAGTATCATATTCATAAACCATATAAATTGCTTCTAGTACAGGATTAGTACTGCAAGCACTGTGACAAGGTTGCCTTCAAGTGTCATGAACAGTATCTGGCTCAAGAGAAACAACTTTGATTCCCTTATTGCAGTGACCGGTGATTGAATAATTGAACTCGGTTACATTATGGTCACTGTGAGGTACTTTATCACCATGTAACTCACCCACTGCAAACCTTTGCTCCGGTCTTTTGATGGCTTTTTTCTGTGAGGCTGAAGTAGCTTTTTTAGGGCTCTGGTTACATTGCCTCGTGTGTCTACTTGTGGCACGTCTTCATCTGATGAGCACAGAGAAATGTCAGACAGAAAGTTGGTGATGGCATTCCTAACATGTCCTGTTGCTGTCTGATTTTGAGAACTATCATTGTTGGCATTTTTAACATTACTAATAGGGCCCAAAACAGAAGTTATGAGCCTTTTAAAGTGGTTAACATCATTCCACATTTGTTGTTAGTATGTGTAGTGCTTCTTTAACATGCTTTTTGGTTTTGAAAAATCGATTGATAGCTTCGGTTGGTTACATTGTTTAATAAAGCTTTGGCCATTACTGGAGCAAGCCTTTTCATCGCTCTTTTAGATTCGATGTCACCGTCATTACATGCCTGGTTTAGCTGTTTAACGTACTCAGGATAGGTGGCTGGTTTGCAGTACTTGGCTACTGATGCACTTGATGCATCTGTGGAGTTGATGCATCTCTAGTTAGTCTCTGTTTTTTGGGTTACAACTATAATGTTTCCTTTAATATATTGAAGATAATGCTCAGCTGTTCTAATTTAGCTGGTCTTGGTCATTCACCTAAGGAACTCGCAAAAAGACGAAATTGTCGAAGTGATTGGCAGTGAATGTGACCCTCCTCTAAACACACCATTTACTGCTTCTATTGCACGATAGCCTGTGCTTCTGAGCGAGTATTCTTTAGTGTCTAGGTGAGAGAAGCACAGAAACAGTGCTAGTTGGTGAATTATGCCAGCATGTACCAAAAGCTCTTTAGTCATATAGTGGGCACGGCTAATGAAATTATCAGCCAGAGAGAGATCTTCTGATATCTGAATAAATCGTCTCCATCTCCTCCAGGTCATGAGTCCTGCCCAGAGACTTTTACCTTGTGGAGAACTACTGAAAGACCGATTCCTAAAGGGCTCATGGTCCAAAGAGCTGCCTGTAGCTATAATTAAGTTGCTTCTGATCCTGGAACATGCACACTCAACTGCTCAATGGTTGTTGCAGAGATCACTCTAACTGTAGCATCGAAGTTTTACCTCAAGTAAGGGGTGATATTAGTCTGATGCAACGCTGCATTTGAATTTCTGCTCTTTAAGGTAATGAGATCTGTAATACTGGCAATGCTATAAAGCCCAACTAGGTGGCAGTGTGCCAGCAACGATAGATATTATTATTATTCATTAGGAAAAACCCTGGGGTCAGCTG
This sequence comes from Haliclona indistincta, assembly GCA_964017065.1. Lineage (NCBI taxonomy): Eukaryota > Metazoa > Porifera > Demospongiae > Haplosclerida > Chalinidae > Haliclona > Haliclona indistincta. The sequence continues at coordinate 10,306,943 of OZ024784.1, forward strand.
AAAATTGTTCTCCGACAAGGTACTTATCTATAAATAGTTATATTGCTCTCCTTACTCTCGTGTCATCCATGCCATTCTGTATAGGCCTTAGCTCCCGTTGTGCTGCTTCTTTGATCACCCAGTCATTCAATCCAGGCATGTACAGATGATCTTTGGAGTCTTTGGCTCTAATCTTGCGTGCCTGGCGTTCACTGGGCAATGCTAGCATTGGAGAAGTTGTGTGTAGGCAGTCTCACCTAGCTTATTGCTGTATACGACAGCTAACGACCATGCCTGCTCATCAGCATAAAAATACTGTCCGTTAGATTATTGTTCTCTCCAGGATTAAACATTCAAGTGGTGCAGGGACATATAATAGCCAAAAATTAGCAATTTTTAGAATGGATACAGTTTGAAACTATGATTTCAAGCACACAATGAACCTAAATAGTGCATAATCTTTGAGAATTCAAGTGGTGCATCAAGTGGTGCGGTACCACTCATAAACAGCCCAACGAGAACTCTGCTTTAGATTTCTTTGCTATCCAATAAACCAGTTGCATGTAAGCGATGGTATTTTAATTGATTTGATAATTAAACGTGACGTAACGTCTGGATCCCTTGGTTGCCAGAGTATAGTATTACCGTGAATGGAGAATTCCCTTTAAATTTGCCGCTATTCTCCAACTGCAGTGCACATTGCACGAACATGAACAGATCGCTAACTTTCAATCGTTCACGTAGTGCATAGTGATGGTGTGGCAGCGATAAAGTTAGTACACAAACGACAGTGGACGGTTGATGATCCGAGTGATGATGTAGCTCACTAGTAGCTCGCTAGAAGTAGTTTTTTTTGTTTTTTTTTTATAGGCAAAAAAGCACACTGAGGTGTAGAAAGAAAATATAAGTTGAAAATAAAAATAGTGATAGTCTATTCAGAGTTCAGATCATAGGTACACGGCTCTCGCTGATTGCAACATCCATGTGAACATCAGAAGTTGGATGATGGAAGGAGGAGCGTGAACCCCGCAGACACATGACGGCAGATCTTACAAGAGAGAACCCAATAGAGCAACGGAGCCAAGAAATAGTTTTGCTGTAGGTTTGGTGACGCTACTAACTCCAGATGACATCCCAGGAGCTAAACTTGCTGAGCCATAAGAACAGCACACTGTTGCTGCTCTGTGCTAGTGGCTTCGTTGCAGAGATATTACTCTCCCTACATCTCCATCTGGAAGTGTCGTGAACAAACCTGTGTGCTGGCTTTCACATTATCTTCTTGCAGAGAAAACTCTTTCAACCACAACGCTCGTCTGTCTTTCTGCCTTGGAATGCGATGGAAGGTTTCTTCTGGGTCGGTCGTCCTACTAGTACCACAAATTGTGCATCTTTGGCCTGGCATTTTGCACATACTGCTTACCAATCATGCAAACAAAGACTATTCAGTGCTTGCAAACACGTTCTAGACTTCAAGTTTTGCACTGTATTCGTAAACACAAATGTAATAGAAGTAAATGGACTGGTTTTAGCAGAGCGGGAGTTTTAAAGTTAGACCTCCATTGCCAGCAATACATTTTGGACAGCTATCTGGGGATCCAGCCATAACGTCACGTCGATTATTCGTTAATTAAATTCTTTAGCGCATACATGCAACTGGTCTATTCTTCATAAAACTAACATCAAAATCAGCCTTGTCACCTGACTCAAACAGATTCACTAGGGCCTCTGTGATGTTGTATTGCACTCTCTAAGCTGAAATCGCTACAGTACTTATGTGTCACACCTAAAAATTTTGTCGTTCTTCTCTCTTCATTTTTGCCATGCTTGAGGTGGCTGTTGTGATGCAGCTTCCTCAAAAGTGGAGAACTCTTGCCATGCGCCAGCGCATCACAAGAATCACATGTATACGGATGTTCACCAGAGCAGCATGCCTCTCCTGTGCACCACTTAATGTACGTTTTGTGCCCATGTATTGAGTGCTTTTAAGTTGTTTACTGTTTCGGTTGGGTGACAAACATAGTATACTAGTGTATCTGTAGCCGCCTTGCCAACACTGGGTGATTTTGTTTCCGCCCTTGGTACCTAAGAGATATTCTGAAAATCAGAAAGGGAATTGTCAAAAGTAAAATCAAGTTTGTGTACAGTAGAATGTAATATTTAAAGGTCATATTAATTTTTGTTTCATTATTTGTGATAATGTTTATTTTTAGGCTGAAAAGTGACATTGCTAGCAAATATGGATTGTCTTCCCAACCAAGGCTGGTTGATATCATCGCTGCTGTTCCTTTGACTCACAAGAAAGCACTCTTGCCCAAATTAAAAGCCAAACCAGTGAGGACTGCATCTGGTATAGCAGTAATTGCAGTCATGTGCAAACCTCACCGATGCCCACATATAACATTTACTGGAAATATTTGTGTGTAAGTTGTTATGTGTGTAAACATAAAAATATTGTGCACGAAAAATTTCACTGGTGGCCTTAAGACACACATTTTTGCGTTATTGGAGCTTAAAATCCTTTCCAGGCCTTCAAAGCAGCAACATGTGTATAGGCATACACCACACTTGTTTCGAACGTTGTCAATTTTAGACTAGAAGTAGGGCTTCTATTTAAGAATTTATGGTACCTTGTTACACTAAAGAGAATATTGTTTAATTGCTTTTATTCACTGCTACATGTACTTTAAAAATTGCTGTTTGTTATTGGGGTGAGCCTGAGCGAGCTGCACATTGATGGTGATGTGTGTCCCATGTTGCACGAAAACTTTGTATGTATGTCAACATCGTTACGGGGTGGGTTTGTTGCCCAAGAATTAGAACACGCCTATTCAATCAAAACGTAGTGCACGTGCTCAGCTCAATAACAACCGGTAACACTCATTACTGCATGCTGGAGCGAAAATCCAGTCAACGATATCTATGGAGCTTGATCGGAACTTGAACAACTCAGTTTAAAATGGTGTATGACAGAATTGGAAATTGGACAGAGGTGTTTCAGTTTGGGTATTCTGTTACCTCAGCATGGCATTTGCACGAGAAGATTGTTGCAAAACTAGAGGTCTATCTGCAAATGTCGTTGCATATGTATGTTGTCAGTGTGTATTGCAAATTGCTTGCTGCTGGCACTGGTGTTCATAAATCAGCTCAGGCTCATCCCTGCATTCATTGTCATAATGTATGTGTTACTTGTATGCTAAAATAAGTATTTCTCCATGTTTCATTGTGCTAGCATTCATGTTGAGCCTTTTGAACTAGTCACAATATTATATGTCTTTATTGTAGGTATTGTCCTGGTGGTCCTGACTCGGACTTCGAGTATTCTACTCAGTCTTATACAGGATATGAGGTTAGCTGTTTATAATACTGAACTATTATTGTAACTAAAATGAATAAGCAATCATAATACAATTGATGTACACAGTAGTCTCGTACCCAGACACTAGAAGGGGTGGAGCAAAAGGCAGAGTGCATGCAATAGTTGAAGTTACATTATTATCAGCACTCTCTCTGTCTTTTCTAGCCTCGTACCCAGGCCTATTGAGGAGAATAGATAAGGCCTGGTATCTACTGTTTGCACATGCATGGGTAACAGTGGAATTCCATCGCCGCCGGTTATCATCGTACACGTTTACAGTACGTGATGAATATTCATCGGGTTTTCTTAGCAGTTCGTGAAGCTCTCCTGTTTGCAATCTACTCTGATGACTGTATTGTATTGTAGCTCTAGCACAATAGCAGAATTAGATTTAACAATTGGGTGCGAGCGACATCGATCGACAATAGCAGCGTGAAATGTCATGCGATTAAGCACTATTGCGTATGCAGGCTAATTACAAAGTTATTCGTCGAATTCAAAGCTAGAGCTGATGATCAAGCTGCTTCTTAGCCAGTTGTTTATTGGCCAAATAACTTAGGTGTGGCCTGAATAACTGCTACCATGTTTTCATAACTTGACTCCACAAAATTTTTGCTGCCAAGCATTGACTATTTCTAGTGTGCTTTTTTTTTTTTTTTTTTTATTTTTTTTTATACAATACACACACATGATAGCTAATAGCTAATATAAGATGTGCGGAGAGGAAAGAAAAAAAAATTTAAAGTTACAGAAATAAAGAGGAAATAAGATTCTAAAGTTAGTACAAGATTTAATGTCTACAGGTAAGTTATTCCAAAGTTTTGTAGTACGTAAAATGAAAGAGTTAGAATATCTAGTGGTACGGGAAAAGGAAACAGAATAGTTATAAGGATTAGATGAGCGTAAAACAGATAAAGGGGTGTGAGGTGGGATAAGAGCAGGAGGAAAGTAATTAATTTTATTTACAATTTTAAAAAACGTACAAAGAGACAAAAATAATCGGCGATTTTCCAGGGTTGGAATTTTGAAGTGATTAAGCAGGTCAGGGTAACTCATCTGCCATTGTTTAGAGCAAATACGGAGAGCGAACTTCTGCACATTTTCAAGTGCCTGAATATCTTTAATTAGATGCGGGTGCCACACTTCAGCACCATATTCTAAAACTGGCCTAACAAGTGTTAGATAAAGCCTAATCATTGCAGGCTCGCTAGAATGATTTGAAAATTGTCTGTAGAGCATACCCAACATTTTCTTAGCCTTGCTGCAAATATAATTAATGTGAGAACTCCAGCTAAGGTCAGAGGTTATCACAAAGCCCAAATATTTGTAGGAATTATGTATGTTGCATATGTATGTTGTCGGTGTATATTGTTGTCGGTGCTTTTAGTTTGTCTGCCTCAGCACTTACTGAAATAGCCTGGTATCATCTTTGTATGTTTGTTTTTATTGCTGCAACAAGGTCCTGGCTACAGTTTGTTTGTCAGTCAGTCACTCCGTCTTTTACTTCAGTTTTGCGGCGCACACTGAACGATGAATACCAATGCAAGTAGAACTCAATATTATCTCACTTTTCAACTTCTTCGTTCTCGAGTTATGGCGTAATTTGATATTGATGGCCGTTGCTGGCAATCTAGAATTCTCCGTACACAAAACTATCCACAATTGACTGCTTAGAAGCTGATAGGTAGAATTTCACTACAGGATAGCAGCGCATGTCTAAAGAAATTGCAAGCTATATATGTACGCTATATCACTCGTGTGCTGTGCCATGCTGAACATTATAGGCACGCCCAGTTGAATTAGTGGTCAGCACTGATTGGATTCTGAAATATTGCTTTGTGATTGCTGTACAGAAAGTTACAACAGCTGCAGTTTGCTGTGTATGTGAAATGGTGGCATTCCATCGAGGCATCTGCACCTTTTGTGCATTGGCAAACCACGCGTTGATTGGCTATAGCTTTTGTTAAAGGGTAAGTGAAGTGATTTTTCATGTTCCATTTTATTGCATTTTCAATAGACAGTAGTGCATAGACAATGTAAAGTTTGTGACTGTAAATAGCTTGATAAAACTTTTTTACGTTTTCTATATGCACTACTGTCTATTAAAAATGCAATAAAGTGAAACATGAAAAATCACTTCAGTTACCCTCTATAGCCAAGCACATGGCACGTTTGTATTCAGATTTACCCCAAGAAGGCAGTCTAACCACACCCTTTACATACATAGTTATTATGCATTATTAATAGAAGGTACATGTACATGTATATTGTTTTTTTAATTTTGAAAATCTTGTCTAAAGGGGTTACTGTGCGATCTGTCAGTGATCCAATTTCTTGCTTCCTGTAGCCAACTTCAATGAGAGCAATTAGAGCACGGTACAACCCATATCTTCAATCAAAGCATAGACTAGAACAAGTAAGTGATTTAATGTTGATTCACAGGTCAATCTGGTTGCATTTACTTGTAGTGTCTTGGTTGTATGCACTTCTTGACTTTACTGCCAGTGGTCTGTGACCTTTGCATCTAGGCACTGTATATATTGTCAACAACCTCCATTGGTTTATGACCTATTAGTATAATTATGGTTGTAAGTTTCTTTGCTAAGCCTACACAATGTAATAATAGTAAGCAAAAGCGTATAAGGGGAAGAAGTGTTCAACTGCCGTATTTGCTATAGTAATATCGAAGTCTAAAGTCTGCTGTCATGCGCTGTTACCGCTTGGGCCTTTCTTTGCATGTTGTGGCTCACTATGTCCTACCTATACATTCATCCACGCTTTGTCTTGCCTGTCTCCAGCTAAAACAAGTGAGCGTTCAGCCAGAGCTATGATCGCCATCTTATCTGGCCAGCAAAATACTTTCTTATAATTTGCAGCGCAAGTGGCAGACTTTAGACTTTGATATCCACAGTTGAACGCTCCTTCCCTTTATACGCTTCTGTAGTAATTAAAGACATGTATTCTGAAAGAAGTCGCATCAAATGCATTGGTATTACAATAGAGACTCGACCAGATTACTGTCTCAGGAAGCACCTCAGTCAGTTGTTATCTTATCTTTACACTGCTCCACATTTCAAGGATATTTAATCTAACTTTTTGTTCATTATTTTGTATTATTTTTAGCTACAGCAGTTGGGTCATTCTGTTGATAAAGTGGAGTATATTGTAATGGGAGGAACATTCATGGCATTAGATGATGTCTACAAGGACTATTTCATTCGAAATCTTCATGATGCTTTGTCAGGTCATACCAGCAGTTGTGTGGATGAGGCTATCAAGTAGGACATACTCCACAACTATATCATTGTTCTTTGAGACACTGTATTAATACACACACTTTCATCCAATATTAGTCATAACTACTTCTAATAGGCCATTATTTGTGAAAACACATTTTTGGTGCATTTGAGCATTGATTTGAGCAATTTTTCTCACCACTATAGTGACTATTGTGTGTCCTAGCCTCGCCCCCAGGCCAATTTTTTGCTTATAAAACTGACAAAATAGAAGCGCAAAGGTATCTATTGCGAGGCATTTGTCATTGGCATAAGTACAGCAATTCGAAATTAGAGCATATTGATCATGAACACTACTGCTAGGCAGTAGGGATGAGTTCGATTTAAGATTGCGGCTTCAATGACCTAAAATGTATTGCATGTATTGTCAATATTTGTGTGTACTGAATGTGTTGATCGCATGTACATAATAATACGTTACGCTTATTACAATAATGTTTAGCTGACAGCTATGAATAACAAATTGCATGTCCTATGTGTTCCTAATTCACTTTCATCTTTTGTCTTTTTCAGGTATTCTGAAAGAAGTCGCATCAAATGCATTGGTATTACAATAGAGACTCGACCAGATTACTGTCTCAGGAAGCACCTCAGTCAGTTGTTATCTTATGGATGCACTCGTCTAGAGATAGGTGTACAGAGTGTTTACGAAGATGTTGCTAGAGATACAAACAGGTAATATTATGTTATAAAATATTGGGTCAAGTCTACTTTGTGACTTCTATATGTTGCTTATAGCAAAATCTTTCTTTCTCTAACATGAATTTGCTACAACTTACTCAAAGAATCTCGACAAAGGCTGTTTAGGCTAAGGTGTTTTGAAAATCCCACTATGGGTAAACAATTCTTACTCACCATATGTAGCCACTGTCAGCTCTTCTTTAGTAAGAGGAAGCTCGGAAGTAGCTTTACAACATGCCCATCATTAGGCATACGATACACACTTATTTATTTTTAACATGTAGAGGCCATACGGTCAATGCAGTCTGTGAGTCTTTCCAGGCTGCTAAAGATGCCGGTTTCAAGGTTGTAGCTCACATGATGCCTGATTTACCGAATGTTGGTCTAGAGAGAGACATCAATGCTTTCATTGTAAGTGCATTCTTTTAACATAATTTGAGTTACAGTACTGTGCCATTTTGTGCCAACAACCAATAACGAGACTAGTACTAATCAGGAGTCCATAATCGACTGCGCCTATTAAGAGAAGGAGTGCCACACTTTAATTGGATTTTCTCCCAGCGAACTGTTGCTAACGGATATCAACACAATCAGATAGCCGAACCACTAACGTACAGATGATCTAGCGACTCCACGATGTGACTGCCTAGGCTATTAGATGCTTTCACGAGTATATACAGTTGCTCTCAGGTTGCCTGATGTGTGCCATGTTCAGTCCAACAGCACTAAAAATAGTATATCTGCTGGTGACAGTTCATTGGCAGAAAAATCAATTAAAGTGTGGGCGATTCACACTTTTTCTCTTAGTAGGCACGGTCGATTATGGACTCCTGTACTAATGTTATAATCAACTTGCCACCATCATGTACTGCATACTGCAGTTCTAAACTTTGATAAAGGTGCTGTATAACAGTTTGCCTAAAATACACTGTGAACATGTGAAGACCAAAATTACTCCGCAAATCTGTTTTAACAGTAGCAAACTATTCCAGGTTATGTAGTTTGAAAAAGCTTTTCTTTCCACTTCTAGGCGATTTCACCACACTTGTAGAAACAGCAGTGATAAATTAACATGTCAATGACAATTAAATCTAATTAAGAACACTATTCACTGGTTTTCTCTGTCAAACAAGACAGCTATACGTTTATGTACAGGTTAACCCATGGCTAACGAGGCGGTATGCGATATAACTCAGGGTGGTTTACTGCCTGAGGGTGGTAAATTAACCCCCGGGGTTATATCGCGTTCTGCCGAGGTGCCATGGGTTAACCATTTTGTAGCCCAGGAAGCTCGAGAATACTGCTCTTATGGTTAGTGCTCAAGGTAGCCTCCATAGAAGTTACCAGAGGCGAATGACAGTGCATTGCTGAAGGACGACAGTGCAATCTTGCGTGAGTTTTTCGATGACGCCATATTGTTGCTATGGTGTTATTATGTGACATGCACTGACATCACTTCCTGGAAAATACTCGTATTGCCCAATAGTATATAAGATATAATCACTGAGCGGCGCCTTTGATCTTACGGTCGCCTGGCAGTTGACCAGTTGATTACGGTCGCCTGGGCATCCAGTTGACCAGAAGATTAAAGGGTTCTCTATGTATTAATACTTGGTCACATATTTTAATAAATGGAGAGAATTGATGAGTCAGCACATTGCATGTGCACTGCATGTGCATTGCACTGCATGTGCCTTTGTGCATAGGAAAGACACTCGTATTACCATTCACCCGTGTATTTCTTATGCACACCCAGGTAGGCATGGAATAAGACCTGACTTAAGACTGTGATGTATTGTATGCTATTTGAAAATTAATACATGCTAGTTTTATTTAAAATAGGAATTCTTTGAGAATCCTGCTTTTCGTGCTGATGGTCTCAAGATCTATCCTACACTAGTCATTAGAGGCACTGGTTTATATGAGTTGTGGAAGACTGGCAGATATAAGAGTTACCCACCTACTGTGTTAGTTGATCTTGTTGCTCGTATCCTTGCACTTGTACCACCGTGGACCAGAGTATATCGTGTTCAAAGGTATGTCATAATATTTTTACATTGTTGTGCATCAGTTTCTAATATAAAATACAAATCTAAGTATTACTTAATGTTGGGGAGGAGTGCTTTACACAACTTAGTTAGGCTTAGGAAAAATACAAATACTCGGCACATGGCTAATACAGATACTCACCACAGCTGTTGTAAACATAATTCAAAGACAATGATTACACATTACTGCCTCAAAACTTCAAAAGTCTTGGTCAAAGTCTGCACCTATAAGCACATTATCATTGCCGCTTGGCAATGATAAGTCACCGGGACTGCTTGCTTGACGACGAAAATCAAGATGGCAACTCTCATGATTATCTTCGCTGTTTTAGCGTTTCTCGAGATTTCAGACATCTAGGATTGATCAGACGATTGTTCTGAGCATGAAAATACCTTTGGTGAAGCTGCAGACGTTTCTAAAGTGGCAAACTGAAATCATCGCCCGCGCGAATTGTTCTTTCAGTAAGCCTAGCGCTGTCCTGAGTTAACGAATCACTACCAAAACTGCACCATCACACGTGTATATATCTGGAAAAGTGCACTTCTTAGATAGCCATCAAACATTACCAGTAGCTTGGAAAAACATGGTTTTTGGACTGCAGACGCCATTAATTGACCCTCTTGCGATTGACTCCGCCCACATCAGCTTTTGAAACAGCTTCGCTTTGTCCGGCTGCTCTGGACGCGCAAGTTAGAGATATGAAAATTTGTCTAAAGCAGTTCTATACCCTGAGTAACAATAATCTGTCTGTTAAAGCTTCTGATGGCGGGTCAAAGCTGACATACCCAGACGCGAACAAGTATTCTAGCCATAGTACCGGTAAGATTCTTCGCTCAGTAAGGTTCTCCTACACCACGCAGCGTAAGCTGTAAAAGGCTAGAAGCCTCTGTGAGCATGATATCGACATCAACAAGACTCTACTAGGCATGCTCCTACTTTTAGGCTTCAGTACAGCAACGTGTTCGAGTTGTATTAGTCTACACTGACAACTGTAATTGACAAGTAATTGACAGTTGTAAGCTAGAGGTAGCTCAGTATGGGAAGAGGATTCCGCATTTGTTCACGTTGTCGCAGCAAGTGTAGGGATACTTGGGACTTTACTTTTGCAAGCATTATTCCATCTTGTTCCTTTCCTTTACTTTTGCAAGTGTCATCCCTACACTTTTCAGTTTTGTGATAGGTGCTCTCATGTGCCGAATTGCACCAGCCTGCCGTCTTGTGAGACCCCTTAATGCCAGCCGCAGAGCTGGGTTGTGACGGGAGGGACTGCTGAGACCCGCCTGTCGATGGGACAAGGATACTGCAGCCAGGTATACCTTGATGGTTGAGGGGGAGACTGATCGGCCTAGGTGTGCAGCGAACAGCACAACTGTCTTCTTAGTTGCTGGTAAATGACAGGCTCCTATCAAGTGGCTGAACCAGACGAACTGTCTCTGGCCCGTGTGGTATGTGTTGGCTGAGGAAGAAGATACCGCCAGCTGTAGCAGTTGATCAAGTTCCTAATTTACAGCAACGAGAGTCTGCCTGGTAGTGGGGTGGGGTTCGGGTTTGCCTGAGGAACAAGAGAAAAGAAACGGTTAATTTGGTTCCTAGACAGAACATCAGCTATAGACTTATTTTTGCCGGGTATGTGCTGGAGGTAGAAGGTGAAGTTGAAACTAGCTACTGCTAGGAACAGGTGGCGGAACAGGGCTACCAAATGTGGATGTTTGGCTGATTTCTTCTGCCATGCTCTCACAATGGCTTCGTTGTCACAGTTGGAGCGGATTTTCTTGCCTCTCAGCCTCGAGTGCCAAGTCATGCTTGCAGCCGCGACGGCAAAGAGTTCTTGCCATTGAATGGAGCGGAGTGGGAGTTGTTGTGATGGAAGCCAGTCGCCTTGAATCCATTCACCATCAAAATATGTACCGAACCCTTTGGAGCCTGAAGCATCAGTGTACAGTTTAAGTCCTCAGTAGATGGACCTGCCATTCCATGACAGGAGAAATTGCTGCTACCACCTGATATCAGCACGAGCTCTGCTGGAAAGGTCAATGTGATGGTGTGAGCGTTTTTTTGGATGTGGACAAGGTAATCAAGTGATGTGTGAAGAGTCTCCCAGTGGGGACCACTTTACCAGCAAAAGCTAGCTTCCCGATCAGTGATAGAAGTTGCCGTTTTGTTACTTTTCGGCGGTCCTGCCACCTATTTAGTTCCAGTAAGAGCTCCTGAAGTTTTGCAGTGGGAAGTCTTAGTTCCTGTAGCTGCGAGTCTATCTCGATTCCCAGGAATGTGAGAGTAGTAGATGGTCTTTAGACTTTGTCAGTGGCAACGGGCATGCCTAGTGATTGGCAGAGCTGCAGTGTTCTGTCCTTTGCCTGTGAGCAGACCGTTGGTTCTGGGGGACTGACCATGAAGTAATCGTCCAGGTAGTGTATTGCTTGGATGTGGTAGTTCTCAGTCAGCATCCAACGAAAAGCCTCAGCGAACTGGTTGAAGAGATAACGAGAGGAACGGCATCCAAAGGGGAGGCAAGTGTCAATGTAGAATTGTTCTCTCCAGTGGATACCTAGTAGGTTCCAGTCGGTGCACTGTAATGGCACCAATCTCAAGGCGGCTTTCAAGTCAACCTTCGCCATCAAGGCTCCTTGACCCGCCTTGAGGATGAGATGGACTGCATCGTCCACCAACGAATAGTGCATCGGGAACTGCTGTGGGTCAATGAAGTCGTTGATGCTGTCCCTGGAGGAGCAGACAGATCTATTGAATAGAGCAGCATGATCACCCGTCACTTGCCATTCTTTTTTTGGGACCACGCCTATCCCGGAACAGCGAAGATTGGGGAACAGAGGTGTTGAGAAGGGACCAAGTATGCGTCCTGCTGCACATTCTTTGGCTAGCTCCTGGTCAATCACCTATGGGTGTACTCTTGCGGAGGAGAGGTTGGGGGAGATCTGAGAGGTTCTTGGGCCAGTGTAGCCAAGGGATACGCCATTGTCAATTGAATAGAGCAGCCAAGATACAAAGGCTTTGTCTGGATGACTTGCTAACTCACTCACGAATTGTGAGCGTTGTAAGGGGGTATGAGCTCGCTGGAGCTCATACACTGGGCAGAAGTGAGCATGACTTAGCCGAGTGAGTGCCTCGGCAACCGGCATGCCAGCTGTAGTGTGCAAATTTGCATTCCTCTCCTCTTGTGCAGTTGCCTTTGTTGAAGCGGAGGCAGATTTCTTTGCCATCTGATTTATGAGTTGCTCACTGGAGTGCCCCGCCTGCAGCGCTGGCTGAGGGAGGTCCAAGACGGGATGTGATGTTCTTCCGAAAGGAACGCGAGGTGGAACACCATATCAGTAGATCTTCCTTGTACACGTCCCAACGCAGAGAGGGGTCTCTCGCTGCCGCTCTACGGAACAGCTGGTCATATCTGATGCAGACAGGTGTCGGGTATGCCGAGAAGAGATGACCCATCAGTGCTTGGTATTTGAGGAGCTCCAGGGACCTGTGTTGAAAATGGGAGGTGTGTGCGGTGATGAGGAAAAAAATGTTCCAGGCTTCCATCCAGGATTGGAAGTCCACCACTGATCGTTTAGCAGGGCGCTTGTGTTTATGTCTGGATTCAGTAGCCCTTGCCGCTTGCACTGGGATAGACTCATATGTATTTGGGAGTAGGTTAACAAAGTCAATGTACTTATACCCCTTCTGATCCTGGCAATAGTCTGATCGGACGGTGGAGGAGCACAGGATACGAAGGGTTAAGATCCTTGAGCCCATCTAAACCCTGGTAGTGCCTGAGGGAATGGCGGCGATGATGTCTATGCTGTCTGCCGCGTGGGCTCCGAGAGGGGGAACGAGAATAGGGTGACGAAGACGAGCTCTTGGAGGAGGAGGATGATGATGAGGAAGAGGATCGGCACCTGTAATCCACCGTGGAGTCTGAGTCGCTGGAGATGGACTCTCGGCGCCGTCGTCATTGCGAACGAGGGGGACGGGTGCGGTGAACAGGAGACCGGCTACAGTGCCTGTGGCTCGCGGGGTGGTAGCTTGACTGTGGTACCCGGTGGCAGGGGCGTCCGTGATGTCTACTCCCTCTGCGTTCGCTGCTACGTGACCGGCGAGAGGGTGGAGCTGGACTGTGATGGTGATGGCCGCGCGGTTCTCCCCTAGACGCGGATGCCGTCCTGCTGCTGCCATGGAGAGTGACGTCCTCCCTAGTGGCCCGGATGTCAGGACGTCGAGTCTAGGGCCGTTGGTGGTCTGGCGAGTGTGGCAATGGACACCACGGTCATCTTTGTCGATGGTGTCGGACCCGGACTCGCTGTCTTCCGAACTCCGCCGCTGTTGGTCGTTGTCGGTATCGCCTGGAGATTCCTCTGCGACACTTGAATGTGGAGTCGAGTTGGTGAGTTGCTGACGCTGGTCAGATCTTCGCCGACGCTGTTCGGGAAGAGGCCTCGAGCGGAGGTGGTGGTACAACCTGGTGGCTCGATCTCTCTTGGAGCCATTCATGTCAAGGTTTGCGCCTGACAAGCCTAGGCGTAGAACCTCTGCAGGAAGTTTCAAGAGTTAGGTGAGCGTTTCGGAACTCATATTCTAGTAGACCAATGAGGATGAGAAGGAACAATGCTCGAGTGAGACTGTTTGTTGCAGTACACTCGGCATTGGGCTTGATGGTTGTTTATGCTTCCTGCAGGTTGTGCCCATGCTTACTTGTACATGTTTATCATGCTCAAGCGGCCACATTCTGACCAGTCTGCAGCTGATAACTGTCCTATGCTTGTCAACATGTTTGAGCCTTGCTTACCAGCTGTCTCTGTCATCCCTAGAGTGCAATGCATTAAACCAAGTTAACCTCATTAACTCACCCTTAACAGAAACCAAGTGTTTGTTTTGATTATTAATTTTATTTCAGGGATATTCCTATGCCCTTAGTGACTTCAGGTGTGGAGCATGGGAATTTGAGAGAACTAGCATTAGCCCGAATGAAGGACTTAGGAACAACAGTGAGTTTATTCATGTGTGTAAGGCACGATAAGCAATAATATGTAACTGGGATAGGAAATGAATTCACATTGAGTGTATAGTAACAGCTTTGTGGCAGCCAGTGAAAAAGATTTTTTCTGATCATAACTCGAGTCAACAGGCACAGCCAATCATCAGTCATCCTTGGCTGCTGTTTACCTCCAGTATATCACCAGCTGCCTCTTAAATTTTCATCCAATATGAAGCTGGGGATATAGTCAGCCATCATCCCTGGTTTATCTTCAGCATATGCTCCAAAGACAATACTTTTTGAGACACCGCAATTATTATGAGGAAGTTATACACAGTATGTGTTCCATTATCTTGTCATTTCTCATTAAGACAGTATATGATCATGGCTATGAGCATACTTTATAGTGCTTCTTTGTCATTCAGTGTCGAGATGTGCGCACTAGAGAGGTTGGAATACAAGAAATACATCACAAAGTCAAACCGTATGAAGTTGAGATTGTACGAAGAGACTATGTTGCAAATGGTGGATGGGAGACATTCCTTTCTTATGAAGACCCAAGGCAAGGTGAGTATAACTCGTATCCTAATATAATTTATCAGGTCCTACATTAATTGCAATGTATTCGTTCAAGATTTTCTGTTAAGGCAGCAATGATAAACGATGCAGCATGTAACCAAGCAACAATGCTGCTTGCAACAAAATCATGCTGCAGTGTTTCATGTGAATTCAAAACAACTTTGTTGGGTGCAACATTGTTGTACAAATAGAGCACTAATCTACATTTTGTGTGCAACATTGTTAAAACAGCTCAGGCCTGCCATCTTAACTTGCGATGTCAAACAAGCCGAATCAGCCACTTAACTTCTTACAAGTGCTTGTGGCCATAATAATAAAAGGGTTTGTTTTCAATCACTATTTTGGATGTGGTCATCCTACATGAGTGCCTTGCAATAGCATATAATCGAGCAGCTTATAGCTAGCTGAAATTACTGTTTAAGGCATAAACAGTGATGCAGAATATCTCTGGTTGTTTAGTCAAGCAATCTGGGCTATGTGACTTGATGATCAAAAACAAAGAAAAGTATACCGATTTGCATTACTGTTTACACAACTTCACGAAGTTAAGTGATTGGTATGTGGGCGTGGCTGTGATGGTGTTTTTAGTTGAAGAACACTGTCCTGACTTGCACACACGAAGCAACGAAGAAGACGCATATTTCTCTTGAAGGACTCTTACAAGTATTCTCTGTTATTATCAAGGCTGAGGTGTGCTAACAAAAGCGTGTATCTGTTTTGCATTTACACGTGTTTTACCAACGGCTCATCGAACCTTAGCGGCTAGAGGGCATGCAACTCTGAATACCATAGTGTAGACGGCATAATGCTGAGTGTTACTATGAATAGATATCCGTATAATCACGTAAACTTAAAATAAACGCCGTTCGCAAAAGTGTGCAGGCATGTCCTGACTTACTTCTGGTTACCTAAGGGCGGCAGTACATATCAAGAGCTGACTCAGTGCCAATGGATAAGCATACTAGCAGTTTACCTGGATCTATTGCATCTAAAACACCTATGAGTACAACCTTGGCTGCTACAGCTTTGCGCAAGAAGTACAGACGCTTGAGACAGCAGAGCCTTTCTTTAGAACCGTTCTCTAGGCCCATCTGCGTCTTTGCTTCATGCGCGCTGTGCAGTATCGATGGCGACATCGACAGTACAGTGTGTATTTGTGAGCTCTCAGCAGATAATGCTTGTGCACATGACCAACCAGAAACATTAACTTATTAATAGTTATAAATTCTATTTATAGTAACACTCAGCACTATGCTGTCTACATTAGTTGCATGCCCTTTCACTCCTTAGCTGCTCAATAAGCTCTCGGTTTACCTAGCTCCGTTTTTGAAGTTTTCAGCATATACTAATGTTTGTGTTTTCATGAACATTTCCATCTTACTCGTGTAGACAGAAGGCCAAAACACAATCAAATGTTTGCATTCTCACCCGCTTTCAGCTAAGTGTCGCCATGTAAACACAGCTCTATTAACTGAGTGCTTTTGAATTACTTCATAGCAAATTTGAAATAGTGTTATAGAGTAGTTGATGGTTATTACATACTGTTTGGGTGCTCTTATTTTTCCATAGATATTCTTATTGGTCTGCTGAGATTACGAAAATGTTCTGAGAATACTTTTCGCTCTGAGCTTACAGGTGGTGTGTCGATAGTGAGAGAGCTACATGTGTATCCATTTTTATTTATGTGCATGTTTCTAAAAAGTTTTCTTGACCTACTCTGTCTAGTTACGGCAGTGTTGTTCCAGTCAATGCTCGAGATCCTGTAAAGTTTCAGCATCAGGTACTTCCAGCTAATCAGATCGCACTAAATATGTTACATTAAATCGTGTAATGCTGCACTAAGTGATAATAGAATTTAGTTTTTTTGCTACTCACTATTGATTATTACACTTTAGGGATTTGGTATGCTGTTGATGGAGGAAGCTGAACGTATTGCAAGGGAAGAACACTTTTCAAAAAAGATCTCTGTTATTTCAGGTAAAAGCTTAGAGACCAACATAGTTTTTAATTTGCAAGTTAGTTGTTCAGTGTGTTTCGTTGTTAACCATGATGATCATTTTAAGATGATAGTTAGCATTTTTACTCCCATGCAACTTTCAATGTGCTATAAATATAACTGCTAACTGCAGTATACTGGTTGACCATAGTGTAGCTGCTGTTTGGTTAATCATGGCTAATATCCAACAATGTTTTTTGCCATTCTTAAACCGTATGTCCATTTTTGCGATTGTAACAGCTAGAAAGCATTATTGTCTTTGGGAGATCAATATCTCTAAAGCCTGTTGCCATTGTTGATGTATAACTTCTAGAAAAGTTCTGGTGTCTTATGATAGCTTTAGCAACAGCCTCTCAATGGTAACTCATTAAGGTCACGCGATACTGATACTATGGGCATGGCCTGTGTTTCTTTGTGCTGTCAGCAAACAGTGAAGGAGCTAGCTCTACGTACTGATACTAAAGTATATTGCAAAATAAAGCTGTACCTAACTAAGTAATTAACTAATTTTGGGTTCGCTATGGCAGCCATAAACTCATATACTATTAAGGTGACAGTTACCTATTTGAGCTAATTAACCCTCGGCGCATGCGCGAGGGTTACGGTACTTAATTTGTCGTTCATTCATTCGTTCTGTCCATCGAGCTGCAGAGACCATCGCTCACTTCTGAAACTCGGTAAAGGTATGAACAGGCTTAGCAAGACAATGGCTTGCAATGTGACTCATGGATTTTGCTAAAGTGCTTTCGTTCTCGAGTTATGTATGGCTGGCTCACCTTGACAGCCATCTTAGACCTCTCTGACGACAAAAGCGCCCATAGTTGACTACCTAGGTACTTGTATATTCCATCTAAACTGCAGGACAGCTCTGGGGGTGCGTAGACATGTCAAGAAAAAGCCAAGAGCAATGGCTACCTACTCAGTGTTCACGGAGTCACGCCCACTGACACACCTTGTCCTTGTGGTCAGCACTTTGCTGTCTTCTGGTTAGCAGTGCAGTTTCAATAGCAAGCAGGCTGCAAAACTCCATCTGCAAACCAGAACTAAGGAGCTAACTCCACAATGTGCAGCACGCCGAGGGTTTTGTGAAATCTGTTCATTATTGATAAAATATAAACATCTGTAGCAAAAGGAAACATGATAGAACACTATGTGGACCACCATTCGATCGATGCGCCATAGTTAGTAGTTTTCCGGAAGTAAAAGACACAGTGTGCCGTCTGGTAGTGAGGAAAACAAACAAGGCTAAAATCACTGTTTCTTGCGTCAAAATTCTGCTCAATGGCAGCCAGCGAAAGTAACCTTTAGCAGTGCTCCTGGGTCTGCTCGAGTGCACTGTATTGGTTGGCTATCTTTCAAGTTATAAGCGAACAAGTCTGAACTCACTTTGATGTAACAAACTTTACAGTCTCTGCCCCTGCTCTGGACTTCATACTACCGAAAAGACAGTTAGTAGATGAGCACTGGTTAGTAAATTTTGTCGCAAGAATTGACCACTTGTTGGTACGCCATTTTCCAGCAAACCACCCACGCTTTATGCTCACCACATCTAGGTGCACAGCAGAATACCACTAGATTACGGTAACAATAATCATTCCAATGACTTGCACAGTCACCTTAACCAAAAACCTCTTCTTGGACGATCGCCAGCTTGGAAACTTTGTGCTTGGAGCCACACAGCAACAGAACGGAGGGATCAATGAGAGCTTTTTGAATTACTTTTTCCTGAAGTGATTATCCAGCTGTAAAGCAGGGAAAATGGCGTCTGCAATGTCAAATCCACATACACATCCTTGTGTAGCACGAAGACAAAGAGAGATGTCACAAAAAGCTCTCGTCGATCCCTCTGAAAGGCCTTTCTTTACCTAGCAGACCAAGCAGCTTTCTCTGCATTTTCTTCTAGAAGCTATTTTGGTTACAAAAACGCAATGAATGCAATGTACATTGATAATCGCAAACAGCTGACCGCGTACTGTCCCAGTATCCCGTAAACTTAATATGAATTTGTGTATACCTATTCTATTTCAGATTATTGATGATTATTCGTCTTTATGTACAGGTGTTGGCACAAGAAACTATTATCGTAAAATGGGATATGAACTTGATGGACCATACATGTCAAAACTATTGAATTGAAGTGACATTCTCATTTTGTATAATGCAGAATAAGAATATTTTATCATTTTGTCACGAATGTACATGTATTATTTTTTACAAATTATAATCACCAAATCTACTGCTTCAAGTATTCTTATGACTAAAATTCTGTCAATACAATCATGCATACTCTAACATATTACTCGAATGATTGAAAAGTCAGATTGTGAATGAGAATGACCTGCAAGAAAGTTTAGGCAATTATTATTACAGTACATGACATGCACATACTTATAAAATTCAATTTCGAATGCCAAGATTCGTTCAAACTCAGAAAAGCTGATTGCGTTGTCATTATCAGTATCAACTTCCTTTAGTACCTGTGATGAACTGAGATAAACAGTAAATTTATGATAATTATAAATACTTTACCACATTAACAAGTGTGTCCTTAAATTCATCTTCCATTGATCTCCCGGTAAGAATGTCTAGGACCACTTGTAAATCTCCATAATCAATAGAATCATCATCATTGAAATCTGACCAGTAGGCAATTCTTGCATCACAATGCACTAAGTAGGGATCCTTACCAAATAACTTAAAAGCCCATTCAATTTTCTTTGATGCTTTGCATTTTGGACTAAAGATTGACACCATTCCCAAAAAGTCATCAAAATTCATCATTCCATTTTCACAGGGACAGAACAATTGACAAATACGATATCGAAACGGATTGACCTGTGATCACAAATTATAGTCACATTTTTTTGTATACTTTCTATAAACAAGCAACGTTATACTCCCTAGTGGAGACCCTCCCTCCTTCCCAGTGTGTTGTAAGGTACTGTTGAAGAGTTTGCTGAAATTGGAATGTGGATATTGTAGCTACATGTAGTCTCAGAGAGCTTACATAGACGGTTTGTTAGACTCTATTCATGTGTGCAAGTTTACCACTTCTGGGTATACATGTATAGAGTCTAGTTGCACATCAATTATGAAGTATGCACTTGGTTCGAATTTAGTACACAACTTCTTTGTCAGATAATTAGAAGGGTCAAGCCAGTCAAAGGAGTGTGGTCGTCATGAACTAAACATAATTTTTATTCAAATAAGATATTGCAAGTACAATGACTGCGGTATAACTTCTCAATTTGTCTCACTTTTAATTCTTTCAAGCTTTCAGCAACAACAGAAAAGGGAATATTTCCTTTCTTGCACTTGCTAAACCCACCAAGTGGGTCAATCTCCTTGAATCTTTTGTACGCACTGCAGTATTAGTAATACCTACAATAAACATAGTTATTATTGCTTACTGTTCTATTTCAGCCGATGTAAGATCAGTCAGCTCCTGTTAATTTTCAGCAATTTAAATGTATATACAATTTGGTGTCATTTACCTCATATATTTGCAACTCATCTTCAGTAAAAACTGATGCACTGCCACCCATCACAACTATCTTTCCAGGATACTTCCAACTGTTGCCATAGAGCCCAGATGAGTGTGAATTATATTTATTAACACTATATTTTGTTAATTACCACTCTTTATTGTGCAATTCCAGTCTACTGATCATATTGAAATGGACGTTTATGTTAGTGGTCTCGTGCATGAATTTAATATGCCATTCAACTAAGACATTGTCTTTCAACAATGAGTTATGACATTTTGCAACCACAGAAAGGTCACTTATCTAAACATCGACTAGGAAGCTTTGAAAACAAATTATTGTCAAAATAGTTTACATCACAAACATGACAACAAGTTTTATGTGAGTGATGAATATGGTGGGTCTGTCAATGTTACAGTAGTCTCACTGCCATCATCTGTAGCAAGGCAATATGTGATCTTGGGGTTCCATCCTTTCTTTATCATAGCGTTAGCCAGCTTCTCTTTAAGGATTCCAATACAACCAAGTTGAGTGGTACATTTTTCAGAGCAGACAAATTTCAGGCACCGAGGATGACAGTTAGTGAGATTTTCTGCCACTGCAATAACACTGAACATTAATACTCTATCATTTGGTATGTCACCTATTACAAAAGGGATAACAAACTGCTTAATATGCAACGTTGAGAGAACTACGCCAGCAATTTTAAGAGAAGCAATTTGCATGAAGCTCAGAGAGGCACACGGAAGGGTGAGACATTCTATTGTCCTCACTCCTTTTTCTTTTCCTAACTGTTGGACTACTCTGGTTGCCAGGGAACAGAGCATTTCTGTGCTGAGTTTATTTGTAAGAGTAGCTGTGTTAAAATCAAGTTCATCCATATGACTTGAGAACACAGTGCGGTTAAAGTGAACCTTCCAGAGACTAAGAAGAAGATTTTGCTTTGCTTTTGCTTCTAGCATAAACTCATCCACATTCAGGTTACTGCGCTCTATTGGTGAATCTTTTTGAGGAGGACTTGATTCTTCATTGGAGTGTCCAGCAGTCGTTGGTATTATTCTGGAAGTACTGTGTGCTTGAGATGAAGCATGACTTGTAGACTCAGTGAAAGACGATGAAGCATCCTGTGTTCTTTTGCGAGTAGACTTCTGTTTGTTAACAAATGTAAGTGGCGAGGCAAAAGTATGAGTAGGAATGAGATTTTTGAATGATATTGGTCGTGTTGATGTGAATACAGTCGCTGCAGCCGGCTTGGTTGACACAGTAGATACACTGGTTATTGGTAGCGAGTGATTAGTAGTTGCTTCAGAAAATCGTGGCTTTGTAGATGTGCAGGTGCTTGCTATTACATGTGCAACAACGCAACGTGGTTGAGTAACTGGTCTTTCCAAACCACTAACTGTGACGACCGGTTGAGTGATGGAACTAGGTGTGGACGATTCCTCTTCTTCAGAGTCTACAAGGAAGACAAAATTAACAGACAATAAGTTGACACAAAGCTCTGTGGAACAACATACTGTAATTGTATTCATGTGCCATTCTGTCTGTTACAGTATATACTAAAAGTGAGGTCTGGACTAACAATGCAAGTAGCATTATGTCACCATAGTGTTCATGAGTTATCTAGTTACATAAATGACTAATTATGCAACATTCATCACTTCTGTTCATAATTATAGTAACTAGCATTAATTTTAGCCGAAATGTTCAATTTTATTTGCTATAATTATTTGAATGAAGCTAATGAACAAGCACATGATAGAAATTTAGCAATGGATATTCCACAGCCATGCTGTAATAATTCAAGTAACATCTTCACTGCTATTAATATGAGAAAGGATCCATAAGCATGAGAAACCAGAAGTGCATAATGAAAGTGAACGTTTGGGCAATACGAAAATAATACACGTATCGCCAGCCAATCACTAGAAACACGGCCATCATGCCTTCTTAACACGTTCACTCACATTATGCGCTCCTGGAGAAACTTATTGCATAGAAACCGGGATAGAAACGACGTGAGATGTCAATAGAAACGTGAAACACTGTGTCTCCATGCATACCAAACACTCCGTGTCTAATCATAAGCGCGTTGTTTGGCTTTGTCTTAAGGTGACGGGTAACAGTTGTGCCCACGCAAATCATAGACTCTAACCGCGAACTGCCCCACATGCGTGGGCAATTCGCGGTTAGAGTCTATGGTAGAGATCTGGGAAGCAGTTGTAAAACGGAGTGCCAAATTTTAGCCAGAATGTAAGCAAGTAATCGCTTTAACTAGGTTAATGCAGTTGTACAATCGTAGGCGGAGGGCAGCGGACTATAAACTTGGCTGAGAGTTTGTTTGTAAGTTATGGGTCGAAATGTCGTGAAAAGGCTGTAAAATGCGAGCGTTTCAAGACTATTTTGTGTTTTACTCAGAGCCAGTCGCCCAGACGTCCAAGTTAATAGTCTACTGCCCTCCGGAGGATGCTAACCCATCAGTAGACGATGGACTCTGTAGCGACACTGTTACAGCACGCGCGAAAAGTGGCACCCCATTATGCAGTTTACTATCTCTCCAATTGTGCCTGCTGTCGCCGAGTTGCGTAGTACCCAGCGTTGAATATAGCTCAAGAGAGAAAGAGCAGTGTTTAGCGTCTTCATTGATGGCCTTCACAGCGCTCTAGCCTGTAGCGTATTCATATTTTGCACAGTGCATAAAAACATTTTTGTGAATATTAATTAGGCGAACTGTTACCCGTCACCTTAACAAATTCAAGGCGTGGAATTAGCCATTTGTGTAGAGCCAAACAATTGCTAGAAAAGCACATTTGGCTTTTTATGCACCGCTTTAAGTAATCCTATTTGGCCAATACCAAAGCAACTGGGAGCCAAGAAACCCTTTCAGACTGCTTTTAGTTCAATACAACTGAATAGGTAGCTTTGTGAAATTGTGAATGCATGTTCAGAGTGCCTGTGAAATATGAGCTTTCACATTTGTTTCTAGACATAAGAGCTTATTGGAATACGAAAAATCACTAAAGCATCTACATGTATCAGTTCACATCAATAGAGTTTGCTGTTTGCATAGATGAAAAGGACATGGATTATTATGCCTCAGTGGGCGGAGCCACGAGGATATAGTAATCGTGCGTGCTTGTCTGTCTGCTCTAGTTCTGAAAGACGGTGAAGAATCAACTGGTGGCAAGTGCAATATCCACATAAAACGTTAAAAGCTCGAACTCGATGGTCTTAGATTTTTAATTTAAAAATTTTGTTCGTGAGTTATTGCGTGATTTGCTTACATTGTTTACTGTTGCTGGCGATCTGGACTTCTCCGAAGTCGAATGTGTACATGGCTAGCAGATTGTAGGTTGAATCTGGACTACAAGATAGTGTGGCGGGTCCGGATAAAATTCAGCAAAAACCAAAAAAGCTGCTATAAGCATGGCTTGTGCACGCCCAGCTAATTAGTAGCATACTATTGGCTTCTGTTACTTTTGCCAGCTTGTATCAATAGCTTGCATTGTACTTTATAAATCTGTTACGATCATCATCTGCTGATAGAATAGCTGTAGTTGCTGTGTGCTGCCAAAGCATGTCCAGTGTGCAGTATGCATGCAATTCCACCGAGGCATCTGCACCATTGGCGCTTCATTTAATAATGCACAAGGTTCATTTCATATCCTGTTAATCTATGCATCCTGTGGGTGGGCTAACCAAATTGTAATCTGCATGGCATGATTTCCTATTATGGAGTTGCGGCAATACAGCTATGCAACCTGATTGGTAAGCATTGATTAATATGAGAAGACATGCCACATGCCCTAAGTTCAAATTTTGGTGGTGTGAAGTTGTCTATTTCATATGTCTATAATAAAATTTGAGGCAAAAATTTATAGAGCGACACCACTGGCACATAACTATCGTATCAGAGGACAGAGAGCCAACCAGACCATCTGTTGGCAAGTACATTCAGCACAGCCTTACAACAAATTAACTTCTTGTGAAGAAAATCTTGCTCATGTGTGGGCATGGCTAATCTGAATCCTTTAAAAAGCCACGCATAAAAAGAGCAAGATATGTCCAGGCAAACTTGTGCTGAATATAGATTTGTTCCTTGTCTTTTGATGGCACTCATGTGCCAGTGGAGTTGCGTTACTACTGTTAAACTTACAGCCCATTGACACTTGAGCTTGAAATGATTCCAGAACCATTCCAAGCCAAATTTAAATGAACATTGAACCATTTCCATTCTGATTGGATTGGTTACCACGTATAAGTGGAGGTTCAGACTGATTCAGAATGGTTCTTGCTAGTAGTGTAAACAGAACACACTCTAGAACCAGATATCATGAGCATTTGCATGCTACAGCAGACGAGAAAGGCATCATGCTAAATGGTATTTGTTGTAGCCTGCATATTAGCCTCGCCTCCAGGCCACTCCCCCAAAGCTGAGAGATGGCCTGGTACAGACTGTCTGCGTATGCTCCAAAATTACATCAAAACTGGTGTAATTAGTAAAAGCACCGTGTATTTTCCGTGAATTTGATTCGCGCACGTTTAGATATACGTCCGTTCCAGTTTACATCAACAATGACTAGCACTACTGTTACTGCTACCGATACCTTCAATGACGCTGTAAAATATGCTCTTGAGAGAGTTGGCAAAGCTGGAATGGTGCTCAAGTCTAAGCAAGTGGAAGCTATTCGTTGTGTGTACGAAGAAAAGGATGTGTTTTTACCAACGGGTTCAGGAAGACTATTAGTCTAGCTTGCTAGACCCTCAACGCTTTCTCGCTCGATGGGCGGGGTTACAGGGCAGAGCCCCGAGCAAGATCGCGCTGAGGGTCTAGCCAAACCTGCAACATGATTAGTTTCTGAAATGAGTTTTGTTAATGCAAGTCGTTACGTCATTGATTTCGTCACTTAGTCAATAAGGCCGCGCTATCGTCGCTGTGTAATCTCTGGTCAGCTAAAACAACCGATAGCTTACCAACCGATGATCAACTTTTCGTGAGAGCTATTGAACACGGAGTACTTGCTTTAGGGCACCAAGAAGCAAGGCCATTGCAATCTGATGCCGCAAAAGCTGTACTTCGTGGAAGAGACACGTTTCTCAACGTTTCAACTGGATATGGAAAGTCACTGACTTAGATCAGTCCTATCGCCATCTCGTAGGTAGTAAAGTGGCGGGGGCGAGCTGCAAAACGCGCAGTTGTCTGTAGACATGTGGCTTGAACGTCATTCTCTGAGCTCACCATGTGCGTGACATAATTAATAATGAATATGATTACAAAACTCATTTCAGAAACTGATTATGCTGCAGGTTTGGCTAGACCCTCAGCGTGATCTCGCTCGGGCTCCGTCCGTAACCCCGCCCATCGAGCGAGAGAGCGTTGAGGGTCTAGCAAGCTAGACTAGAAGACTATCTGCTTCGAAGTGCTGCCCTTTTTATTCGATTACTAACACGGTAAAGTTGGCAACACAAGTACAGCGACAGTGCAGCAGTCATGACCAGGCACAGCAGTGTAGAGAAAGCAGTTCAGGCAGAAGACAAAAAAGTGGAAGCAGGCAGTTACAGTTTATTATTTTTAATTATCAGTGAAGATATTTAATTATCAGTGAAGATATTGCGCGCATGCGTAGACAGTCTGTACCAGGCTATATTATTATGGTAACTAGCCTGGAGGCGAGGCTACCTGCATATAAGCCAATGAAAGTGTTTTAGCCACATGAAACCTTTGCATGCGCTTCATTGCACGCTTGGCAGCAGATTTATCAGTTTTCAGAGTCCCAAAGCTGTCAATAGACCTTTCCGTTTTAATGCCCAAAGAATGTAATTAGTGATGATTGGCCTTGATTGACCATAAACTTGCATCCGGAGTAGTTTAACCCTTCACAAGCGACAGGCAACTATAGTCGCCTAGCAAGTTTGACGTCACCGGAAGTGGGCATTTAAATTCGAAGATAGTTTATTTCGCCTATAGACCAAATACAGCTATGGGGGGTGTGAAGGGTGGCCGATGGCGGGAGCAGTGCTACGGCAGGAATACCTAGCACCACTGGGTCTCCAGGGGCTTCTTGGCATAAAAAGCAGCCATACATGCACTAACTTTGTCTCACACATGCTGTTTTGACCAAAGAAGTGGTGTTTTTTGCTCCAGTAAGAGTGATTCTAGCACAGGACAGTTGGTAGATCGTCGAGTGGGTGTGGTTAACTGCACTTGTCATTGACAACAAGCCCGCACATTGTGCAAGTTGATTTTAAATATTAAAAGTGATCACAGCACTAGTTTGTCTGTCTAATGGTTGCAAAGGTTAGTGAAATAGATGCTAGAATTGTGCCCACACTTAAAGGGTTAAATTCCCACCCCTAGCGATTTGTAAACCATCACCATACATTTTGAGTTTTTCATGCACTGCACCGTTCTGGCCGTATGTTTCAAAACAGCACTGCTGAGTAATACTAGAATCATTGAGCTAACGTATGCAGCTTCTAAGACGTTCGTCAGCACTCCATGACCAAGATATAAAAGATCATTCGAGGCCGACTCGAGGTAGTACTTTTAGTCCATTTGCTACGTACCAGAACTGTAAGAGTCGACTGTCTAGCTGTTAATGCACTTCTGGTATGTAGTACATGGACTAAATGTACTGTTTTTACTACTTAGAGTCAGCCTTCTATAAAGTTCAGTATCTTTGTCCATGGAGTGTTGACGAACATCGGAGAAGCTGCATACGGTAGCTAAATGATTTTACTTAGCAGCGCTGTTTTGAAACATATGGCCAGAACTGTGCAAATTTTGCAGCACATAAAAAAGCTCAAAATGTACGGCGATGGCTTACAGATTGCTAGGGTGTGGCACTTAAACTACTCCGGATGCAAATTTATGTTCAATAAGCTAAGGCCAATCATTAATAATAGTCAAGAACGATATCTTTAGTGGTGAGGCAAGTAGTACGATTGAATGCCACAGCAAGACTGTCTTGGTTATCATAATTGAACAATGATGAATGGGCATGTTCATAGTAATATTTTTGAGAACAATGTTTTTCCAGTGTAAAATATGCTGTTAAGTATTGTGAATATGTAACTTGATGGCTTGCCGTGCTTCATTGTATGTTTGGCTTGCTCATACACAACATGTAAGTGCAGTATAATAAATGTAGCAAGGTACTAGTCTAACAAATTTAAACATGTAGTTGAGGCTCTGGCTTCAAGAATACAACATGACAAATACATACTGTACAACAAAGACATTCAGTTGTATAATTACCTGTCCGCAGTATGCAGGAGGATTATGCGCTTGAATTTGTCTACGTACGTATGTATATATATGCGTGTCATCAAACACACCTATTTGCGTCTTACAGCTGAAAAATCTCCACGAAAACTCTCTCTGCAGCTTCTTCACTGAATTTATAGTCTTGTGAAGACGTTTTCAATGCTAGCAAGCCTTGCTTGATTGGCTAATCTCTCTAAAGCTACATGTCCTTATAAGAGCACTTTACGGCATTTTGGGTGTGTCACCCAACCTCCTATCCATATCGACTGTTTTGCACTCAATCTCACTGTACCGTACGTCGATTTGTTGTGAACTGAAGAACGAAAATTACATCGTTAAAGTTCTTGAGGCCCTGGATCATAGGTATCACTTTTCTTGAGGCCTTCTGTGATGTGCTAATCAACTTGGTGCAACAAATTCTATGAGTAGCTATGCTATCTTCAATTTATCTGGAGCTGTATATGGACTAGCTGTTGTAGTAATGCTGGAGTAGTCGTGTACTAACTATGTGCATCTTAGCACAGTGCACAGGTATGTGTTCATTAGAACTCTAGTTTTAAATATCCAACAAAAACACTCAAAACATAAATAAATACCTACGTACGTATGTATATACCTACGTACGTATGTATCTATGGGATAAATACCTACGTACGTATGTATCTATGGTATGTATCATAGATAAATACCTACGTACATACGTACAGGATTGGAAACAGCTCACGTGAGCAAATGCCCTAATACATTGGTTTTACGCCTTGGCCGGGGTCGTAGATATGCTGTTTCTATGGGACTGTAACTGTCCGAGAATACTTCTGTGCTCGATTCTATTTACACAGTTGGAAAGCCTGTTTTTTGCGCATTCGGAAGCAGTACTATGATGAGTATAGCTATCTTGGAGTACTGCAAGCACAAACATGGCCAAGTACGCGGGTTTTGTACAATTTTTAACGACGTGGACAAGGAATATCAAGTTTAGAGAAATTCAGCCCGAACACTGAGTGCCCGCGCTAATGTGCAAAAATTTCCTAGTTACCAATCCTGTACATGTACATGTACATGGGGTATTTATCTATGACTCACAACAGGACTAAATAAGTCTTGAGTATTACAACATCTGGCATTCTACAATGGTGTCTACCCTACAAAGAATCCAGTTGACCCTGGGCTGGCACAGATGCTAATAAACCTGTGAGTTTTCTCAGGTCACTCACTGCCTGATCTCTGTGTGTTTTCCCCATATACATGCCCGTTGCATACCACTTGTATCGTATCATTTATGATGTAACTGACCTGGATCACACAGAAGATCCGCAATGTCAAAATCTTCTGCTGTGTCATCTCCTTGTGCTAGTGAACCATCAATCTTTAGTCGTTTTGGGCTTTTTCCAAACAAGTTTGCTGGATAGCAGAACATGAGCTAGTGATCTGATGACACGTTATAAAATTACCTTTTAGACCAAGACAGACAAATAGTGACACTTTGCTTTCCGTCACAACTGCAGATCCACGAGACTGCCTGCTCACTAAAACACCTTCACCGTAATCAGTAAACTCAGCTAATGCTTCTGAAAGCAGAAGACTGCAAGAGTCGGGCGTGCAATTCAAGAGACGGTTAGCAGTTGTTTCGTCTACCACTGCCACCACAATCATTTCATAGTAACCCTTTTGTCTCAGCTTGTACCACCTTCGCGTCAGTGACTTGGTCGGTGATTTACCGATCAACAACGTGTCCGGGCTTTGTTTCCCGGCCGACAGTTTATCAGATACCAATTGCTTGATTTTTCCATGTATAATAGCAACGGCATGGTTAAAGTCCGTCGCCTGGTCTAAGTCGACAGCATCGATAATTTTAGACATGAGGTACATACACTTGGGGTCGACCTGTGTCACAGTCTGGTCCAACAAGATCCGATCCAGTGCCCCTGTGATCATATCCGGCGCGTGCGCGTGGACCAAGATCTCATGCGCATGCGAGGACGATGTACATGTGTACGTACGTGTATGTACTGCATGCATGCTGGTTATACTACAATAGTTAGATCATGTAGCTATCAACAAGCTAGATAGCTGCGCATATCCCTTAAATAAAAGTTAGATACTGATAGATATACATATACAACAATAACAGCAAATTTCTATCGGGTTTGAACTTTCTCAAGGTACTCTTTTGCTTCATTGATTTTAGTAGCAAGGTAAGGAGAGCCTCCCTTATCTGGATGATTGAGTAACATGATTCGCTTGTGGAAATCTCGAACACGCTCTTTAGATGACGAAGGACTGATACCTACAAAAATAAACACACCTGACTTCTTATTTAGAATAGATAAAAAATATTGTGGATAAAGGGACGAGCTTGATTAACAATGAACTTCTACTTTGAACACACCAAAAAAGAACAACACAACAATGACACTGGCACCTTGCAACAGGAGCGTATAACTGGAAGGAGTGTCCTATAACAAAAATCCATCGCTAAGCGCTGCGAAACCTTCCTTCCTTATTATACCGAGGTGGGCGGAGCTACGTGGGCATACGGTAGTCTGTTCGTTTGTGTGTGTGTTCGCAGTGCGTATCTCAGCAACAGCTTGCTACCAAGCGCTGAAATTAGCAATGCAGCTTTATCTTGGTAGGTTATGAAGATCAAATTTGGCAGAATTGTGATTAAAGGCTTTGTTGTTGAGTTATGGCGTGATTTGCTTGTTTGGACAGCCATTGCGAGCACGTAGGCCTCTTTCAAAGACAAAATTGTCTACAGATGGCTACAGTGCAACTTGAAGGCTTGATCTGTGATAGTACAGCTCCATGGATCTACTGCATGCACATGGGCCCATATGCATCTGCTAATTGCATGCTAGTATACATGCTACTCCACCGAGGCATTTGCACATTTGGTGCTTTATTAGGAAGGTTTTTTCTGGCAGCATAAGATGGTGATCATGGCTGAATATTCATTTGTTTTAGTTGGAGAGAAACATGGATATAGGAAATACAAACCACAACACACAAAGAAAGGCCCAAGTTCCAAGTAGCCATAGCGCACGGCAGCGAATTCTATTACCATAGAATAACAGTATACTAGTTATTGCAGTGCATACAATGCGCTTGAGAGGTCTGGTCGAAATGGTGATACATGCATAGTGGCATGATTGCTGCATTAGCGTCGAAATCAACACCCCGAGTGCAATAATTCATTCTTAAGTTGATGGTATCTTTGTTGCGCCAGTTTTTGAACTTTGTGCTTAGGCAATTTTCTTTGAAATCAAGCGAAGCTCAGTCTCTGCTCACAGTACCATGCATGCGACGGTGTATGAGGAAAAGACAGTGAGGATTTTGTAACATAGCTAAACAAGGTACAAGGTTAACTTTGGGAGAAATATTAATAGCCAGTTGGCAACACCTGGGTGTCAGACTGCCAGCACATAATAGGATAAGAATAATAATTGTAACTGATCTCTCCAATCAATGATATAACTTGTCTGGTGCCGGGTTTATTATGCAAAGGGACAAAAATTTGAACAATATAACCAAGTGTCTTTCATGTGTACATGTCGATTGAGACGAACAGATCAAAATAATTTCCAAGACTGCTTTTTTCTCAGATAACAACCTGATGGTAGCTCTGTACCATCAAGAATGCTAGCAAAAGCAGCAGCAAAAAAGCGTCCAACCGGCCAGGCAGAAAGACAGTGCACTTTGCCGCACACCAAATCATTTCTAACTGGTGAATTTCTGGAACTTCTCTCTAGCTCTAGAATTCTATTATAAACATGGTACAGCAACTGAATAGCACTCCGACAGCTTCTTCCTCTATTGATTTTGTGTGTAGGCTACAAGTTACAGTCAATTTTACTGTTGAAAACTGTGTATTGCTTATCCCGAGCTTCAGAAGTTATTCGCCATGCTTTGCAACCACAAGATATGCAATACACAGTCTAAAATTCTATGTACGAAAATAATACTGACCATTGACTATACAGTATAATTAATATTCATGGAATCTACATGTAATTGCAAGAGCACGCTTCAGTATGAGCTCACTCCATTCGACAGATACAACCAGATGTATTACATAACTTATTGGATGAGAGTGCGTGTATTACATACCAAGAATCAATCCAGCTTCTCTCCTGCTCATTTTAGGTTCAAAGCCACCTCTGTAGTAAGCAGTAAACGCCGATGATCTGGAGATCTTGGGTGAACGAATCTGACGAAATGACTGTATTATGAAGCGAGCCGCTATTGCCGATACTGCCACGCCCAATCCAGCGAGCATGAGACTAGACATTATAGTACTGCTCTTCAGCTATGTGGCTAAACGATACAATTTCGTACACTGCACGCCACCTCGACCCACAGCTAGCTTGAGATCAAGCTCTCACGCAATAGAGCTCCCCTCAGCTATGCTAGCTAGTAGCTCACGTCTAATAAAATTCAGACCACACCTCTCAAACACGCGGAAGGGTGGGGTTTCCGGAACTTCTATCTTCATCCCATATCCTGTAGTACCTAGTCGTGTCGCCGAGCCTGGTACTAGGCTAGCCACGGCCTTTTGGTTGCAACATAGATACTCTAGTGGTTGCAAGTAGCAGATACATTACAAAATGCACTTACTGCCTTCGTGCTCTTCAAGAGTCAGCAATAATAAACGACAACTCTGCAATTGCAAATACATGTACAGTTTTTCTTGAGCAAATAATATATGTAACAATAGTAACTGCAAAAAGAAGTAGCATGCATGCAAGCGAATTGGAAAAAGAAGTAATCCCACTACTAGAGACCTCCACAACGCTGTTAGAAAGAGACTGGCAACAGTCCTCTGCTTATCTCTGACTCCCCTATTGATCGTGTTCATTTTTTAAAGTATCTAGCCTAGGTGTTTTTCTCACTCCGTCTCTTTCTTTCTCCATGCACATTTCTCACATTTGTAAAAAGTCCCGTAAAGTATTAGGTTTAATTTTCAGACATTTTTATCGTTTTTCTTCTTCCTCTTCTATTATTCGTTTATATTTTTCATTAGTCCGTCCAATTCTCGAATACTGCTCTCCTGTCTGGTCTCCTTCCTCTTCTACACTCTCTTCTAAACTAGAATCTGTCCAGTCTTTTGCTTTAAACCTAGCTTCTAAATTCAATTCCGACTCTATTCCCTTTATTTCTTCTTCTCATAACATTTCTAGTCTCTCTTCTCGCCGCAAAATTTCAAGTCTAAAATCTCTCTTTAAAATTTCCCACAACCCTTCTCACTTTCCTTGCTCCTCTATTCTCATAAAATACCCCCGTCCCCCCTACCCCATTCGCTCCTATGACCCTAACAACTTCCTTCCTATTTTTTCCCGCTCCAGTTCCTTCTCTAAATCCTATTTTCCCTCTACAATTCTTCTATGGAACTCTCTTGACTCTTCTATCAAGTCTTCTCTCTCTCTGTCCAGTTTTTCTTTTCAAGTCTCTAGACATATTAACAATACCCTACCATAATAATTATTATTAACACCACCATAATTTATAATAGTCGTATTTTATTATTTTATTTATTTATTTTTGCTGCTCTCTATTAGCCACTGGCTATTGAGCTTTATGTTTGCCATAAAAAAACAAAAAAAAAAACAGTAGTGCTACTACCACAAAAGTATGGAGTAAAAGTACTACCACAAACTGCACTATCATGTGGGCTTGTCTCCTGTCTCTGGGAATTCACATTACACGTGAGATCAAGCAGTTTCAAGCTGACAATCATTCTTGTTCGGAGCTAGTCGCCATTTACATGCGTTCCAGAAAGATCGGCTGCTAAGTTCACACAAAATTTCAAATTTCGTGACACCGGAACCCCCGCTCCCTTAACCTCTTAGCTCACCCTTGGAGCATATAAAACGCCATTTCTCAGTAGATTGGTCCTTAGTTCGCGATAAGCTTACCTACCTGGATTTGTGCAGCATTTTCCCAGCAAAGCTAAGTTGACCAAAGTTTACACACTCGCGATAAGTTAAACCCCACCCTAATCCGTGATCCAAAATGCCTGCCAGGTTCGAACTACCTGTCGCACAGCGATCGCACTTTGTTGCGTTTGTGTGCACGCTGTTGCTAGCCGTGTTTTCAGTGGCTGGTTTGGAGATACAGAAAGATGGTTACCTATCGTTTGGCATTCGAATTGTTCATTTGGCTGCGTTTTCAAGTTGGCTCGGAACTCAGTTATGGGTCAGCTTTATAGCAGGTAAGATTTTTACGTGATAATAATTTATTTATAACAGCAATACGAAAGACTGGATATTCATATGTTCATAGTACATGTATGTAATAGTCATAATAAGTTCAGACTTGTTATTTAATTATTGTCCTAATACAAGTTCACAGTCCAAACTTAGTCATAATAAGTTCATAGTTCAGACTTAGGCTTTTAGATTAATATCTTGATGCACAATTCACTGTGAATATCATACAACAAAAGTTTGTGTGGGTCTTTCCACTGTTGTTCATTATAAGTGCGAGTTAGAATACGAGCAGCTTCACACTCGTTAGTCAATATCGAACAATTAACTAGTGACGACCTTCCGTCCACTTCTATTTTACCCAAAGCTGTTTTCATACCATTACTGGCACATTGTTAGGTACTGGGCTAGCAGGTATGAAAGTTTGTTTAATTGAGATTTTCACAATAAAAAGTAATAGTAAAGTTTAGTATAGCACATTCATTATGTAATAGATTTATTCCACAACACCTGTGTACAGGCTATGCATGATTATTAATATTTCACTATTGTAGGCGTTACCATGTACAAGAATCTTCCAAGACACATGTTTGGCTTCATTCAAAGCAAGCTCTTTCCCAAGTACTTCCTGCTTGGTACTGTCCTTATGTCATTGTCGATACTAACATTTATAGCAGAACATCCATTTGGCATCTGGAATCAGTTGCAGTATGTACAGGTAAATGAGGGGCTATGTGTATAATGGGATATTGACATCAGTAGTAATTACAAGTTCAATTTTCTAACAATGAACACAATAAGGAGTGATACAGAAATGTAACGTGATTGATTAGTGGATCCTTACATTAGTAGCTGCTGTGCTGCCTGTACTGGCTCTCGGGAGTGCCAATAACGGTCTCGAACACTGAAATGTACTCGCCTTTGGCTCATGCATTATCACATAATTCTCAACTGTTATTGGTCACACCCTCGTGCTTTAAATCACGTAATGCACCGCCAAGAGTGGTTTAAATATTACATGATAGCCACTGACAACTATGATGATTAATTGTTCTTATGTCCTCCAGATCATTGTCCTAGTGTTTTCATTGCTGATGTGCCTGGCTAATCTGTTATACTTGGAGCCAGCCACTACAAAAACAACCTTTGCAAAACATGAAATGGAAAAGAAAGTCCATGCAGGCCAGGCAATTGGGAAAATTGAAAATTCTCACTTGGATCAGTTAAACAAGAATCCTGAGTATACTGGACTGAATAAGAGATTCGTTATATTACACTCAGTGGCTGCTCTTTGCAACCTATTGTCCCTGTGTGCTCAAGGTGTTCACATGTTGTGTCTAGCCAGTCACCTTACTACTATATAAACAATTGATCCCTACAGCATTTTGTGATTAGAACATAATACTTTACAAACTGCATGCTGATTATTATTGTCATTGTAGGAATTTAATGTGTTTTGGAAACATGATCCAATCCCAAGTCAATGGTTTAAGGTTTGGGTAATGTTGAACCTATATACGGCAATAAAAAGGGTTAAAGAAACAATTCAATTTAGAAGTACCTGATCGATCCACCTACAAACATGAACAAATTTGGTCTTCATACTTGGAGTCATCTCAACCTGAACAAAATAAATTGCATGCTATTAATATACATTTACATTTATTAGGATGGGACACTGGCAAAGTTTTGCACATTAACACTCAGGCGATCAACATATGCATGAGCTCACAGGCGATTAACATATGCATGAGCTGAGATTCTTGAGAACATGTATGACCAGGGCTGAAACACTTGGAATTGTTCTTTCAGATGCAATAAGCACATCCTTCTGCTCTACATCTATGCTATCCAGTCATACATTGAAGCATTGCACCGATGCCTTTAGAGTGCCTGCAGATGTTCTATCACTGCGAAAAAAGCTCTTCTTCGTAACCCATTAGTGTGCAAGCCTAGGCAGAATCGTTCTTTTTCATAGTGAAATTTAGCTAACTCAGTGAATGCCTGTTGTATAAGTAGCTGCTAAATTCTATTTAAAAGCCACTCACCAAGTGTCTGTGTAGACCATAGTAGAGTATAATATCAGCAAGAGTAATAGTAGATGAGAGTAAGAATATTCTGTCACAAAGCACAGAGTTCAGTTCCTGTGTAAATAATGGCTTTAATCAATAAACATGTAAAGTGTACTGCTGCGTATATTCCAGAACTCCAAGCTGAATTTTAAAACCATTTTGATGACATAAAAATAATCCGCATATAACTGTGGTACACAGTAGTTGCACATCTGAAAATACCTCGCATAAAATGTATACCGTGTAGACAAATCAAAGTTGCTGTTAGTTTTATAATCATCATTCAACATTGACACACCAAAACACTTGGTGCTGCTATCCACAAAATATGCTTTGTACCATGGGAAGCCTTATTTTCAAATGCACTGCCAGGGTCGTATACAATGGCTGGACTGCAACGGTAGACTTTAATGCACCTCGAATGGTGTATACTTTAGCATGCTGTCTTGTCTGTGAGTATCTACTCTAGCCTCAAGGAAAGTAATACTTCTAGTTAACATTATAAGTCGGAGTTATGTTCAATGATAATAAATTAATTGTGACAATGATAAATACCAAGCAATTGATTATTCAATGTGTGTTTTGCCAAACCCCTAGACGTGTAGGGTAATGGTGTGTGTTCTGGTGTAGTTCTGGTTCACTAAAGCAGCCAAAAATAGCGAGACACTTTCTTCGCCACTGTCTGTGTCACTGAGGCATATAGGCAAGTTTTTACTAGCCATGATCAATGACCAGGAGAATGTCCGTCAGAAGAAATTATCAGTCTGGATCAGCAGCGCAATCTGACAGTAGGAACGAGTGCAAAAACTTTAAATTTTTGATAAATTTTTGAAAGGTCATTAAATTGATTGTATACAACCCACCACGAGTGGTATATTTCAGATATTCCACGGGAAGTCACTATGAAGTGTGTGCAAATCGCCCTTATTTATCTGCAAGTCACCCTCATAATTTATGGTGCAAACCTAGCAGTGCTTGTTTACACCATATGGGATAACCTTGTTTGCAGGTGACTGTATAGCTTTATCTAGCTATCAAAAATACTGAGTACTTCTTGTCTAACACTCAAAATGGCGTCGTAACAACGATTACTAACACGAAAATGTGCGTCAAAGTTGTATGTGCAAAACCTATAGGTCTCTATAATGTATGGCTGAAATTTTGAACTGCAATAATTAAAGTGAAAACTTCTACACATCATGATTGAGAACTCAGTCCAGCAGCATGCCTTGACTGGCTTTAGTACTACTTATAATAGCTACACTACTGTGTTTTGGCTCATACCTAGACCTGCTTTGGCAGACACCCAATATTCACAGAATTCAAGTGAACACGTTAGCTATAATAACTGTCTCTCTGCTCAAGATAACTAAAATAGCAAGAGAACGTGCTTGAATTTCTCAGGCGAGTTAAAACTTAGCCACACAACAGCACCTGACCAGGCGGAAACAATAATGCACCCAAATGATGATGTTAATGGATGTGTTCTAGCTATTATATAATGTATAGATGTCATTATAGAGGTTACTGTATTCAAAATGAACTTACATCTATAGCTGATAGGACCTTGTCATTCGATAAATGCTCCCAAGGTGATAACGGACGCAACCTGCTACAATAAAATTCCACCCACTCTCGAATCACTGACTCATCGTCTAAACTGTTTCCACTTAATGGCAGTCCGAGCTTGCTCTGCTTGACAACATACCAGCTACCTGCTAACACTGATCCTCTGGCATATCCAACCTATCATCAGACAAAAATCACATGAAAAATCACGTGAATATTATTGTTTTACTCGCACCTTTTCTAAAGAAGCAGATGATTGACAGAATTCAGCGAGTAACTCCACTTCCCAACTAGTCGGCGGGTAGCCAACGAGCTCCTCCATTTTGATCAATAAGGGTGTAACCAAGGCGGAGACTAAACTAGAGTGTTGTACTTTGTGCGGACTCGTGTGACACGTATTATGGCAAAGCTCGACAACTACGACAAGGCTATGTCCGAGGTAACCGCAGACGATGAGGCTGACCTTGTGCGTTTGTGTACCGAGGCTAAACAAAACTCTCACAGCCCGTACTCCAAGTTTCCTGTTGGATCAGCTGTGTTGATAGATCATAAAGAGGAAGGAAAAAAGATTTACAAAGGTTTGCTGTAGTACCGACTGGTTTCCATCATTAGTTGCTTGTTGGGTGGCTGTATTGCTAAATCTCATGGTAGCCGTTTGATTAAAAAGGTTTTGTATTGAGAATTTGGGGATTGGATTATTGAATCAGGACTTTCCTTGATGACTGCATAAATGAGGTTGGCTGGCTTATTGAGGTGGCTAGAGGTTCCACTGTAGTCATACAGAGACTTTCAGTTGTAACCCAGTTGAGAAGTGTATTTCTATATGGGTCTTGATAATCAGCTTGATCTGAACAACACTCTGTTTGTATAGTTCCATGCCTAAAATAATTGTCAGAATGGCTAAGACCACATCAGTGGTTGCAAGCTATTCTAGATTATATGAAGAAGGCGAAGTTCGGCATCGTTTGTGCGGTTATCGTCTCCCATAGCTCACTCTCTAGATGTAACCACGTGTTTCGCTTGTAGAGCTAAGAAAAAGGCCAAAGGAAATGGTACACGTGGTGCCTTATATAGGCATTGGGAGTGGGTGGAGAGACCGCCCAAAAGTTATGAATTTTGTAACTAAGCTTCAAATTAGCTGTTGAGTTAAGGAAACTGGCCATACACAGTTGATGTGTGATACTGAGCCTTCTGAAATATAATTATCATTGCCAGGGATGTATAATCTATTTTTCTGGAGCTGTCTATGGGGTAGCTGTAACGTGCGTGTTGCAGTAATCGTGTTTAGCTCCTAGCTCAGCGCACGGGTATGTGTTCATTCGAACTCTAGTTGCAGTAATCATGAGAATTTCACCCAAAAATTAGAGTTTGTCCTTATAGGATGCAATATTGAAAATTGTGCATATCCATTGTCTACTTGTGCTGAGAGAGTAGCTATCACAAAGGCGGTCAGTGAAGGATTTAACAAGTCAACAGATAAATTGCTTGCAGTTGCTGTAACATCGTAAGACATTATGATACTACCAATGCACAGTACCTATGATACTATTTTAACTGAGAGATCGGATTACAAAACAATTCTGTAAAACCAATAATGACTCATTTAAATACTGTATAGCTGTATAGACTGTTATAAGTGACTCTAGAAACAAGATTTTGTAAGAGACTAAGTTAGCGAGTGTTTGGCTGTTTTTCATGTCAAGAGATTTTTATGCCATAGCTTCACAATGTGAGGCCTTCAGTTGTTGCTCCACCCCCAGCCACTGGTACCAAATTTTATTGACAGGGATAAAGCACATTGCCTCTCTTATGGAATTGATTCTTTATTATCTTGTTAGTATGCAAAGGGGCCGCTTGACTCTGCAATAATACTCACCTCTAAGCAGTGGAGACCACACGTCACACACTGAACTATAGCTCCACATGGCAATAATACCATGAGCCATTTCAGCCTTATACTAGTTAAAATACTGCTAAGCCTATAAAATCAACTTTGCATTATTATCAGTTTTGCATTTGCATATGCAAATACAGTATAACAGCAAATTTTCCCAAGAAAAAAAAGTTCAAATGCACGGGATAAAGCATCATGCAGTGCGAATGGTATATTTCAAGACATTTTTTCATCCCGCTATACGGTTTCTTGTCTCTCTGTAAGCACTGATTTCTTTCCTGTGCAGATAGCACGTGGAAATATGGTATATAACGCGTTACCCATTCAATCGAATGCTAAAATCTATGTTATGCATACGAATTGAAACTAGTCTTTGTTATGATAATGATCTATGATCACAGTGACCTGAAGGATCAGTTCTGTGTACCATGTGGAGGATGTAGACAAGTGATTGCTGAGTTTGGTTATGCTAACAATTGTCTTGTTCTCCTTGTCAAGCCTTCGGGGGAGTCCAAACGAGTCACCATTAAAGAATTACTTCCATATGCATTTACTCCAGAAGATTTAAGTTCTTAATTTCAAACTTAATATTGTATGTGATTGTTTATTTATAATGTACAAGATTGCTTTTGTATACTGAATTATAGACACACCCAGTTTTATATGCCATGTTATTTATATAATAATAATTATAATAAAGTGATAAGAAATCCTCTTTTTTAACACAAGTAGAAATAGACTTTCTTGTACAATGCACACATGATGAAATCTCGCATGCTGTATTCAGCTTCTATAGACGAATTCAATCAAAGATGGGATAATAATAGCATGTGACAGGGGATATTAGGTCAACTATGTAGTGAGCTAGTTCATCTTTCATAAAGTGTTTAGAGCAGTGAGCATCCGCAACAGCACTGCTGAGGGTAGTCTGGAGCATAGGCAGTGTGTCCAATACCATAAACCCAGTATGTGAACTGTTGAGCACTATAGCTTGCAGTAACCTCTGGAACTGGTATCACACGTACATTGTGATGCTAAAACAGAAATTATGTATGTATAACGTGACAGCAAACCTGCATGAGAATAAGAATGTGTTTATTAGAGAATGCTGTGCTGTGTTGCTGAACTAGCCTCTGGGAAGCACTGTTGATAGAAGAGTCTTGGAAGTGAGACACTGGAGCCACCTTGAGTGCCAAGCAAATAAGATTTGGGCTTCGATAATAACTACACTTCTTACCTGCATTCCAGAACCTTCAGACACCACAAGACCAGCAGCACTTCGAATGAGCGCATCAGGTAGAGAAATACTTCCAACAACTAGAGTTCTAATGAACACATACCCGTGCGCTGAGCTAAGAGCTAAACTCGACTATTCCAGCATCACTACAACACTCACGTTACAGCTAGTCCATAGACAGCTCCAGATAAATATTGATGATTGCAAAGCTACCATAATGCACTAACCGTGTTCTGAGCTATAAGAGCTGAACACGACTACTCCACCATTACCGTGTGCAACACTGGCTGCGTTACAGCTAGTCCATAGACAGCTCCAGACAGTAAATATTGATGATAGCATAGCTACTATACTTGCACTAACAGGTGATTGGCAAGAAGTGACTCTGGCGTACGGTACATGTGAGACTGAGTGAGGACATCAATATGGATAGGAGGTAGGGTGACACACCCACAATACCGTAAAATGCTCTTACAAGGACACGTAGCTTTAGAAAGCCATGGATTAGCCGCTCGAGCAAGGCTTGCCAGCACAGAAAACGTCTTCATAGGACTATAGATTCAGTGAAGAAGCTGCAAAGTGCACTTGTGTGGCGAATTTCGAGCGGTGAGACGTAAACAAGCGTGTTTTTTGTCCACACACAAACACACACACACACATATAGACGGACACAAACGCATAACCCTAGCGCATACTGCGCACGGGTAATAATTATGATCACCAGAAAGAGTTTTCCTAAATTCAGGATATTGTTTCAGTAGTCTGAGTGGTACATCAGAACCTCTCCCACAGTACTCACCAGGTAACCAACGGTCAATTTGATGAACCACTTCAGCTTACAATAAGCTTTACAGGTACTGCAATCTACTTTCCCATTCCCTCCACATATACCACATCTGTATAACAAGTCTCACATTACACAGTACTGCTTACATTACACAGAAACAAGTTAGGAGCATCAGCTAGAGCCACATATACCACATCTACCACATCTGTATAACAAGTCTCACATTACACAGTACTGCTTACATTACACAGAAACAAGTTAGGAGCATAAGCTAGAGCCACATATACCACATCTGTATAACAAGTCTCACATTACACAGTACTGCTTACATTACACAGAAACAAGTTAGGAGCATAAGCTAGAGCCACATATACCACATCTGTATAACAAGTCTCACATTACACAGTACTGCTTACATTACACAGAAACAAGTTAGGAGCATAAGCTAGAGCCACATATACCACATCTGTATAACAAGTCTCACATTACACAGTACTGCTTTTAAAAACAAGTTAGGAGCATCAGCTAGAGCATGGGCTAGCTGTTGGTTTGAAGTCAGATAACTTGTTTGGCATTAATTTTTAGAAATTTTATTTACGACACTTTTCCTGTCTTGTTTCAACGCTGACAGGAAACCTGTTATGCCAGCAGCATTTATGTTATGCCAGCAGCATTTATCACCATCAATGACTGACGTGCTTTAGCATCAGATACATGACTTGGGCTAAGTTAATTGGCGGCATGTCAATCACATGATGAGCAATTATAGCAACAATTTATAGTATTCAGCACTTCGAGCTAATATATCACTTCGTAAGTATTATAGGCATACATATGCATAGATAAAGGAGTGGCAATAGACATGGTCAGGACGTTGATAAGGAGGTGGTTGGCCACAATCTCCTGCAAAATGCATCTATCAAATGTGAGTGTATGTGTTTGCCTACATTGTGAAATTCGAGATAAGGAGTGATGATTTACTGAAATGTGAAGCCATTACGGTTTGGAACAGCAATTACATGTCCCCAACAACACGATCCACCATTGTCTAACAATAATTGATGCCTGACCCACAGCAATACATGATGTGTGGAGTACACAGTGCACGAGTAGCTTCGAATAAAGCTCTTTTGAAAAACACAATAAAAAGAGCCTGGTTCAAGGCCAAGTGCACGATTTATAGCAACATGAGGAATGTCAACTTGGATAACATAATAGATCAGTTTTGCAGTTAGCCACACAAGCCATAATTACTATAATTCATAATAATTACAGCAAATACATTAACTATCTAAAGCAAACCTTCTTGAAAGGTAACTCCTTTGTATCCTATCACTCTAATATCATGTGGTTGAGGATAAGTACCTAGCTAGTAGGTTGACTCACAACACCCATTAGTTGAAATAGAGGTCATAATATGCCGGTGCGGTTGACAAGATGTGCAGTGATACTCTTGCAGATGTGCAGTCAAATGGCTTCCAGTCATAGGGCAAATTCAATTCATGATGCCTACCTTTGTAAGTGCTACCACTATACTGTGCCATGGGACAATGCTGAGATATAGATTTTTTCACTATTACAAGTAACGAAATGCCCCTTCGAACAGATGAAAGTAAATAAATTGTATTTATATCAGGAGGGCAGGCCCCACCATTCATCAACAAGCAAATAATTATTGACCACATGCAATGAATATGATTGTCCCCAAACCCACAGTCAATATCCGTCACTGAGCAGCGACTAGTGACTCCAGGTAAATAAGCACCTCTGACACTCTCTTCTGCTCTTCATGATATTGCACAATTAATTTTGTGTGAGCATAAAATTACATAATGTGTTATTGAGCGAGTGAGTGAGCTACATACATCATGACAATTAATTAATTAAATAAATACATGTATTTTATGTCCAAAAACATATAGAACAGAAACCACTCTTGCTGGAATTTCACAGTTAATAACTAGTACTTAAAACCTCTCTATGTGACATTAAACCAGGCTGTATTGAAAACGAGTGAAGTAATAATGTAAACAGGAGCAAGTCACAGGAGAACATATTTGGTGTTGCCAATAGTAGGCTGTTGTTCTGATTGAAGGAGATAACGGTTTTCAGACATCTACCACACACACAGAAGCACACACACACTGAAGCAATCCACACATAGCAATCATGGTTTGTGAAATCTAAAAGGAGAGAACAGTAGTAAACAGACAAGTGGGCTATAATGATGGCAACTAACTTAACCACTATAGTGAAAACCTGAAAGCCATGATCATGCCAGCATTCAAGTCTAACATGATTCATTATGGTCCCCAGAGAATGATGGATAACCATGTCACACTCAACCACAGAAATTTGGACAGCATAGCAAGTCAATAATGACAATAATTGAA
Organism: Haliclona indistincta; assembly: GCA_964017065.1. Lineage (NCBI taxonomy): Eukaryota > Metazoa > Porifera > Demospongiae > Haplosclerida > Chalinidae > Haliclona > Haliclona indistincta. The sequence goes on from OZ024784.1 coordinate 10,350,754, forward strand.
TAATTGAACGTATTCAAAATAATTGAATACGTGACTAGAAGCGGCCAATGCCATGGCTCCTTTTTTGGCTTGGAAGAAGTTTGAAAACTGCTGTACATGGTTATTATCATAGCTTTCTATCTAATTGCGTGTCTGCTATAAAACAAGTCAGCTCATTTTTCTCAGCGTATTTCTTAAGGCACGTTCACATGGACTCTGCAAAGTGAATCGAATGCGAATATGATCCGGTTTGTTAGCGTTCACATGAATCCGCTTGAAATTGATGCGAATCGAATTTGATTTTTAAGGGGCAGTGTCTGGTAATCCCATTGCAGATGAGAAAAGAAATGACGAAGCTGATACATGCAGCACATGGTGGTGTGGGTGGATGTGTTCGGCGTGCACGTGAGACGTTGTATTGGCCTCGAATGTCTACTGAGATCAAAGACTACATCTCTAAGTGCGATACTTGTTTGTCCCATAGAGATATGCCAAGCAAAGAACCATTGCAGCAGCATGAGTTTGCAGCTCGTCCCTGGAGCAAGGTCAGCGCAGATCTTTGCCAATTACCAGGACGCACCCTGTTAGTTGATTGTGATTACTACAGCAACTATATCGAGGTCGACCGAATCAACAAGGTAGACACGGCAGGAGTTACCAAGGCACTCAGACCAATGTTCGCCAGATACGGCATCCCACAAACATTAATGACGGACAATGGTCCTCAATTTGACTCGGCGGAATTTGCTATGTTTGCCAAGAAGTGGGGTTTCAAACACGACACATCCTCGCCAAGATACCCACAATCGAATGGCAAGGCTGAAAATGCTGTAAAGACCATAAAACGGCTGTTTACTAAGTGCCAAGAAACTGCTCAGTCAGAATATCTCGCTCTTTTGGACTGGCGAAACACTCCTACAGAAGGCTTGCGCATTGTGTTCAATCCACCTCCGGAGGTAGATTGAAAGTGGATTGGAAGCGAATTGAGACTTTAGTGCATGGGTGCACGCCGTCGCAAGTAGACAAAAGGCGCTGGCAGACTAGTAAACGACATTTGAAACATCGCTGAAGGCTAGGAAGAGCGTAGTGTAGCTTTTTGAGCTGTGCAATTCGCATCCAATTTGCTACATGTGAACGCTCGTGATGTGCATTGAATTCACTTCCAATTTGCATTGATGGTTTCGGGGATTCAATGCACATCAAAAGTGGATTCCATGTGAACTTTCCTTTACAGCCAACACAAAAACTCAAGATGAATTTGCATAATAGTCGCTGTACCTTGTCATGTGTTGACTTTCAGGATGGACCTCCATTTCGTATCTTTTAAAGTCATTAAGTTCTTTCCTAATAGAGGCTTTGTCCTCAGGTCGTAACCTAGTCCATGGTTTGTCTGCCCTATAATAATTATGATGAGCATGAGATAGGAAGACACACTCACAGTAAAATCAACCAACCTTCGATCATAATCTTCACACTCAACTACTTCAGCGTAATCAGCAAAATGACTGCAGAATCACAACATAGACATTATAATAATTGAAAGGCTCCGGTAAAAAAACAGCACTAAAACATCTTTCACCAATCTTCAGTTTATATGCATAACAGACTGCATCAATGCTTGAAGAACCCTAGTAGTGTTCAGCGATCAGCGCTTTGTCACATACACATAGAACTGCATTGGCAACGAGGGGACAATCCGAACTTCCAGCTTCGTTTTCTCGGAAAACGAATATGGAAAGGAGTCCTTTAATTATTATTGCGTACAATCATGTACTAAAAAGGCACTAGTTAGAATTTTGTGTAATAGGTCAGATTATGGTCTAAATGCACTGTATTTCATGAAAACTATCCCATCAGAAAAAACATGTTCCTACTATTGATAACATATTTTTTACTATCTGATTGTCATAGCAACAGAGCTTTCGATTGATCATATACTCTAGTTAAGTGGTGAACATAACCGTATAGCAGAAAATTTTCGCAAATGTGTGAGATAGAGCATTTCGCGAATAATATTTTCTGGATCAGCGCTATTGCCCTATCTTTGTCAACTAAAACATGGATAAAATTTTCCCGCTATACGGTATTGTGTATGATTCTGTGGTTAATACTAACATAAGAATGTTTCTTTCTCTGAGCTCCTTCACAGTAGGTCTTCTACTCAACTACAGAAGAAACAGGAGAGTAATAACTGAGAAGAGCCACAGGCATGTTTGTGAGTCAGGCAGTCAGTCATAATCGTCTGTATTGCAATGCAGTCAGCTACATGTGTATAGTATGTTTGAAAGTATAGTGTAATTCGCTCGTTTTTATGTAAAATAACTTCTCACTCAATTCATGCACAAATTACATGCTCAACTCTCTATGCTAAACATGAATCACTGTAATAGTACATGTATTAGAGCAGAAACATGCAGTAGATGATAAAAGCTTGTCATGAAACATGAAAACAAGACAAGTCGAGCATGTCTCATGTGTGGGGACTATTATTACTGTGCCAGAAATGCATTCGAATAGTACACAGCATTATGTACCTTGCGAGTCAATATTGATCTCTTTTCTTCAAAATCCTCTTCATGTGTTCTATGATTTTTACCTACTGTAGTAAGACTTAAAATCAATTTCTAATACAGCATAAACTACCTTTTAGAATATTCCGTTGCTCAAGCTGTAGTCGTGTTGGTCTAAGACTAAGCCTTCTCTCCAACTGCTGCTCAACCTCTGCTTTCTGTTCAGCTGTTTTTGCTGTAAGAAATACATCAACATCGTCTTACTACAGGTGATAATAATTTAACCCATCAACAGCAGATGGTGACTGTATAACTTATGTGAAAAGGAAAGGAGAGCTGCAATGCGCAGTACTGTAATAACTGTATAGACTAGGATACTCTGTACAAGCATGCACTCCTGGCAACTTGTATGCAGTTTTCCATCACAATTAACAAAGTAAAGTAAAAAATCTTTAATAAAAAAACTGAAAAGTGTAGGGATGACTCTTAAAAAAGGAAGGGAACAAGATGGGATGATGCTTGCAAAAGTAAAGGAACAAGATGGAATAATGCTGTAAAAGTCCCAAGTATCCCTACATCAGCGGCTTGCTGCAACTGACAAAATTAATGTGGAATCCTTTTACAACGATCAAATACTCAATCGGACTGCGTCCTCCAAAACACAGATACCTCTAGTTATCTACAACCGTCAATTACTTCATCGGACTGCGTCCTCCAAACACAGCTACCTGCAGCTTATTTACAACTGTCAACTACTTCATCGGACTGCGTCCTCCTATAAACACAGATACATCTAGTTATTTACAACCGTCAATTACTTCATCGGACTGCGTCCTCCAAACACAGATACATCTAGTTATTTACAACCGTCAATTACTTCATCGGACTGCGTCCTCCAAACACAGATACCTCCAGTTATTTACAACCGTCAATTACTCCATCGGACTGCGTCCTCCTTCAAGCCGCTGATGTAGGGATACTTGGGACTTTTACAGCATTATTCCATCTTGTTCCTTTACTTTTGCAAGCATCATCCCATCTTGTTCCCTTCCTTTTTTAAGAGTCATCCCTACACTTTTCAGTTTTTTTATTAAAGATTTTTTACTTTACTTGTTCCTGTTACTTTTTTGATCACTATCAGTTTGAACTTATTAGTTGTATTCTATGTTGGATGTTATTTCATTTTTACAACTCTGTGAGCTGTACAATAGATACTGATGTGAACGCGTGCACAGCCTCTTGAGAGTAAGGAGTGTGGTTTAAATGTTTAATATTACCAATCACAAGAATATATATCATTCAATGAAAGGTTTAAAATTTCAAGTCCAGGTATGATTTGACAACATGATACTTGTTAGTATTATAATGGATGAAGAAGAGACTACTGAGAACTAGTACTGCCAATTCATGATGCTGCGAGCCTAACTAGTAGGAGCACGCCTAGTAGAATCTTGTTGATGTCATTATCTCACTCACAGAGGCTTCTAGTCCTTTACAACTTACAATGCGTGGTGTAGGAACCTTACTGTGCATAGAATCTTGCCGCCAGTAAGCTGACTCGGAATACTCAACTTGAGTTGTTCACGTCTGTGTAAGTCAGCTTTAACCCGCCATCTGAAGCTTTAACGAACAGATCAGGGTATAGTACTGGTCTAGACACATTTTAATACCTCTGGCTTGCGCGCTGAAGCGTCCAGAGCAGAGACAAAACGCAGTACGTAGCGAGATAGCTGCAAAACTGATGTGGGCGGAGTTAATGATAAGAAGCGACAAGAGGGTTAATTAATGAAGTCGCTAGTCCAAAACGGTCCAAAAACCATGTTTTTCAAGGATTACTCGCTTCTGGTAGTGTTTGATGCCTATCTAAGAAGTAGGTGCACTAACCAAGATATATACACATGCGATAGTGCAGGTTTGGTAGTGATTCGTTCACTCAGGACAGCGCTATGCTTGTCAAAGAAGAAGAAGAAGAAGAAGAAGAAGAAGAAGAAGAAGAAAGAAGATGAACAATTCGCGTGGGCGGCGATTTTAGTTTACCACTTTAGAAACGTCTGCCAGCTTCGCCAAAGGTATTTTCATGCTCAGAACAATCGTCTGATCAATCCTGGATGTCTGGATTCTCGAGAAACGCTAAAACAGCGAATATCTGCAACTTGCTCCCTGAGAGTCGCCATCTTGATTTTCGTCGTCGAGCAAGCAGACCCGGCGACTTTCATGCACTTCCTACAAGCGCTTACACTTCAGATTCCCTCAGAAATAGCTAAAATGCAGTAGAAATGTATAACAGTCGAGATATGTGCGAAAACTCATTTTCACACATGAGTAGCCGCCATCTTAATTCGAGGTCATCCCTACATATCATTGCCGATCGGCAATGATAATTTTACTATAGCAAGAGTAATTCTGGTGCACAGATTATCATCTAGTGGGCGTGGCAAAGTAGATACATGACACCTATGGATTGGGATTGGATACTAGGCAATTCTGTGCATTGCGCTGGAAGTGAATTTTATTAATGACAATGGTAACCAGTACATAATTCCTTGTACGGATGGCTACTGTAATAAACTGCTACAACTGTGCGGTAACAAATGGTGTACATGTAACTGCACAAAGCCTATGCTTGCAATTGAAATATGTACACTTATTTCTACTTTTGTAGACACACAGGAAAGGGCAGAATTGCCTTAGGTGGCGAAACATGCCTAGGTGCATGGCTCGCATTTGTAGTAGAGTTGATGCAGCTTGTAATAACACAGAGTAATTAGTCGATTTTGAACAGACAGCTATCAAAACACTCAATCTTAGTAAAATGTGGCATCTAATAATTTCAAGGGACTATAATAAACTAACAAATCATAACTAACTTTGTACAGATTCATTTTTTCTTCTTTCACGAAGTATAGCAATACTATCGTTACGAACTACCCGTGAGAATCCTTTTGCTGTAAGAGAAATAAGTACACTGCTAGTCAAGATGGCAGACATGTGGTGCTTACCACCTTTAGTATCACCAGTGTCCTGGTCTTCCTCATCTGAGCTGAGGTCATCATCTGGTGAGAAAACGAGGTAGTTGGGATCATTCTGTTGTGGTTGCTGTCGCCGTGAGCGTGTGTTGGATTGTCCATCCTCTGTCTGTATAAAGCATTGATCACCTACACAATAGGACTATGACCACTTACATCTACTTGATGCTGCTGCTGTTGTTGTAATTGTTTCTGTTCATCTTCAGCTTGTTGTACTACTTGTTGTTGTGATTCTTGATAGCGAGTTCCTTTTTTTAAAATACTTCTAGGACTAGAAGGAGGAGGAGATGTCTAGGAGGAGGACAATGAGCGTACATCAGAGCATAATTGTATGGATAGTACCTTGTTGCCATCTACTCCACGTTGATGAGGTGCTAGCTTGCTGTGCCCGTTCCCTGGCACTACAAACTGTGAGGAATGTGATTGGTGCAATCCATACCCTCCACCAGATAGCCTCTGTGGTTCAGTGGGATATGGCTGTGTTGATGGTAGTGACATTGTTACTGCAGCTATTGGGTGTACAGTTGCTGCATTAGGATAGTTATGATCAGGTGATACTCTTTGTCCAAGAGTGGGATGATACATTGGTGGAGGGGGCGGGAGAGGATGATTGGAGCCAACTTGTGCTGTGACGAAGGCTGCTGCAGGCGGACAACAAACATTGTGAAAGAAAAGCATCACAATAATACTGTAATTATAGGCTTTATTTTTCGTTTTTGCAAATTTAACCCTGAATCGTAAAAAATTGTTGGTGGTACATAGGCATGTGGCTATGTAGTGCAGTGTGGCCAATGGGCAATGTGCCTAGCCACGATGCATAGCAAGTTACAGCCGTTTTCAAAGATCTTGAGACAAAGTGTAAGTATGACGTTAACCAATCAATTTCACTTCTCATCACGTGTATAGCTTCGGCTAGTCACGTGTATTCAACTTACGTGTGTTTGATTGGCCAACGTCATACTTTCGGTTACGTCATCTCGTCCCGCCCTCCAATAATGATTATTATTATCAGTATAACACATTACTACAGCTACAGTAACGACTAAACCCTAAACCCTAAACCCTACACCTTAAAAACCTCATAACTGCGCAAAGTCGGGAGGGACGTCCTAAACCGGGCCTTCGCCCCTTGCTAAGCCTAAGGATCGTCGGAAAGGTTTCTAAAATGACTTATGGCCAACATTGGCGGGTAAAAAATTATGACACAAGTACCCACACACTACTAGCACCTCTAACCCAAGCTCCACTGCATTCTCCACTGGACAACTGCTGCTACATTGACCGGCTAACTTTATTTCACCTTACTTATAGAGCAGTAAATGCATGGGTATTACAGCGGTTTGAAGAGGTCAAGCAATGCCACAGTCAAAGCGGATGTACATGTAATACGTTGACCAATCAAATACGGCTGGTCATGTGCGGACGTGTATCAGAGAATTGAACGACCGTGTGTTTGATTGGTCAGCGTAAGAAAAACCTGTTACTTCCGTTTTGACTGTGGCGTTGCAAGATCTCTTCAAACTGCTGAAGCATCAATAATGAATAGGTGTGAAGCAGTCATAAAAATCAAATGTGAAATGTGAAGTATACGGCACACAGCACATACATGGTTCAGGACCATCATCATATTCCAATATTTCACCAGGAATTCTGTGATCTGTAGAAAGAGCAAGGGAATGTCACCACACAAGGATCTAGTGATTAGTGACCTACTCTAGTGTATATAACACACACATGACTAGCTATCCTGCATTCTAAGCATACCACCAGCCACATACAAACAGCATCACCATGTACACATTGAACATGTATAGGCAAACAAAATGTGATCAGTAGATTTTTAAAATATCTGAATAGGCTAATGCATCATAATAGTCTGTGTGAAAGAATCTAAATTGACATCTTTGTCAATTAATTCATGCTAGTTGTCATAATCTTTACACATAAATTATTATGTGTGGAAGTTTAGTATGAAAGTCCCATGCCATAATGATTTATATTAACACACAACACCAGGTCACCGCCATCACAACAACTGCACAATTGTTGGGCCTCATTTGTGTGCTAACTAACCTAACTAACCTGGATGCTAACTAACCTGGATGCTAACTAACCTGGGTGCTAACTAACCTGGGGTTGTTTGTCTTTCCTATTCAAAACACAGATATAATCTGACACAATGATGACTCTCAATTTAAAATGTAGAATCTCACAAACACATAGTCTAGCCACTATGCTACATACATGATTAGTACAAGAGAGTGGAGTTTGTCACATGTAGTAGTGGCCTGGCTTCAAGGGAAGTACCACTTTCCTTCTATCTCTCCTCAGTTTCCTCAATGCTCTCAACAGGTGTGTATGTACATGCACAACAACTGTATTGGAATACCTAACAGGTGAAACACCACATGTATGGCACTTACATGTATGTCATGCATCATCCTACAATCAACAAGTTCTACAGGTGGTATAACTGAGCACAGATCATCTCCATGCATACAGGCTTGGATATTTTTTTCTAGTTTCTATATAAAGCGCTAGTTTGTTAGTAAAACACCTTACGTTACTAAAGTGAAACACAAAATCGTGTCAGAATGTATCGTGACAGTATGCACAACAATATTATAACAATAACCATAGACTTGGCTTAATTATTTACGTATAATACAACTCATGTTGCTGTAATCCCATTACAAAACTAGAGTTCTAATAAACAGTGCTCTGTGGTAATGTTGTGAAATACTAGCTTCTGACGACATACTTAAATAATGCAGCAGTGTCGTCATAGACTCGCCAATTGTAGACTTCCTTCAATAGGATTTTACTATGTACAACAAAACAGATGAACACAAATTATTAACCCCTATTACATGTAGTGTTAACAAGCTGTGAGTGAGAGTGACAAAGTACACAAAATATACCACATAATGAGTGAGCATACAGTGAGGTAATATTGAAGCAATGGAGATTTCAAATAATTATAAACCTTATTTGGTAAGTCATTTTAAAAATATTTGGCACATTATCTCATACATGCTAATGTTGCTTGCTTGCACAAGTAGCTAGACTAGTGGACGAAGCAATACCAAATCCATGGTTGAATAGTTAGTGACAGTGCAGTAAGCAACCGTTCTCAGTGTTTTCAACGAGTATTAGTTGGTCGTATTCACCAAATTAGGCTACAATATACACACACACATACTCCAGGTCATGGCACAAATTGAGAGTAGTGGGTCTTACAGTTGCTTTAACAAGATATGATAACAGAATCTGCAAATACACTATGTACAGTAAACAAGTAAGTGTATCATACACATGCCTTCCATTCTAATACTGGTATAACTATAGATTGAATGAGTGGAAACTGACTCCTCAATATTGTCATGCTGTAGGGTGACTACTGAAACTACTACAATACTGTATGCACAAGTTTATTTGCCTCTATGCACGACAGATTTCAGTAGTACATGTATGCATGTACAGTGTGGTCATTGACTCCCATCCTCCCAACCCATCACATTCAGCTCTTTCTATTGTAACAGACTCACCAGTGTCTTTGTACTTCCTCTTGATACGCCACTTCCACGGTCTAACGAGGCGATGAAAAAACCGCCGTGTCTTGCCCTTCCTAACTCTAGGAGATAACTCCCCTACACTCCCCATGCGCACTAAAGAAGCACTGCCATTCGTTTCCAAATGAGGGGTGCTGAGAAGATTTGAGTCGCTCTGGGAGCGGTGTCTTTCCTGTAATCCTGGTGGCTGGTAGCTATAAGAAGTAGCCATTCCTTGGTTGTCTATGGTAACTCCAATACACACATTGATCACATTCCTGTTGCAGTTCCTCCCACTCAGCATCACATGACTTGAGATAGTAGTCACGTGTTATGTTCGATTGATAAACACTACGATCATGGATGGCGGACAGCGTGGTCGTCAAGAGCAGGCCGCTCGAAATAAGGCGTCATCATCCACTGAACCGTCTTTGGGCTCTTGCTATAACATTCAAATGTGTGACGAGAGCTGGCACGTAGCAGAGATTGTACAGAAAAGAGAGAATTCTGAAACAACAAGAATAGAGTACTATGTGCATTACAGAGAATGTGAGCTTGCTAATGACACTTGTACAGTTCTTCATTTATTTTGTCTTAGTCAATCGCAGGATGGATGAATGGGTTAGCATAGAGCGTATAGACCTCTCCAGTGGTCCTGTTGAAGAGCCCGCTAAGGAACTTGATGCTATGTTGGACCTCAATGGTCGTGAGAGAAAGGTCACTCGCAATCTCAAGAGAAAGCATGATGAAATCAATCATGTTCAAAAGGTACTGATTTGATAGGGTTCAACTAAATCAAGACATAGTTTGTACTACCATTTGGGAAATTGGGATCATACTTCACCTTCATACTAGCAATGATTGCCCAGGCATTGCTAGTATAGACTATACATAAGTATTTACATGAATTATCAAAAAAATGTGTGTTTATACGCAGAAGAATTCTTGTATGTGTGATGCAAAATTATTGCAAAGAATGTTTATAAAACAAAATACAAGTAAAAATAATAATGAAAGTACATACATGCATAATAATGTTAAATAAAAGTAGATGAGAATTTAAATACACGTGCAATATCTGTGAAATGTTCATGGTGTCCGAATTAATTATGATACCTAGTGACATCATTACTGGGCTTAAAGGGTTAAACACTGATATATTAAACTCTTCAGCAATGGCAGAATGCATGTTCTCGTGATGACCATGAACTCTTAAGACATGATTGGTAAACAAAGAGAACTATATTTTTGAACCAAGTCCTGCATTATGCTTCATGTCTATGTCATGCAAGCTGATTCGTGGTACTGCTCGAGCAAAAATATGTTAAAATGCATTTGCGACTATTAATTTTGTCTTTAATGCATAGTTAGCCACAGTATATTATTAAACACCTGCAGTATTGTGTTGGCTCTATCTGTGCAGTTCTGTAGTTACAATATCAATGCAAGAATTAACTCTTCTTCATAATTATTTTCTTCAGACATATGATGAAATGGATCCAACTACTGCTGCTCTGGAAAAGGAGCATGAGGCTCTAACCAAAGTGAAATACATTGACAAAATCCAGATTGGCAAGTATGAGATAGATACTTGGTACTTTTCTCCATATCCTGAGGAGTATGGCAAACAAGCTAAACTCTGGATATGTGAATACTGTCTCAAGTACATGAAACTAGAGCAGTCTTATACGAAACATATTTCAGATTGTTCTTGGCATCAACCTCCTGGCAAGGAAATCTATCGTAAAGGAGCAATTTCAGTCTTTGAAGTAAATGGTCAAGATCACAAAATTTACTGTCAAAATCTATGTCTCTTGGCAAAGCTATTTCTTGACCACAAGACTCTATACTTTGATGTGGAGCCATTTTGGTTTTACATTCTCACTGAAGTGGACAGAGAAGGTTGTCACATTGTAGGATACTTTTCTAAGGTACAATAATGCACTTGCTCTTGTTTCACACATCACAGAGAACAAGTATCAGTAATATATTATTATGCATTACCTGGGCGCTATCATAACTGCTGAGGGTTATTTCTGGTAGCGCACAGGTAATGCAATTTATTACGTAGAGGTAGCCAAGGGATTCGGCGGTTGACGACGAGATGACTACTCCTAGATGGCTCGATCAAGTGAACCTGTATCGAAAAACCGCAAGCTGAATTGGTCTTGGCTTCTCGACGCCTCCAAAATCGCCACCACTGCCTGTGTGCTTCCTACTGAACGGTACAAAAAACTCACAGTGAAGCATCATAACGTGCGTCCTCACATAGTCAATGACTCTCGTTGAAATCTAAAAAGTGCTAAGCGCACTCACCGCTTAGCACTTTGTAGATATAGCAGAATAGCAGAATTGCATAGCAACAGAATGTTTGATAACAGTAAACTGCCATCTTCAAGTGTTATACATGTATCAGAAATAAATTGCAGTTGCTGTGCACAAACTCTGGCTGCAATACATGTACACATAAACACCAAGTCAATTTCACAACAGTATAGCCTTGAACTGGAGTATGAATAATATCATATGTAAGTGTACCCACCTCCTTAACAGAGCAATGCCATATTATTCTAACTCTTCAGACTATTGTAGGCTTTTTGCAGTATAATGTGCATTGAATGATAGACATTATAATTCACATACAAAGTCTTTTATAGCACATAATTGTAGATTTCATGGCTTTATGCTCCCTTTTCAGGAAAAAGAGAGTCCCGAGAGCAACAATGTTGCCTGTATTTTGACACTACCACCATACCAGCGTATGGGATATGGCAAGTTTTTGATTGCATTCAGCTATGAGCTCTCAAAGCTGGAAGAAGTAGTTGGTTCTCCAGAGAAGCCACTGTCTGACTTGGGGAAGCTTGGCTATCGCAGCTATTGGATATGGGTGCTTTTGGATATACTGAAAAATGCTTCTGGAACTGTTTCAATAAAAGATCTAAGGTGAATTTTGAACTCTATGTATAGGTTAACCCATGGCTAGTATGCAATATAACCCCCGAGGTTATATCGAGTACTGCCGAGGTGCCATGGGTTAACCATTTTGTAGCCCAGGAAGCTCGAGAATACTGCTCTTATGGTTACTAAACGAAGCGCTCAAGGTAGTAGAGCCTCCATAGAAGTCACCAGAGGCGAATGACAGTGCGTTGCTGAAATACTGCAGTGTATTCTTGCGAGCGTTGCCATCTTGTTGCTATGTGACATCACTTCCTGGAAAATACTTGTATTGCCTATGGTATATGAGATATAACAACTGAGCGGCACCTTCGATCTTACTGTCGCCTGGGCTACAATACTGTATAGCTGGTTATTTTTGTCGGTCAAATATTTCGTACATAAAATTTTAGAAACTTTCAACATGTACGCACTGTTAGAATTTGTTGCCTAGGTCTAAAATCAATTCAGTTGCTAAGTCATGTATATAATATGTTGAATTCCAGAGCTGACTAGCTTTCATCGTCAGCATTGCTAGACTGCTCTGATTGCCACCACCAGTTACAAACACGACGCACCAAACTTTATTTTGTAGTGTAAACATGTGTCGAACCAGGCCGTGCCTGGCCCACTTCCGAAGCTAGGCCAGCATGACCTGCTTTTGCAGTGCATAAACACTAAACAGGCGTGCCGGGCCGGCCCGGCCCAGGTTCGTGTTCACTGTCAACGAGTCAGAAACGAGTGCTTTGCTGTTCCCATCGGAAAATATCAATGAAATGAACTAGTGGACGGCAGTAGGCACAGCAAAGTCTTCCAAAGAATGATTTAAAAGTAGTAACACTTATGGATACCATTTTAAACTACTTGACCCCGCCTACAATACATCACTAATGGCACTGCCCATTTTAGATCGAATGGCAGTGTAAACGCATGTTGGGCCAAATTGTGCTGTGCCCTCTCAATGTAAACACAGTAATAGGATGTGCTTGAGAAATTTTTCACGTGTATAATTATTTTTGATTATCATTAAAAATTATTACTATAAAAATCAGGTACAAATAATACAGTTTACATAAAAAATTTTCATAGCAAAAATAATGAGGTGGATTCACTATAATTATTACAATACACTAATCTGCGATAAATAATGTGTCACCAGAGCTCTCCTATTGTTAATACTTCATTTTCGATACATGTAACCAGCACTGCTGTTTCTCTTGCAGTACTATGACCAGTATAGCACAAGAAGACATTATCAGCACACTTCAGGTACGTGACAACAAATTTTGAAACAATGATAAGTTATAATTGTTACATTAGGCACTCAATATGATCAAGTACTGGAAGGGACAACACGTAATATGTGTCACTCCGAAACTTGTTGAAGAACACATGAAGAGTGCTCAATACCGGAAACCAAGACTCACAGTAGATCCTGATTATGTAATGTGGAGCCCATCGTACAGAAAGACCAAGTCATCTAAGAAACACTAACCAACATAATCGTTACAGCTATATTTCTAGTATATTTACTATGAGCGTAAGGCGAGTATCATCATCAGCTAGCTAGTTAACCAGAATCGGGCCTACTAGTTACCCAGAATCTGGCCTCTCAGTAGCAGCAAGTTATTCAAACATATTTTAGTGTCATAAATAATGCCTTGCATCTAAAAGATGCAGTATACAATTTATACGCATGCAGTATACGTACTGTGCACTATACAGTGTCATATATATATAATCGTCACTCTTCAGCAGCCTTTGATTTTTTAGCTTTTGGTTCAGTGACCTCAAAAGCCTTGTCACCCTCAGCATCCCAGAACATGTCCTGTGTCTGTCCTTCCTTAAACATGAACTTGCCAGTCAATAGCCGACAGTTAATGTCATTTTCCCTCAGTTTCCTCATGTCCTCGGCGTCAAGGTTGAGCTCAGTGGATTTTAAATTTTCTAGCACGCGGTCAGTGTTAGTAGTTTTTGGGATTACTACTACACCACGATGAAGCTGGAATGCTACACAAACCTACATCAAATGACAGCAATTGCAATTATGCCTATGTACATGTAGCATACAATACCTGAGCTGGTGTTGAATTGTGCTTCTGTGCTATATCCTTAATCACTGGATCCTCCATAACAACTGGATCACTAGTACCAACAGAGGGCCGGCCAGGGTTACCCAGTGGACTGTACGCTTCCAATACTATACCTGCATAAAAGTTGAAGTAACACAAAAAGCATTGTTGTCACAATTCACCTTTACTGTCACAGTACTCCTTCAGCTTTTGCTGGCGGAAGTGTGGGTGACACTCAACTGGAGGGGTAGATAAACAATGATGCACATTAATACTTGTGTACAGGTGTTAGTAGGATCTTCTAACAAGGAGCACATAATGAGAGAGTGATTGATACATTTGAGCAGTTTTTCACTAGGCAAAGTCTTGTAGGATTTAAGATGGCAGTCGTCCCTACATACTACAGCATTAAAAAATACTCATAAATGCTGTGGCATCTGACTCTCTCACTTCGTGTTCGCCAATTTGCATGCAAAGTAAAGTATAATTATTGAGAAAAGAAACAATTCTTCCGAGAGCAACTCAATAGATTTTTTGTCTTTGCTTGTCACTAAAATCAAGAGTAAATAATAGAAGAGAGAGTATCCAACTCCAATATACCCGTCAAGGACACTCTCGGGAAAGTAACGTGACCAGCACGCGAGCAGATGACGTTTAACGGTATTAATTATTCATCGTGTAACGTCATGACTTAGTATGCGCGCCCGTGATCACGATTGCAACAGCACTTGAAAGTCAAGGCTAGCATTTTCAAGTCGGATGCGTGATATAGAGCCTGCAGGTGGATGCCAGTACCACAGTTTGAAGTCCACCAGAAGATGGCTATCTTATTTGGTCACGGTGCGTCCCACACGAAATTTAAGCCGCAGTTTTTCCCCAGCTGTGTTTAAGGCAGAAATAAAACTATCTGGTGAACGAGTGGCTGCTCGCTTTGCCTGTGGAGCGGAGTCACTTGCTGTTTATCGAGCTGTTTACAAATGTATAGCTTCAAGGTGTAGGCGGGGCGCGACAACAAGCGCGCACGAAGGCAAGATTTCCACTGCCACATGTACGTCAGATTACATCAATTTGCTCGCGTGCTGGTCACGTTACTTTCCCGAGAGTGTCCCTGACGGGTATATTGGAGTTGGATACTCTCTCTTCTATTATTTACTCTTGCTAAAATGAAGCACATCCACTAGTGTCCAAGTTTTGTGCACAAAACTACAAGGCTTGTCGAAATTCAAAAAGGACTACAAGCCACAAATATACACACAAAACCTGCTTATTGTGTAGTATCTTACTACAACTACATTTGTCTGTAGTATCGTGTGTGTTGCTTTGATCGCCAGTCAAACCAAAGATCTGTACTTAACTCTACAAAGACATGCCAAAGTGGCTACCATATAGTGCAACACAAAATGAGAACATTCCTTGGTTGATGCTTGCTCGTGCATAAGTGTAAGTATCCGGCAACCTTAATGGATGATGCACCTCATAAAATGATGAGTATACCAGTACAGTTTAGAAATTAGACTACACAATACCTATTTACTACATACCTTGGTTTACAGCAGGTGTGATTTTGGCTGTCTTCAATAGATTCTCAGTTTTTGTGATTGTAAAATTAGAGATCCCAATAGCTTTAGTGAGCCCCTTTTCCATCACCTCCTCCATACCCTGCAGATAAAGAATAACTTCATGCACAGCGTGTAGTATAACTTTTGTAGATTTACAACAAAACTACAAAGTATGGTTAAGTTCACTTAAGTTAAGGTGAAAGTCGCATTTTTTATGAGGTATGATCATTAATGAAGTACTCATACCTCCCAGCATCCTGCTATTCGCTCAGCATCGTATCCCAACAGGTCTGCCTCGGTCAGAGCACCAAGCTTACCATTCTCACCTAATGTCTGGGGCCAGTGAATCTACAGTAACAGTATGCACATGATTATAATTTCGCCTAAAATTTCCCCCGACTTATTATATAAACAGGATTTATGCCTGAAAAAGAAAAGAAGATAACATACGAGGTAAAGGTCAACATAGTCCAGCTGCAGATTCTTTAGTGTTAACTGAATGGCAGGTAATACCTTCTCTTTGAAATGTTCTGTATTCCTGTGAATGTATTATATAGAAGTTGAAGTAATATTAATTTTTATATTATCTTAAGAAATTAAACTTACCACAGCTTAGAAGTGATAAACACATCCTCTCTCTTGCAGACACCCTCTTCGAAACATTTCTTAAAAGCTTTCCCAATCTCAGCCTCATTGCCATAAATATGAGCACAGTCAATATGACGATAGCCAGCTCTTAAGGCTGCTTCAACTGCACGGCCTACCTCTCCAGGCTTGGACAACCATGTTCTAATGAATTTGGACATTGTTATGTATACATCTTTTTGCACCACTTATTTGGACGAAAACTTGTGAATATACATGTGGTGTGCATTATTTAGAATTGTATATTTTGATGCAGTATTAGTCTACTACTGTTGTAATTAGTCTGACTATGCTGTGCTGTGATGCTGCACTGCACAAATCTATTCAATGATGAAACAAAATAGCTGGATCTGCTCACGCAGTTATTTGTCAAGCCCTGAAAAACCAGGCCGAATACAACTGGAAAATAAGTTATTACACCTAGCTCTTGCATATGACAGACTAGTCTAATACTGATACTTACCCTAATCCAAAAGCAGGTATCTTGGCTCCAGTGTTGAGAGGCACATGAGTAACCTTTGAGCTCATTGTGTTTGTGACTGCAGCTGGTGGTGATGACTAGCGGCGGCGCCGCCGTACAGACAATGAAAACCACGTGGCCGCATATAAAATTAGTGTAATTTAGTGCTGGAACAATTCTGAGCAATCAAAGTCAATTCGCTATAAATGTACAAACCATTAATAGACTAATTAGTCTATCCTGCAATTTTTATTGGCTATTTCGCATGTCATCAGAGGAGGTTGGAAGTATTAATATTCAGTCACGTGACATGTACAACTCCAAATCAAAATGTATGGCGAATCTTAGTTGTCAATTTTACCCAAATTCTCTGGACAGAATTTGACGAATTTGGTATCAATCGAAAGCTCTTGCAAAGCAGATTACAAAAATGCGATCTACCCGGTCCAACCCAGGGGTCCCCGAGCTGCTATGGGCGAGAAAGTAGTGGAGATTCTCAACAGTGGAGAACACTACAGTTATTGTTCGTGCAAGCAATCAGCTTATTGACAAGTCTGCTACAGACGTCCTGAAGCAAAATCTTGGCGTTTAAAAACGGCGAGCGAAGAGACAGCTCCATTGTTATCTGCAAAACCCAATATACAGCTGACGAGACCTGGTCAGAGCTAGAACTAAGAAAGTTGCTTAAAATTAGCCTGTTTCACAGCAGAAATATTCCTGAATCCAGCACAAGTGTGCTGTCTACTGAAGCTGTGCTACTTCTTCCTAAATTTCACGACATACAGAGCACAGAAACTGGTGGAGTGCACTATGCAAAATAGCTAAACCAGTATTCTAAGATCATAACTTTAAGTAAGACCAGTAATCAAGCTCTATGCAATACAATTTTAGAAAGAATCAACGGATGATTTCGAGTGCTGTATGCTAGCGCCATTGAGCCACGCCTCACGATGGAACGTTAGCTATGCATTCGAAAATCACGTGCGCATAATAACAGCCTAAAAATCACGTGCGCATACTAATGCCTCTGGCATGTCATCAATAACTGGGTAGAATTAGATTGGTATGTGAATGAATTCGATTAGACATGGCTGATTCGCCCAAGTCAAAAACCGCCTTCTCTGTTCAGCTCTCCGCTCTCTCCCTTCCTTTACTTCCACTCTTTATTTCAGCTCTAACACACTTCTCGTTGATTGCGTTGGCTTTAACAACCATATTCGCAGGATCCCTTGTCTACTCTAACGTAGTGTTGTTGTTGGTCACTGTTTGGGCTGCTCTGGACAGAAAGCGATGGGAACCAGTTGCTGCTTTTATTGTCGTGCAACTAGTATCGGGTCTAGCTGAAATGATTGTACTAGGAGTTCACTTTCCGTCATTCGATACCACAGCGATGCAGTTTGGAGCAGCCATGGTCATTATCAACCTGCTAGGCAGACCTGTGTCTCTGGTTCTCGCCTTAGTTGCCCTTTACTCACGTAGACAAACTTTCGAGTTCAGTTTGACAAAGAAGCAGCAGAAGCAGGACGTTGACTACGAGTATGTTGAATCAGGTGACACTCCGTATACGCAGGCTCAGCCTTACAGTCAACCCATATCCAGCAGCCAATACACTGCAGGCTACTCTACAGGATCCGAGCACTATGAGCAACAGCATTTCCTACCTCCAGCACACCCTGACAGCAGAGAGCATGTGCCTCAGTAAAAATGGTTATTTATTACGCAAACCAGTAACCGCTGAATATGCGGTATCATTTTTATTACGGATGTCTTGTTTTTATAGTTCAGTTATAATTGCTTGATAATTATTTATTTATTTAGATCTATAGGTTTTATCACTTTTTAATAACTGGTAATGCCGTTGAACAAAATGTTAAGTAGTGGGTGAACTAGTTCTGTGACTATCAGACAATCCTAGTTCATTTTTTTCCTCTTTCTGATCCAATCTGGCCTTTTTCTTTGATCTGATATCTTGCAGCGTTTCTTCTATTGAACGAATATCTCTTTTATTAGCACTTGGTACTGCAAAAATGAAAAAGTATCAATAAACAAATGAATGTCATGCTAATAAAGGTAATTTTTGGTGTCCAGGTTTTATTACTTCTTGCAAGGGTAAAGCGTACATGTAAACCGTAGAGCATAGACCGTAAAGCGTGGAGCACTACACTGTAATACGTTATTCCATTATCATGGTCCATTGTGTGAATAAATACCAGTGACTTGACACATTATTAACTGCAAGGTGATGCTTTACACTCAAATCTTCCTTAATAAAACCTCTGTGATTAGCATACCGTATTGCCGGTTTTTTTCACTGGTCAAATATTTCGTTAGCCAAATTTTGGCTGGGTCTAATTTTCGTCACAGAACTTTTTAAATAGGCAAGAAAGAATTTTTAGAAAAATAATTTTTGACCCACACCAGCCGTTCGAAAATTGAAAATAACCGGCTATACGGTAGTCTATCTATAGCTAGTCAACTGTGTTACATTGTACCATGCCCAGTCTGCTGCTATCATCCTAGTTGTTGCTACATGTACAATCTCTATCATGCTCGGGCCTCACATGCTTCATACAAGCCCAGCCACCACCAGCCTCTAGTTTCATCTAGCAATGGCAGCAGAGCGGCAGGTAACAATACCCCAGTGTGCATCACTGGGCATGTAGGCAGACGCAAAAGGGACATTGCCAAGAAATTCGATTAGTATACATTAAGATAATGAAACTCAATTTCAATCTAGCCATATACTGTGGGTGTCAAAGAGTTTCTTTAAGGTGGCGCTTCACTGGAAGCAGAAAGTAAATTAAAAATAAGATTCACCGTTTATTCATGCCAACCGGCTATTTCAAATCATTGAAAATTTGCGGCGTGTGCTCTCCATCATGGCTGCTAATGAAGACAGTTTTATGCTCCACTGTTCCTTGACACAGGCTGCTGATACTGGCTGAATTGAATCCCTTAGACTATGGACATCGATTTTAGCAAAGTAATCAGTATCATTTGAACAATAGCTGCTGATTGACATGTGAGTAGCAGAACTGGCTGGTATTCAAGAAACCAGGCTTTATTTCAGAAAAACAATGCAAATGTATGTGAAGCACGTGTAGTATTTATTCTCATCTGTCCTGTGGCATCGTCTGTCCCCGTTAATGCTGTTTGTGCTAAAGCATTCAAACTTGTAATATTAAAAGAAGATAGCTAGGTGACTGAACATCATTCCAAGAACTACGTAACTAAAAGCACTGTGGAAAAAGAAAGGGTAGCTCTATAAATTATGAATATCATTAAATAATTCTTGTTTCCACTGAAGTGCCGCCTTTAACAAAATACCAGTTCAAATTATGGGTTTGGATTGCATTTAGCTGCTATGATTTTGATAAGGAGGCACTACTTTGCCTATCTGACAGCTAAGAGTTGACTGCGAAGATAATTATGCACTATGTCTGCTGTATGCAAGATACACGCAATCAACTGTAAAACTTTCTATCTCTAAATGCCTACTAAAAGATTTTGCAGTATTTATGCTCATTACCATATCCAAACTGTTTCTTAGGTTGCATTTTAACAGCACTTTTTTCTGCACACTCGGCACCAATGAGGTGTCTGTACTTGTCCTGGTAGCTGTGTCCTGGTGGAGCTTGTTTAGTGAGCTCTTTAGTAGTAGTAGTAGTAGTAGTAGTAGTTGATGTTGTATCAGCTGCTGAACTGCTTTGAGGATCATATTCCTACATGTACAAGTATGATAATAATACTCTTCTATTGCTAGGAAGGAGAGGTGAAGCAAACTCATAGTATTGTCGTCATACCTCTCCTCTCCTCAGAGCAGCCAATTCTTCTTCTGATGGAACATACTCCTGAGTTGGTTAAGTAATAAAATGACAGTAATTGAGACACTAGCTTTAGCAAACATGCAAGCTATGCCTGTATTCAAGACAAGTGGTACTAGAATTCTTCTGAACACATAAATTATAGCTAGCCACCCTGGGCGCTGCAGCAGTTATGCGAATTTGTCAAACTCATCGTCATAACCCACCAAGCTGGCACAGGAACAAACATACCTTTTTGTATACTACAATATGTCGATCAACTTCTTCTGTGCCAAAAGAATATGCTAATAGACCAGCTGTCTCTGATATTTCATGGCTAAATAAATAAGAAACATGTAATAAAAGTAGAAAGACTTAGGAACGTACATGATAGAGCGGTGTATTTTGTCCATTGGATCAAACTTGAAGCTCTTCTTACCTGCGTCACCAACAAACGAACCAATATCAGATATAATCTATAGCAAGTAAACACACAAATAAGAGCGATGTATTTTGCTAGTACTTATCATCCCTTGGTATTGTCTAAAACTCAACAAGAAAAGAATGCAATGTCTGTGTACAGCTGGGTATATCTGATATAAGCATATATGGGTATATCCGATATGGGTATATCTGGGTATAAGCAATGTAGTATGTTGACAAGTAAGTAACTATTAGCTCAGGTTTCACTGTAATGAGCTTGTGTACAGAAATGAGCAGCATGATGTCGATTCTATAGGGATCTTTGAATTCATGGAAATGTTTCTCATTAAGTATAATGCTGGACAGGGCTAACCTCTGCATAATTATAATTAAATATCTTCTCTGAGCGTAAGCATTCAGCTTTTTGTGCATCGTCAATGTATTATGTTGTAATTCATCATGGCCACCAAAAATGACATGATGTCAACACTCAGCCTATTACACAGCTGCAGCCCCAGCCTCTATTGATACTAACATTGAATCAGGACCAACACAGCATCTAGTTCAGCCATCAAATGCATCCCATTGCAAGAGGACAGAGAATACAAGATCACTTATAACACGACTCACCTTTGCTCTAAATGTTTCTCTTTTCCTTTTTTCAGCAGCTTGCTGTTTTTCCAATTTAGCTTTCATTTCTTAAAAACAGTATTAATTACAGTCCATTTCATTTATGATGTAGTATACAAACCTCTATTCTTTTTCTTCTCCAGTTCACTAGCTGTTGGCGGCTTGTCCATTGAACTAAGAATGGAGCCCAAGAGGTCCATGTTGACATGACAGAAAGTACAGTGGGCGTGACCGTAATATACGGTAACGTTTATCTCCGTAACTAAACGTTTCTAAGCAACAAAGCACGAAAGCAGCTTGCATCGGCTTGCATTCTGCTGCTGCTGCTGGCCGGGAATACCAGGCTGGAACAGCGTCGCGGCATATATCTGGAGCCATGACTACACACTTTAGTGGACTACCCACACCAGATACGCTTGTAGGTGCTTTTATTAACAGTTAATAGTATTATAATGTGTCTATTTCAGCCACTGTATTTAAAGGACAGAGTGTTTGTTGAGTACTTCAACTCTTTTCTTATGCTCCCGGTAAAAATAATAACGATGCACCAATTTATGTATTATTGCAATTTATGCTTTGTAGGCATTTTCCAACCAGCTTTATTTTAATGCTGATAAACACAATTTTGAATTAGTAAAAACATATGATGGCAGTCTAAGAGAAGAAAAAATCACAGAAGAAGGAGTAGATGATGGTGTACTGGCATCTCCTAGTTTGGAAACCCTATATCTTACAGATGATGCGATGGGACCGGTTAGTTTGTAATGCAAGACTAAGTATAGTGTAGGCTGCACTGAGCTGAGCATATCAATCCAGATCATTATTCAAATCATGGTCAAATTTTGCTGTATGAAGCACAGCTACAATACAATAGAGAAATTGCATTATTTCAATCATGTACAACAGGTTCTAGAACCAAGACAGAGCTGGATATGGGTGATTCAACACCGTCTACCACTGTTCATTAGAAGTGATCTTTATGCTGAGTACAAATTATCACAAATACTTCTCAATTCATGTTCACATTTCATCAAACAACATCTTCGTAACTTGCGATCATCAATTATGGCAGACTCAGATAAGAGCCACAAAGAGAAGAGAAGAAGATCAGCTGTGTCACGTCTGGCTAGAAGAAGCACTAGCTATGCTCTATCTGCAACACCACCACTGTCACAGAGACCCCTAAGCTCTCGACCTCATAGTGGCAGTCTGTTCAACGAGGAAGAGCGAATATTGACACTTTGCTCCAAATCAGGAATGGGACTATTTCGGAAATTTTTGGATGGCAAACCTGGAGAGAAGAACTGGTTGTTCTGGATGGATGCTGAGCAGATGACACATCTTGAACAGCATGATCTGGCAAGGTAAGCTATCAGACAGAGCTTCTTAACTTGATACTGTATTTCCTCAGACATCTCAATGTCATGCAAGAGCGGTTTCTGCGTTCTGGTGGCTCACTAGAGCTCTCATCAGTGCTTAAAGCAAATTCTAATACTGTTGTTGGTGCCAAACTTACCCCTGCAATTGCTAATAAAATCCAATCTGAAGTAGAAGAAGGATTAAAAACATACTGGTATGTTTCTCAATATTAATGGTATAATAAACACATCCTCATAATAAATTATAGTTCATAGTAGGACAATTTTTACATGTATAATTGTTGTTTGTATCTGCAGGTATCCTAGATTCCTGGTACACTACCTATCATCTAAACAAGCTATGAAGACAACTAACCCATCACTCAGTCTGCCAGCTCTCAACAAAGTAGATTAAATACAAGTACTAAACGTTGACCGATTGATCATTTTTGCAGAAAATTACTGGTAGTAGTCAGCAGCTGTGCTGGGAAAAATGTAACACAGTTCGTCATCCATGTAAGTCTGCTACACCTACTTTCAGACGATTCCATGTTCCAGTTGAAAGGTCACATCGCCTACAACGTGCACAAACTGTGTCTCAGTTGATCATTGAACCTAGTCATTCCTCGTCACCAAGACCTCAGACCAGTGCAACACTGACCACACCTACAGCTTTGTTTACACCAGTAAAGCATCCCATTGCTCCATCAGGAGTTTTTACAACTGCTCTGGCAGCAGTCAACAGTTCGACAGGAACAAGTCTGGATTTTGCTGTAAGATGTAAACAACCTTTGTCTCACACCAGGAATGAAGCAGGTAGTAATAAAATTTAGAGTTACATTTTTTTCACTTTATACTCAATAGTCACTCCTACAAGCAACTCTAACACTAGGCTGCTTTGGACAAGAGGATTTCACCAAAATAATGAGCATGTTATGAAAAGGAGTGGAGAACACTGCGAGAGGCCAGTCTCATCAGCTGAGCACTTTAGTAATCTTGCTAAATATAGCAAATATCCAGTGATTGTCTCTGGAAGACCAGCAACTGTGGTGAGAAATGCATATACCATGGGTATATACACTAGCAATTTAGGTTTCATATTGATTTTGTCAGATGCATAGATGAGCCTTAGTTATTTCATAGATAATACGATAACAGAGCATGTGCATGTACATGTGCATCTAGTCACTTTCTCTTTATGTAATAAAATCTACCGCTTACCTCAACAATAAATTATTATTACCCTAGGCACGTAGGCACCGGAGGGTTAAAGGTTTGGGTTCGTCTGTATGTATGTTTATATGTGTGTGTACAAAAAATGCGGCTGTTTACTGTCATGAAATAGCTTGGTTGTTGAATATTTATTATTTGAAAGACGCCTGTGAAGTCGGGAGAGTCTTCTGTCGTGTGCTACGAGCCTATAATTAAACGCGTGGTGCAGTGGCCAGGGTATGTGTTCACTGAAGATGACCTCTTGCTGATTTTTAGAGAGGACATAGTGATATTTTAAGCTGACGTGTATTTCTCAATGAATGAATACACCTAAGAATGGCTTCTCACCTGTTTTAATGCTTTACTTGATGCAGATGGTACAAAAAACTTTTTGGCAGCGTGCATAGCATAGCCAGTGTTAAAATTAATACTGCAAGAATAGTAGGCTGATTGGCTGAAGCCAATAATTTTGTTATATTTCTTTGATTTCACAGCATGGGCATACTAAGCCACCTAATCTTCAATCTGCTTCGTGCAGCACCAGTTGCTGTCAGATCTTATCAGTATCTGGTACTCCTGTCCATTGTGGAACAACACAACATGAGGCCGATAGACAGAATCAATACTTGGCTCTCCTTCGTTGTCTCACCATTGAACATAGGAAAGCAGGCGGATATTTTCAGCAGTATCTAGAGACTCTTCCAAACCAGGTACTATCAGCATTATATTTTATATATTTTTTGCAATGATGCTGTCTGTAGATTCCTCTCAGGTGCCTTCTACTATGGAGGGATGTGCAGGAGTACAAGGCATTGTTTGTAGGAGATGGTTTTCTTCCTTCCTTAGTAGAAATGAAAGCCAAGGTAGAGTACAGTAGCTGTGATAGTAACTATAATGCAGTGTTTTTTCTCCTTAAAAGATGTTGTACAGCTGCTACATTGTAGAGGGCAGTCCATCTTTCATATCATGTCCTATTGATGTGTCTACTACTATTAGCCATGAACTGTGGCCTGCGTTTGAAGATCTATTTGATTTAGCTGAAGAGTATGTGCTGGGAGAGCTGCTGATTCAATGGTTGGAATTATGTGAGCTCGAAAAGCAAAGATTCGATAAGGTGAGTAAGAATTAATAATGTACTGTGCTATTATGATTATTCATATTCACAGATTCAGTGTGCAACTGATTTATCCAAGAGTTTAGTGACAGTAGAAGAAGAGCTTAGTGTACTGTATGATGAGGTGTGTACACATGCACTCATATTCATGTTGTGTCATCAATCAAATATGTCTCGTTAGTTGCTTGCACATCCAATCAAACATTACAGTGACTGAATATGAGTGTGAACATGTGTAAAAACTTGCTTTAGCTTAGCTCAAAACATTATACTTTAGCAGAAAAATTAAACATGTGAAAGAGAAAGAAAACATTTTTGTATCAACAAAGACATTGATTATGCATCATTCTCGTGCAGGGCTATTTTGAATCTCCATTCAAGAGATACTTTCATCACTCTACATCCTCCTCTGCTTCCTCTCTCTCTGACAGTACCACTTCTATTCCCTCTCATAATGCAAGCCAAGTATTGCTGGATCAGATTGATGAGTACCAGACAGCTGATGACGAAAAAGAAGTGCAATCCAATGTAGAAAAGCCTTTAAATAAAAAGAATGAGGAGATACTAAAGGTTGTTAGTATGGCTGATATTCTCAAAAATCCGAAAGAACTTGAGCACTTTAAGGTTAGGTTTCATAATCATGTTTAATCTTTCCTGCAGGTCAAACTTGTTTTACATCACTATTTTCCACTGATTGTTTTCACAGTATTTTATATCTTTTAATAGTTGTTTCTCAATGACAACATGGCAGCTATTGACTTACTGTGCTGGATGGACATTGAGTCGTTCAGAGCATTGCCAGTAGGAGACAAGGTGTTGAGAAATGTGAAGGCCAAGCATTTGAAGAGCACGTATTTTAACAGCAAATATTTCTTTGGCCCTAACAGTCCAGCCAACAAAGAAGCATGTAGGCAGGTGGGTACAGAGAATGGTACTTTGTTTGTAGTCCATTGAGTCATAGATCTCTGGTTAAGTGCCAGATGACATGACAATATCATGTGCGGTACTTACTACATGTAGTGCCGCTGAGAATTTGGTATAATTTTGTTACTAGCCCTCACCTCTACCCATTAACAATACAAAGATATGAGCAGTACAAGAACAAACTAATAATAATAATTATTATTATAAATAGACAAGTGATAAATGATTAAGTGATATAATATTGGCAATAAGAAAAACCAAACGAACAAAACAGAACAAACAAACAAAAAAAAACGAAATTAAAAAAACAAGTAATAGTTTATTATTAAATATTATTGAATTATTCAATGCCATCCAAGTAGGGAAGAGGAGCCGAAGAATTGTTAATCCACATTGAGGCATTTCCTCTCCACAAGCAGATAGAGAGACGTTGGTCATTGTGCATTAATATAGCTGAGTGCGCGCAATGACGACCTACTGCATGCACATTATGTCAGCCACACCCACTCGAGAGAGACTAGCTTTTCTTTTGGTCTCGCTTGAAGTCTCAGACTGGGAGCAAAAACAGTTCAAGTCTTTTCTCGCCAAGATCTTTGTAAGTTACATGTACCGTTTAATAAGCGCGTTGCCTTGTGCTACCTTTGGAACCAGGTGCCTGTGTCGAGAAATTCTGTCTAAAGTCAAGAGAGTATTTACCGCGCTTTGGCTGATTCCATGGACCCGAGCATAACCTCCGTAAGTAATTCAATTGCCAAAACAGCAGTGTGTGCCAGCATAGTACACGTGTATGCTGCACGACGTTAGTTGCACAGATATACGGATGTCTATAGTAGTCTTCGTGGATAAGGTCTATTGGATGTTGGCTTGCTACCGTTTACAAGTGCTATGGCTATAAAATTATGGTACTCAAGCCAGAAAGCTGCTAATTTTGCTGGCCATGTAAACTCAAAATAACAACTTCATTTTCGTTCACAGCTCCTCGTTATGAATTGGTTTATATTTATATTTATTATGGAAACAGGATTAACCACTTTTTGTTGGCAACCTGTCTCTTGTATTCACACTATGGTGGAATAAAACATCATGCTTTACAGTATAATTATTTATTATTATTTTGGGATTTTCTGACAGAACAGTATGCTGATTGCTACAACCAATAGCCTCTATATGAAAGATTGCACACATGATCATCTGAAGTTTATCTGCTTTTACACTGAAATGATGCAGCCAACTCATTAAAGTTTTACATGCTGTCAAGTTGCAGAATATTTGTTGTTTGTGTGTGAAGATCAGCACAGTTGTTACCAGGCTAGGTGGAAATAGCACTAATCAAATTAGCATTGTCATTAGTGTCACCTGTAAAATGGTATAGCTAACACCTTGAAATACATCTCAGCTGACTAGCCCTAGGCCTACTGCTGCAATATAACTGGCACCATTCACATTAGGCATGAGACACGAAATTGTACATTTTAATGTACAGCACAGGGGATATAAAGGGATTATTCTCCATTTACTTCCCAATTAATTTTACTACTTGTACATGTCAATGTTCTCTGTTTGGCTTCAGGTCATTTCAGCAGGAGGTAGCCAGAGACTTTCAAAACGTCCCAAAAGTCCTTTCTTTAGAGAGGCTCAGAAACATATCCGAGCTCGTCTAGAGAAGAAATGGGTGCCAATGTTTATCAGCACAACTGAGTACTTAGAGAGAAATGTACTAGGTAGTGATGAAATGGGCACTTCCTCTAAGACCAAGGATAGGAAAAGATCGGTTTGTGCTATCACACATTGCACACTTTGCTTACTGGTGTTGTTGTTCTACACCATATTTAGTATAAATGAACAAAAATTGTTTTAATGCTAAAAATTGAACTGAATAACATACTGTGATCTTGAAATCTATACCTCTTCATGGCTATTATTTCTTTTTCATTTTGCCATGTCCGTACAGGATGGTAATCAATTCACTGCCTCAAGAGATTCAATTCTTCTTCGTAAGCTTCTTCATGAGCAAGCCAAACGAGATGTTTTCGGACAATACATCATGGTGCAAGCAGCAGAGGGGACTCATCCATCAAAAAACATGGAGTTCTGGCTGGAAGTGCAACGATTCAAGGTGGGATGAGAAGCAGCATCAAATTAGTATAATTATGGCTAAAAGCAACTAACTAGTTGTACTTTATCAATGTATTTTAGAAGTACTGCATGTATAGCTTAGTATAATGACAGAATTCAGTTTTATTGTAACAGGCATCATGTTTGTACCCAGACATGTGGGTAGACACACATGTGGTTCCAATCACCTGTATTATTATTATTGTTATTATGTTTAATATTCGCAGGAAATGTTTCACTCTCATATGAATGTTGCTCTACTTCGTAAAAAATTGAATGCTGTGATTACGTGCTACTTGACACCAACAAAAATTGAGGTATTAAGTTGAGAGAGGAAGACACTTACTGCTATGTGCTATGTGTAACTATATCACTTCACTGCCACTTATAATTGAACAAGCATGTTTTGTTGTAGGTAGAGCTGGCTAGTGGTGTGCCTTGTTCCCTAAGCTCACATCTCAGGGTGTTGATGGTACAGCATACCACAATCGTAGAAACTTTTGCCATGTAAAAAATTAATTTTAATGTTTTGCATTTTGTCAAGATTACCAAATTTTAAAAGTTTCACAGGTAAAATTTTGTTGCTCCGATATAAAATGTATGGGGATTACTCAAAAATTTCCGTGCTTTAAAAAACACTGAAAATTCCGTTCGTGAAATTTTCTAATTATCATAGCTGTGAAATCACTATTATGCTAATCATGCGCTGAATGCTTAGTTATGATACCTCCTTTGTGGATCACACCTAAAACTATTTCTCTGATGAACTACTGTTATGAGCAAATGGATTCACTCCTGTTTTACACACAAATATAGTACATATCTCAAGTAAGGTTGGTTTTAGTTACATTGCATCATTGTGAAGGATACCAGCTTGCAGTACAAACAAATTGCAAGGTATCGATAGGTAGAAGAAAGGTCACAAACCAAGTCCCAGCATTTCAGTGGTTCTGTTTGGCAATGATTTGTCTGCTGAGAAATCATCTGCTAGATGGTGTGTTTCCAAAAAACAGCCGTGTAATCTCATGTGTGATGTCCTTTTGGTACAATTTATATTGAGACTTTTCACACAAAATTCAACAGCGAAAAAAGTGGGGAAATTTTAAAACAAAATATAATCTCCTCTTAGTGCAGTTGTTGGAAGCCAGTCTAACTACAGTGGAAACTCGCTAAAGCGGACACCATTGGAACCAACAAAAATCGTCCATTATAGAGAGGGTGTCTCCTCTGGTCAGGGCATGCATTATGTGGGTTATATTTATATTTGGGATTCAGTAAGTGTCCATTATAGAGCGATGAGGGGTGTCCTCTAAGAGGGGTTCTACTGTACAAGTATAGTACATATTACAAAATGGCCGTTATATTAATTCTGTGCCTTAGGTCGATGTACCATTTAGTGAAGCTGATGTTATTGCTAGAAAACCGTTTGGACCATACATATTCAGA
The DNA here is from genome assembly GCA_964017065.1 of Haliclona indistincta. Taxonomy (NCBI): domain Eukaryota; kingdom Metazoa; phylum Porifera; class Demospongiae; order Haplosclerida; family Chalinidae; genus Haliclona; species Haliclona indistincta. Next base: position 10,380,515 of record OZ024784.1, read on the forward strand.
GAAGCACAGGTCAGTTTAAATGAGTCGGCAGTTTAAAATTAAGCAGTTAATAGTTGTAATTGGGGCAGGTGTTTATCAACTCAATGTTCCAAGGAACACACTTAATAACTTGTAGCACATGTGCTCATGATCAGTAGATGACAATGCCACTGACTTCCTGAGTAAATGCTATGCTCATGCAAGAAACTTTCACATTTTGAAGTTAGCGTGACCGAACCAGCCTTGCCCACAATAATTAATTTTACATCACCATGTATTTTGGACATACCATAATATGTGGCTGCTATCTAGTTCATCAATGCTAGCTTGAGATCTCATGATTTCTAAATGGCCCAGTTATGATCACCAATGATTTTGTGTAAAGCCACTGCTTTAGACTACAGTATAAGAATACATAACCCTTACAACTAAAAAGTAAGATTACTTGTTATATTCAATGTATGTTGTTGCAGGCTACTGTATTCAGACTGTTGCTTGGGTACTGGCAAGATTTCCAATCATTCAGCGGTGATCGTACTGAACAAGAATTGTTTGTAGCAATTAGTCAGTTAAAAAAAGAGATAGTGGCACAGCGAAATTCTGTGAGACAGCAAGAGATGCAGATGAAGATGGAAGAAGATGTAAAAAAGCAATCTGTTATGAGGTTTGAGACAGAAGCTGAAAGAAAATCAAGGCTGGCCCATGAAAGAGAGCGAAGGGAGTTTGGCGAGGTGGCAGTAGAGTTCAGACTTTCCTGTCCTCAACCTCAGTTTGACTACTGTGGAAGAATTGCAAAGCTATTGCAGTGTGAAGTGGATGATAATCTTGATTCTACTATTGAAAACATAAAAGGAAGATCACAACTATCTAGTCAAACAAAAAAGCCTGCCAATGACAAGCATCATGCTAAAACAAAATCTTCTCCCACTGCTCTGTTGACAAGTAAACAAGATGCTGACAGTTTACAAGTGCGGTTTGCAAATCACTCTCCTCACACAACAGCAGACAGTTCACCAGTGTTTAGAGCACATACAAGGAGACACTCATACAGCACTAAAAGAGAGTCTTCAGCATTTTTTTATAGTTAGTAGTCTTTAAAACAAATTAATTACACTGATGTATCTGTAATTTACTCTAAACATTGATAGTTGTACCATAGATACTATACTATCTATTGTTGTTCTAGCTAGCAACTGTACTCAACGAATATAGAGTTCGACAAGTTCAAAAGGAGAACCTTCTGTGGTGCTACCCTCATCAAAGCACATCCTCAGCTCAATATCATCGTTAGTGTTTTGTGGAAGAGTTCTGTTGAACCATGGCAGATTTGGATTAGTACAACATGGACCCTCTGCATTAGTACACTGCTGACCATCCCAGAGGACGTCATTAGGATAGAAAGTACCAGATGAAATAGCAGTAGTTGCAGATTCACAGTAGTAGTTATTGCCTACAAATGATGGTGGCGACACTGCATTGTTAGTATTGCATGGACATCCAAATCTATCAGTACGAGAGGCTGTTACACCAGCAGCATAGGTCCATATATGGGTACGAGGGCTACTTCCATGTGTGATCGATATTCCATCAACATATTGAGAGTCAACTGTAAGGCTCGAAATAACAATAGACCGAGCAAATGCTTCTGGTGTGCCAAACTGATATCCAACAACTTGCCCACATGCTTCACAATAGTTAAGATTAAATGTGGAAAATGTTGTGCTCTGGCATCCAGTAAATGAGCGAGAACAAAGAGTCTGTCCAGAGAAATCTCTTTGGAGCAATCCTACAGGACAAGTAGCACCAGGCATTGTCATATTGACTAATGCAACCCGTGTCCATCCTCCCTGTCCTCCACAGTTTGATGATTGCATGTTACAAAAGACTTCAATTGAAGAGCCATTCAGAAGATTTAACTGATAATTGCCTGATTGAGCTGATGGAAAACAGCGTTGAATTTCCAAGCAGCTTCTGTTAGTAGGAGAGATACAACCGGGAATACCCTGCACGCATACAGACCATGTAATTAACACGAACACTTACAATAATTATATTAATTTCTTCACAGCAGTTACAAATATTGCTCACCATGTAAGGATTTAGTGTATCCATGCAGGTTTGGGGTACAGCTTGATTGGACATGTTCAGAGCAAAGCATGCAACAGTCACCAAAACATCAACACAGCTTGAGGTATTACGTTGAGGACAGACCGAGGTAACTATAATTACAACTATTATCATAAATATTGATCGTACATTATTGTCACCTTACCTATTTCGCAATGAGCACCACTTCTTCCTCTAGTACACTGACAAGTACCCAACATGCATGTTCCTCTATTGTTGCAACCGCCATTGTCTTGACATGATATGTTGCAGAGAACTGCATGAACAGTACAGCACAACAAAAATACTTTAATGACATGGATCTAGCTGACCTGTTTCTGCAAACAAAACCAGAACGGCACATAAAAGCAAACAGCGAGGCATCATCACGGAGGCTATCTCGAGCATGTAAGTTGTAACCATAGTGAAGATGCACGTGCGAAGTTTAGGTCATAAGCGCAAGATTAGCACTTAGCTATTATTAGAGTAACCCGGGGGCTATTTCGTGACGTTTTGGCGTTAGAGCGTTCGTTCGACTTTACTTGACTGCTAACTCTTTTCGCGTACCCAGGATCCAAATTTTACTTGCACCTACAGAATTAGCAGTCTTATTCGAACTGCTCACATATAAATTTATGCTGATACAGTGTAAGAATATTGGACAGCAAGCCGTTTTTTCACTCGACCGTCTTGGGGCTATTTCGACACCACCGGGGCTATTTCGAGACGGATTGCATCATGGATAAAGCTGTAAGTGCACGCATGCATGATGCAGATCACTAGTACTGTTGATTGTTATACTCTTAATTCTGCCTCGCAGGTATCAGAATGCTGTTGTTATATTGGCTGGACGGTGGAAGAGTTACAGTACGAGACTTTCATCTGCACGTACCATACTGCACCTCAGAGCTTTCTGTTCTTGATTTGACTTATTTTTTGTTACCATACTATTTAAATGAGTGAATACTTACCTTGTCTGCAACAAAACTGGCAAAAAACAGCTAAAAAGCGCACAAAAACAGCAAAAAACAACCGCAAATCTCAGCGTTTTGTTAACGATTATTGTTTTTTCCCCGCTTATTTTTCTCTCAAGCGCTTTCTATTGGTCAACGAGTCTGGTACCAGTGGATAGAGAAATCTATTCTCATGTTAGCAGTACCAGGCTCGACATTCACAATCGTTGCTATCGAATGTTACGACGGAAAGAGCGAAGGTAGTCAAGCGGGGCTATTCCGTAAGTAAGTTTGGCTTCCTCAATTGATTTGTATGTGTCGCGAAATAGCCCCGTCACGAAATAGCCCCGTGTTAGACTACTCTACGAGTTATCAACCTGCATTTCTGAATTTGATCATGAAAAAATCCTTTGTCTCTTTCCTATTTTGGGTGGTTTGCTGCAGGCTTGTTGTCTCTTCTCCGTTATTGTATGAACGTCAGTCCTCGCTGACTAATGACTCGTGCATTACTCAGAGCGACTGTCTACCAAATCAGTTACTCAATGGATCCGTTGCCTCGCCTCTAGTGAGTTGTTCAAATGGTGTTTGCCTCTGCACGAGTTGTTTCATGAAGAACGAATCGTCCAACACCTGCTACGTCCAACCACCTTGCACTGACTACAACACAATCACAAGCTCTTGCGTTGACACTCGTCAGTCACAGCTAACAGCTTTTCTACTCTCGCTCTTCCTTTCCTGGACAGGGGCAGCAAATTTCTATATTAATCAGTTAGCACTAGCCATCCCACAACTACTCATTGGTATTCTAGCTTGCTGTCTTGGTATCGTGATGAGGATCGTACGGTCAGTCTGTTGCAATAAAGATGGAGAAGATCAGAACATATTTCAGCTATTGTGTTTCTGTGCAGTATGTTTACCTGTCTTAATCATCCCACTCATTCAGCTAGCATGGTGGATTGCTGACCTGGTCATATTTGTTCGCAATGAGCGCCTAGATGGAAGAGGATGCCCACTGATAGCCAATCTCTAACACTGCATTATGATCAGCTAGAACAATGTATGTTGTTGATCATTAGTAGTAACTGAAATGTATATCTGTCACAGAAGAGATATAACCTATAAGTTATTATAATGATTGTGAAGTTATTAGTAGGAGAAATGCACTTTCGAATGTTGTATAGTGGAGCAACTAACATTATTCCAACTCTAGTTTATGATCTAAAATGTTGGCGAATGGCATCAAAATTACGTCTATCACTTCTAGCCGATGCTGTCTGTCACTATGCACATTATCAAATTTGGATGAAGTACCAGATCCTATGCGGTTTGTAACAAACTAATGCATGTGTCTTCTGTTGACCTACAGCAAATCATATTATAGCATTGTAGTGCACTTATACAAGGACTTGAGTTGTACACAAGGAGTAGAAATTTGATCCTTATGTATCAGACTGTTGTTAGTCACTATTCTAATTATTGTAAACCTGCACTTGTACATACTTGCATTGCAACCAGTTCTCATCATTGCTCATCTTCATTATGCGATTTCATCCAACTTTCATTTAGCTACCAGTAGCCACTGCTGCTATTATTGCAACTAGGGATCCTAAACCTTGGACATCAGGAAGTAGCAACAAGTTATTGTTAACAAGACAAAAAATGGGTTTAGTTCTACATGTCTCTACTGTAAAGTACTACGTATGCACAAAAATTTGAAGAAACCGTTAGTGTGCAGCACCCTAGTGTGGTCAGTACAGCATACAGCACCCTAGTGTGGTCAGTACAGTATACAGCACCCTAGTGTGGTCAGTACAGTATACAAGCACCCTAGTGTGGTCAGTACAGTATACAGCACCCTAGTGTTGTCGGTACAGTGTACAGCACCCTAGTGTGGTCAGTACAGTGTGCAGCACCCTAGTGTGGTCAGTACAGTATACAGCACCCTAGTGTTGTCAGTACAGTATACTGCAGCACCCTAGTGTTGTCAGTACAGTGTACAGCACCCTAGTGTGGTCAGACAGTATACAGCACCCTAGTGTGGTCAGTACAGTATACAGCAGCACTCTAGTGTGGTCAGTACAGTGTGCAGCACCCTAGTGTTGTCAGTACAGTGTACAGCACCCTAGTGTGGTCAGTACAGTATACAGCACTCTAGTGTGGTCAGTACAGTATACAGCACTCTGGTGTGGTCAGTACAGTGTGCAGCACCCTAGTGTGGTTGAAAGTACTGTACAGTGGAACCAGCACTGTGAGGACACACACTATGATGTGAACACTGATTGTGTTCCCAAATTAATACTTTAATAACAACTCCTGAAATCAGGACACCTTCCTAATAAGGACATTTAGTGGGCCCCAAGGGTGTCTGAATTAAAGAGGTATGTAAAATACACAGAGCATTAAGCATGTACTTGCCTTTGCACTAGTTGGCCTCTTTTAATGTTGAGATAATAACATGAGTTAGTGTTATTAAAAACTGTTGATGATAATTATCATCTTTCATCGTCATCCCATGATGATATCCGATCCATTCAGCCGTTCTTTCATGCCGATAATTGTTATAACTAAGTTATTATTAAATCAAACTTTAATATGAATAATTTTAAACATAACTAAATATCGATGATTTGATATTGTGATCATTGAATGCCAATACAATAATAGTTACATTCATTTGTTCATAACTAGCATCTGCTTAATAGTATTAAATGGCTTCATGGCTGTTGCCAGTACAGACTTGTACTCTGTCATGTTATATTCAGTTCCTCGTGGAGCACGAAGTGAGCCATTCTGAGAGAGTGCATATAGGTCATCCATCATATTCTGGTGCGCTTTACCTAGTTGAAATAATTAGAAGATTTCTGTGACACCAAAATTGAACTTTTAATGAGTGTGACACGCTAACCTACATCTTGCTATCGACAAGTAATACACACAGCCTGGTTTATATAATGTAGCTTACTGTTAAGATTACGTTGCAGCCACATAGTCTGCCAGTAACCAACACATGTCATTTCCTTAAATATTAATGGTCCCTGTAAGTTGGAAATGAACAGAGAATTAAAGGTAGACGCTACTAGACGAAAAGTGTTTGGAACAGGACATGTACATTGACTAACAAACTGATCAGCACAGAATGCATGCACAAGCTCACACATGCATGCACGCACGCACACATGCACACACACAAACAAACAAAAGCAAAGTGTCTCGCTGCCACAAAGGGTCACGCATACCTGGCGAAGCCAGGACTAGATCACAATGTTACTCACTGTAGGAATGATAACAGGCTCTCTTGACATGCCACCATAAGTTACCAGCACTCCCTGTGAACTAAAATAGTATAGTGTATAATTACACCATATATGTAAAAAGTGAGATAATGATCAGTTCTTTCAATAATTAGCCAGATGTAATTTCATTGAGTATGCTGTCTGCATGTTATGTGCTGTTTACAACTATATATTTCTCATAGTGTATGAGCAGCCGTCTCTAAAAAGTGAATGCAGGCGTGTGATTATGATCTTAGTATCAACTTCAGCTACCTTAGTGAAATCATAAAAATAAGCACCTAGAATAAGGTGAGTGGCATGCCTCAACTGCTATGTCCCGGTGTACAGTCCTGAATTTTGTTAAGCATTGCTCACATCTATTGTAAAGATTTTCAGTAGTTATGATTCCATCTATTATTATCAGCTGATTTTTATGATTGACATGATTGCCATCTATTGTACATTTACTGTTTTGTGTATTCATATGTGACTATACCATGTTCAATTAGTCATCAGCAAGTTATAATAGTCCATTTGTTCTTTACGCCAATTACTATAATAGCCGACATCAAGAGTGTGTAACTATAGCCTACATGCACCAATATAATTATTAGATAAAGCACTGTTGCGAGTGCAATATTGCACAGGCTGACGCTGCTTTTACTGGTTTGTAGCACGACAGCTCACTGCTGTCGCTGGATCTTTGTGCTCAGGATACTTCTTTGTGAGGTTGGGTGAAGGTCATTCTCCACCCACTGTGCTAAAAGTCTTTTGTCTGTGCTATATTTTCCCACTGTACGCTATATCAAAATTATAGATCAGGCAGCACCTTTGATTGCCTATTCAGAGTGTAACAGTAGTACTGGCACAATGCATAAGCTTCAGTCACTTGAAACGTGTCACACTAAATCACTTATTCAACACTCAGCTGTGCATAACACACATTTCAGCAAGCCAGTTTTAAAGCACTCAAGTGAAGCCAAAAAAATATGATCTCCATGCAGATAATGCACAAAATTAATGCTAATGTGCATCATCATGTGATTTAGACAGTTATTGTCTCCGTACTTTTGCTTTAAAATATGCAGTTATAATTTGGTAGGAAAAATATTGATAATGTGAGATGTATGTTTACAAGTATTAGCATTATCTGGGCATTATCATAACTGCTGAGTACGGTAGCGCCCGGGTAATGCATATTAACTGATTTATTACGTAGAGGTAGTCAGCGGTTGGCGACGAGATGGCTGGCTCGATTGAGTGAACCTGCACGAAAAAGTGCAAGCTGAATTAGTTGTGGCTTCCCGACGCCTCCAAAATCGACACCACTGCTTTCAGACGCTGGAGCTGAGATGCCTGTCAAGACTACAACGCACTAGAAAGCACGGAACATTTCACACTGTGGTACTGTGTGTTTTCAAACGAGCGGAATGGTGATCTGAATGCAGCAGAATTCTATAGCTAGGGATTTTTAACATTGCTAGGTTTGCAATTCTATTGTCTACCAGTATGATATGGAAAATATCGTACTGTGAAATCCTTTGATCTCTTTAAAATATTGTTATAGCATTATCATACAACCTTAGATGTCGAACAATGTTAGTAGCACTCTTTCCTCCAACACAGTTCAATCCCAAACGAGGTGGTTGATATTTCTGTAAAACAAAAGAGAACATTATGATAAGAGAACCACTAAATTAAGTCTTCCATACAGTTAATAGTTTTATCATTTCTCGTGAAGCAAGACCCTCTTCAGTGATAACTTCTGTTGCTCCCAAATCCTTCAAAAAGATTTTCAACTTTTCCAGGTCAGGTCTAAGTATACAAAAATAGCCAGTATACAATATTTATAATTAAGCTTTTCACATGACGATCAGTTGATGGAACTTAACTTCATAAAATTAAAATACTTCATTTATACAAAGGTTGTGTTGTCCTTACCTGTCCCTGACCACATTAATGGTATTGACACCCCAGGCAGCAGCTAGCTGTATTACACACTGGCCTACTGCACTATTAGATCCATTCTGAACAACAGTATCACCTAAGAAACAAGTAATGGAGAATGTAATGAAATTCATTGGTACAAAATATACTCTGAGTATCTACGTGTAAAGCAAGCCAAATTTCGAAGTGTCTACTCTTCTGACATTAAATACTATGACTGCTGCATTTAGAATAAGCTGAACATGAGAGCTAAGTAAATACTATGACTGCTGCATTTAGAATAAGCTGAACATGAGAGCTAAGTAAGTTTTTATCATAGGAGAAGTACCTTTCTTGAGGTGTACAAAGTCTTTGAGCATGCGGTAGGCAGTGGGTGGGTTGACAATGAGACTAGCAGCAACCTGTGGGTCAAGGTAACTGGGTACTTTGAAGAACTTATCAGCTGAGTCAACTATGTGAGTGGTCCAGGTGCCTTTGTGGGATAAGAGACCGAATTGAGGAAGGAAGCATAAAGAGGAGGAACAGAGAGAAATGTATGAAGGAACTAATAATTGTGTCCTATAGGAAGCTATGAATATACAAACAACACACACTGGGCATGCATCCACACCAGCTAGGCTGGTATATGTCGACTCAAGGTCCAATTGAGTGAGATGTAGCAACACATGCAATGGATTTTGTGCTTGAATGTGCTGCTACACATTAAGTATATATCATACAAGTACTATAGTGCTTGTACCTAGACCAGGTGATGCTGGAATGACCCATTCGCCCTCCTTTAGTGAAGTTACAGCCTTGCCCACTTTACTTACTACTCCAACACCTTCATTACCAGCAATAGCAGGTAACTGGGGTCTCAGTGGGTAGGTTCCTGTAACAACCAGTTAATTAAAAGCAGGACAGCTAGAACTAACCGAATACCTTGAATTTGGTTAATATCTGATGGGTTGACAGGCGAGAGCATCATCTCTACTTCAACTTCATTGCTAGCAGGATCAACTCGCTCTCTCTCCTCTAAACTATAAAAAGAGTTCACCTATTACATACATTGTCACACGTACGTACCTCACAACGTTTTCAGGTTGCCCAAACTTGCTATAAACGAGAGCGAGACAAGCTTGCTGGCCTTGCACAGCAGAAGACAACATACGAAGTTGCCATCGTAAGCGACGAAATGGAAAGAGCTTGTTACACTTGTATGATAGCATCTTATTCGATTTGGCAGCGAACAGCGACTTTCTCTACATACATGTGGCTACATGACTGGGTGTGGCTCGTCTTGCAACCTACAATCACGTGCTGCTATCAAAAATAAATCATAATCATTATTAATTTTTTTAAATACACAATAATAAATTAATTAAATAGAACGCACTACAACCTTTGTCACTCTCCATGCTAGCTGGTCATTATGCACAAATTGATTGTTAGATTCAACTTTGCAATGAGTAATAAATTTTAAGTTGCCCCAGGCCTTTTTAGAGCCTTCTCCAGAGGTCACCCTGTTAGCTGAACCATATTCGACAGCCTTGTCATTGAAACTAATGATATCTTCAGCATGCTTCGCTCCCAGAGTCTGATTGACCAACTGAATAGTAACATCACCACGAAACGGCCATTTCAACTGGTCATCATTCTCTCCTCTCATCAAGTGCACAGATAGTGATGAGTGCCAGCACCACTGCCAAAACCATTAGCTTCAACTCTCAAACAGAGTTTGTACCCTCCTGGACCAGTATAAAATGGTCTGCTGAACCAACTGTCAGCACTTTGCTTGTGTTTTGAATATCCAGTCATCACAAGCTCACAAGATAAAATAGGATGAGGAATAATAGCACGATCTGAGTAAATGAGAAAAACAGTACTGGCAATCAGGCAATATTTTGTGAGACCACCAGATCTATAATGAGCATTAGTACATTATACTAAACACCAGGCAATAGGATTAAAAATTAAAGTAGAGTTCTGGTGCTGTGCACATGTGCATGTTATGATTCCATTGCACATATAGAAAGCTATTAATCCTCTGCTTTGAACCTCTGTGGTACATTATTCCCAATTTTTAATCGACGCAGCTCCATAATTTTATTACATATTGACCTTCAAAAATTGACCAGCAAAGACAGTTTACTTGCCCTAATCTGATGATAAGCATTAACTCAGCTAGGAACCAGTTGGTATATTAGTTACATGGATGCCGTGACGATGTAGCGATGTCTAAATTGTATGTATGAATGCAATGCATAGAGACATGGCATGATGGCAGGACTGAAAGAAATTTATGAATGATGAAAGTTAAAAGACAGACTGAAAGTGATGATACCTGGACTATTTCAGGGAAAAATGTTGCAAACAACAGTGTATCATGGCCCGGTCATTGCCTTACCCTTTTCTATTGCAGGTTGTTGTGCTTTCTGATCCACCATCACTCTGAGCTTCTTCAGCTCTTTCTGCATACTGGCTTTCTCTTGAGTCAACTTCTGTACCAAATTTTTAACCTCGTCCAGTTTGCTATTTTGTCTCGACAATTCAATATCGTTAGACTGTTTCAATATAGCTATCTCCTTCTTGTATCGATCTTCAACTAATGTCAATTTAGTTTCCATATTTTTCTTCAAACGCTCCAATTTAATTCCAATCGGTTGCTGGAGACATTCTTCTTGCTGGTGAATTGCTAAACGATAGCGAGAAACAAGCTCACTACACTGACTACACGGCACCTCCATAATACCACAATCCTTCTTCTCGTGATCGTCCAAATGTCGTAATTCTCCGATCCAGTGACATCCATCCTTATTTCTTGAACAACGAACATTTTGTGCTAGTACTAGCCGCCTAATGCTTTTGTCTGGAATGTGTACGAATGGCTCCCTGCAATGAGGGCAGTGCTGACCAGCCGTGTCAATACGCTCGACACAGACACGACATAACTTTATACCACAGCAGTCAAGTAGGTGAGGATCGCGAAAAGGAAGAAGACAAACAGAACAAGTGAGGGTTTCTGGAATAGAGTCGACAAACTCGCAATCATATCCACCAACAGTCAGAGGATGGCATACAGGTGATTCAGCCATTTTGAGCAGAGAGGCGGTGGCTATAGACCTCTAGTCAAGGGCGGAGTCGGACTGCATAAACTATGGCGACTATGGCAGAACGAGAGGTTTCTGCTGCTTGTCAGAGAGAGCAGTGTTATCCCGATGTACTAGAAGACGAGGAAAACAGTGAGTCTGACCTTTAGCAAAGTGCATGTACTGCTTTATCATGTTTACAGCTTCGAGATTAGGGTGGAACGTCTGCTACGTAGTATGCGGACTATCCATCAGAGAGGATAAAGTTCTGATGGTACAGGAGTCAAAAATGTCATGCCGAGGATCTTGGTATCTACCAGCTGGTCGCGTGGATGCGAATGAGACTATCAAGGTGGTCAGGTGTATAGATTGCAGCACAGTAAATTATGCATACAGTTAGTATGTCAGTGTTGTATGATTTAGGATGCTGCCAAGAGAGAGACATTGGAAGAGAGTGGTCATGAGATAGAACCATTGGCACTGATTGCAGTAGAGTTCAATACTACACAGTGGATACGTTTCTCATTTGCAGGTCACACATATTCAATGACAATCACTAGAATCTACTGTACAGTAGCATCTCCCTTTAGTGATTATATTTGACAATGTTTTCCCGTGGGCATCTAATGAGAGGCGGATTGGAACATCCTGTCATGACGTAATGACTGGTAGAAGGCGTATTATCAGCATTGGGAAATTTGTTATTTACTTTGGTTTCTCGCGTACAGAAGAAGAGCAAGCGAAACAAAGTAGAAATTACTACGGCTAGACCACTAGCATACTGTAATTGGAAACACCAATATCCATGTGTTTCTGATATCGCAATAGAACAGACCATCCCTTGCCAACCAACAGGGCCGATTTTCCCATATATTTCTGCCCATTTTAATGTACTCCCTCTTTAGACCCACGCAGGAAAAATCTCTATTATAGGCGATTGATATTATGTGCAAAATGTTGTATTATTGTAGCCTAGGATTGATATTTTGTTGCACACAACTTTTGCTGCTTTTTGTGCTCAACAAAGTTGCATCACCTTATTCAGAAACTGAATTTACGTAGAATAATTCCTTAGTTGATGAAATGAATATGCAATGTTAAGTTTAAGTTTCAAGTTCTATAAACTATTTGTAGGAAAAGTGATTGGTGGTAAACTGAAGACCTTTGAAGATAAAGAATCAATGCAAGCCCAATGGCTGTCTGCTGATGTTGATAAGTTACGCAAAGAGGTGATGCTGAGAGCTAGTGATTGTGTTGAGATAATCAGACTAGCTCGAGAGTGGCACTTGCTGTCTGAGGGAGAGAGATGCACTGGAGGGTTTATATCAGCTCCACATACCTCATCTAATATGAGACTGATAGTGGCTTACCAACATGAGTGAGTATGATACATACTGCTACATGTAGCTGCTGATCATGTCACATGCAGGAATAATACAATCGAAGTGATGGTGAGGAACAAGCCATCTGGAGGATCATGGCTACCATCTTTACCACTACATGGTCACAAATCAGTGTCAAGAGCAATTGATTCAACTGTCAAAGTGAATATAATAATAATAATTATTATTAATTATTATTATTATTATTATAGAGTGTTGGATATGCTGCACAGTATGAACTGGTTGGTGTGTTGAGTATAGAGCACTTGGGCAAACCAGCTCATGTTTGTGATGGTATTTTAATGACAGTACTACTCAAGGCAATAGAGCGAACACTAACCAGTACTAGCTTCTGTCAGTGGGTGGTACTGCATGGTGAAGATGCCTCCTCTATAACCAATTCCCTCACTAATACATATGGCTGTGCTAAACTGTTGGATCTTCACAAGCATTACTCTTAATTGTCGAGCACCATAGCGCGAGGCATGTGATATCATAAATTATCAATGAAAGAACACAATACAACAAAAGAAAATATTATTCAAGATCATGTTATTATTAATGAATTTTATTTCTGCAGTAGAGCAAAAGTGTAAAATTATTATTATTATTAAAAATTATATCTTGCCCGGTAAAAAAATTTTAATTATACGTCTCGTGCTACGTTTTTGACATTTCCAAGTGCCAAGCGCCACTGTGCTAAAATATTACTCGGCCAAAATACGTTAGCAGCAGAACATAACACAATATACGCACTCATGAGTACAGACCAAGAAGTGATCAGAATTGGGAAGCAGTTGGAGAAAGTGGCTAATGCAGACGTTGTTGTGAGTTATTCTCTCCGATATTCTATTTAATGCACACCATACAGAATGAAGAAACTGCGTTAGACCTACTCCGTTCTCTTCAAGGACTTCCCATGTCTTTAGATGTACTGCAGGTGAAAATCACTATACGTGTTTCTTAAGTTGTCCGCCTGTAATTATTGATGTGTAGAATAAATGGCGCTGCATGATGAAAATACGAAATTGAGCTTCCCTTATATAATTATTTTATTTTATATGTAATTATATATATATATACTACAGCTGCATACAGACATGTTGCGTATAGACCTCTAATTATATGTTTAGGTATACTATACCTGACGGTGGGTGCCATTCTATGTTTTGGCACACCCTTTCCAGACATCTCAACTAAATTAATGTATACAGTCTATCGGCCAAACGACCGGAAGTCCAATCAAACCCATACAAATTTATTTTTCAGCGTAAATCGCCTATTCGTGGGTTATCTCTGAGCTAAACCGGCTGTAACTTTTTTATCTTCCTTTCTTTTCCTTTCATTCTTGCAATGTAAAGTCTTCTGTACTTGCTCTTGGTATTCCTCTAAACATACGGCGCCAGGCACCCTCGTACACGAACGGCAGTTGTTTTAAAGCCAACAATAAATAGCGTCAGGAAACTTTTTATGACAAGAACTGCTGCAATCTCATAGTTTCTTTCTTTGATAAGTGTAATAAGCTTGCTGAAGAGCAGATCTGAAGTTGTTCTAACGTATAACAAAAAAGTTATGACTACAACAATATTCTGTTAATCGGTTATGCCTAATACTTCTGGTAGCTGCTCAGAAAATACTTAAAACAACCTGTACTAGATACTGCAATCTATCTTGCATACAGCAGAATGCATTATCAGGTTTCTTCCATCATTATGAGGCTGGCTCTGATGGCTCTTTACTCCTCCAGTGTGCATACATTCGGCAAAATTACAAATGTGTGCCGTGCAACTGCAAGCATGTATATCATTATGTGTATGCATGTTTGAGCTCTGCAGATACAACTAGTGCCTGATAATATAAATTAAAATACTCTGGTCAGTGTAAAACTTTGCATAATACACGAAAAGTAGCGCCAGTGTACAATGATAATAAGACAGTAAGAGATCCGACTTGTATCTACTCCAGTTAGAGCAAACAGTGAAGATGGTTTATCTGACATCATCTGCAACAAGAATGGTAAACAATAGCTTGAGTAATTGGTAACCAGCGGATTCAGAATGTGACGACATGCCAGATTGCAAGATTAGAGAAATTTAGAACAAAACCGGCTGTCAGTGACACGGGATCATTTTATATCAGTAGCCTGTGTGTTCATGCAATCACTGAAAACTATTATTAGCCATTCCTATTCCTAAACATGGGAAAATCATGGTGCCCAACCCAATCATGGCTGTCTATGACCGAATCCACTGTATTATAAGCGTCAGGAAAACTTTTATGACAGAAGTATAGTCTCTAAAACATATGCAAGGGTTAAAGTAGTAGTCAATGTACAACATATTTGATTTCTAAGTTGTTCTACGTAGCCGTGTGGATGCTAGCTCGCAGACAAACATCAGCACAGTACGTGCCATTTTCATAGCGCTGTTCCAGAAACAGCGAGACCGTCAATATTTCACCAGCAAGTTCAAAAATGGCTTGTCAGTACGACAGAAGAGTCTTCATGGGCTCGTTATAGCTGCTTTCATGCCCGGCTAACTTAATCAAAAACGTACGACAGGCCCTTCTTTACACTCGACCACATCACCACTTCAGAGCGCCATTGTGCCAAACAAATGACGTCACCTAAAAAATAAAATTCACGTGACTTGACGTTTGGCCGATAGACTGTATATAGTACCGGTATAATAATTATGTGCGAGAGGCTGAGAAGAAATGCGCGAGATATTAGTATGCAAATGTGTGGGACATGCTATGAGCCCTCAGAAGTTTCACGATAACAGTAAATTTACACCCACATTGCAACAGTTTGCTGTTCATGAAGATGGAATTATGAATTCATACACGATTGTTTAACTGCCATGCAGCCGCAGATTGTCCATTCTATACTAGCTGTACGCGCGTTTTTTTACTTTTTATTTATACTACAAAGACACCCTGCTGTTCCAATGTGTGAGAATCAGGTTGATTAGTGGAGCTGCATCAGATCGATGCTGAATATGTTTGAGGTGTCTGCCTTTCACTCATTTGCTTACTTTCTTGCTATTTGACGCTCATGCTCACGAAACCGCATTATGCATTATACACAATGCAGTCTGAGTGTACTCTACATGTTTCTCTCTAGTCACAAACACTAGTCCAGATATCAGCTACATGACAGTAGTCACCCATCATGTTTCAGCTAGAACCTCTTTATATTAACCATGTCAATCAATCACTTATTCATAATTGCATGGTAATGTGGTTGCAACAGTATATTTCATATGCACAATTGAGAACTCTGTTATTAGTTAAACTTTGCTCTATTAGAAATCTCGAGTGGGTTTGGCTGTCAACCGACTAAGGAAAAGAAGTGAGGAAACTGAACTAAACAATGTTGCTAAGAAACTGATCAAACAATGGAAGAAACTTTTACCAGGTATAGTATACTGTACTCAGATACCAACATTATGTACTAGTTAATATTGGGAGGGGCACGGCCTGTGTGTGCCAAAAGTCATGTACAGCACGATGTCTCGTGGGTGAATCAAGCTTTTTAAGTGTTATGTTGGTGGCACCCATGCTGTATGAAAGTTATTGAACGTTCAATATCATGCTCGTGAAAATACGGAGATCAGAGTCTGGGCAGTGTCGCCCATGAATGTATGGACAATGGCTTTCTAGTTTATGGTGTCTAAGCGATACTTTAATTATTCATCAGACATCCTTGAAACTCGTTCTGGCTCAATAAGCGTTAACATGTGGAATGTACTGTTTGATTTTGCTGCTATTATGGATCGATCTAGAGTGTCTTGAAGACTTGAAGTTGAACCCAAGTGGTGAATCTAATACCGCATTCACACTACGCGTTAGAACCAAACTAAACTGGGCCGGCTTGTTTGCAAATCTCTGACAGTATGAACGCACCTGAACTGTGGTACAACTGAACAGCACCATCGCGGCACCCCAATCCCCATAGGTGGGCTGCTTCCTGCACGGTTCGGTTTTGTCAGAACTTTGGTCATGAAGTGTGGCACGGTTTAGTCCAGCCCGGCTCCAACATGCAGTGTGAACGGGGTATAAGAGCCCTTTTGTTGATCTTCTAGATTTGATAACCAAAGACCAATACTTTGCTCTTGCACATGTTATGTTATTGTGGATCTACTGGAATTCTTGAATGGATGCTGTGCGCCACCATCAGCAAATAAACACATGCAGATCACATGATTCAATCAGTTACTTTCTGCACATGCAGAAAGTAAACATGGATCATGCACATGTCCATACATGATTGATTTAGGGCTATGATTTCTATATTCTCTCTCTCTCAGTATTATTTTTAAAATCATACAGGTGATAAACCTGCTACTCCCAAGAGTAACTCCAAGTCCTCTCTCTCCTCTGCCTCTTCGGATTCTAAGCTCTCTAATCCACCAACTCCTCCTCCTGTCACTTACTCTCCAGTCACTTCCACTGCTGCTTCTAAAAACAGCAATAAACCACTGCTAACAATCTCATCACCAGTGCCTAATGGGAATGATAGTTTGATGTCTCCTGGTACACCAGATAGCCCTATTGTGGCTATATTCTCTGATGCATTTGACTGCACTCAGCGAACTCCATCGACAGGAATCGATATGCGAGACAAGTGTTGTGATCTTATTTATAAAGCTATGAAGAAAGGCTTATCTGATTGTAAGTATTAGTAGTAAACACTTGTTAGCAAGCATTGAGCACTAAAGTAAGCAATGCAACAAATATTTTACTTTAAATATGTCTAGCTAGTAGACAAAATTTTGATTTTAGACATAGCCTGTTGTGATTTGTATTTAGTATTATAGCTCATAGACAAAACAAAAATGACTCATTCTTGTAGGCATGTCTTCAGCTATACTGCACGCTAGCCATTGTACATACCTCATTGGCTGGCATCACACTATACATTCCTTTGTATACATTATGGTGCGGAAGTACAATAATATTTTCTATGTTTCTTTTGCTCAGTAAGTATTGAAGATGACACGAGACTGTTCAACCTCAGCGCTGCTATTGAAGAATATATCCTTTCCATAATGATATACCATTTTCTCTGTGTGTGTGTGTGTTCCATAGATCGCAACAGTGGGAACATAAGGTATTTTCGTTGTCCATCCTTGCAACAGACATGAGGGGAGACTAGTACTAATTATGTTTTTTGCACTAAGTTTGTGTGAGACAAGTTGCAGATATTGATTCTTAACTCACTCTTCCACGTATCTACAATGAACTAAGAGACACAGGTATGAAGTATAAAAACAGAGTGAGAAGCAGAGTAGCCAATCTGGGTGATATCAAGAATCCCATTTTCAAGCAGAGAGTAATATCTGGTGCGATATCAGTGAAGAAAGTATCTGTCATGCCAACTCAAGTTAGCCATCAGTATCATTATTATTAGTTCTCTACACCAATAATTCATAAATTGATCAAGAATTATAGAATCTTTTCTGGCACTTTTTTTAGCATCCGGAAGGTCAGGAAAACCTTTAATACCAAAGTTTAGCTCATGCATAATTCCAATTAGTGTACTCATCACCTGTGGAATGCTGTGCAGAGTAAGTACGCTTCTTGCACCGTCTCAAAAATGAACAGATTTCACAAAACCCTCGGTGTGTCATGCACATTGTAGTGTTAGGTCATGGTTTGGTGCAGCTTAGCCTTGTACCCAGGCCTGCTTTATTGAAGCAAGCCTGGGTACGAGGCTAGGTGCAGCTATACATGTAGTGCCAACCTGGTAGCTATGTAGTGCTATTGAGTATTCAGAAGACAGCAAAGTGCTTATCTATGCTATAGTGTAGGCTCTTTCTTGAAATGTCTACGCACCCTCAGAGCTGTTCTGCAGTTTAGCTGGAATCTACAAGTACCTAGGTAGTAGTATACTATGGGCGCTTTTGTAGTCATAGAGGTCCAAGATGGCCGTCAAGGTGAGCCAGCCATAACTTGAGAACAAACATTGCAAGCCATTATCGTGCTTATCATGCTCATAACCTTACCAGCGCGTAGAAGTGATCGCTGATCTCTGCAGCTTGATGGACAGAATGAATGAACTAATCGTGGCAGTATGCAGGACATGGAGCATTGTGCATATCTCGGAAATGTTAGCATGTATATTGCAATTAGAACCCGCGCGGTCACACATCACGAGGCAATTCGTACCTTATAGTATGATTTTTTTGATCACATAGTGATAGTGCCCTGACATTGTAACCACTCATATTGTCACATAGTTAGCTTAGGGTGGTCACTATAGAGGAGTCAATTCTAGTTACTGTGTTTGTCTATTGTCATGTTCTCAGGAGATGGCTAGTGAGGAGATGAAGAAACTTCGCCAGGAATACACTAAAGAGGCTATTAGAGACTCACAGATGGCAATCACTGAAGGTACCAAGACTGACCTTCTCAAGTGCGGTAAATGTGGAAAAAGAAACTGTACATACAATCAAGTAAGGCACTATACTACTGTTTGCACTCATTCAATACTTCACTCAAATACGAAACATGTATTATGTTTCTCTGATGGCTACCATAAGGCATATACAAAATGCTTATTTGTCACAGTGATTCTGGATGGTATGTACAAAAAATTACTGACCTGGGAATCACAAAATAAGACTGCAGAGCATGATTATAGGCCTGAGAAAATCAAGCAATTATTCTTTCAGTTTATTTCCCATTATTCTTCTACTAGGAGATACGAATACGCATGAATTCCTCGCACGGAGTTTATTAAGTAGTTATTATTGACCACCTAAAAATTGTGGGTGGGGCTCGACGGCAGACAGGTCTGGGTACGAGTACAGTGAGCTAGCATGCGGCGTACATGAGAAGAATGAGAACTTAGGTCATAAATAGCAGCCGCTTATCAGGCTAGCCTGTCTTAGATTCCTGTTTTCGGCCTCGTGTCAGACGACCTAAGAGTCAATGCCGGTTCCATGTAATGTTAGTAGTAGTGATGATGGCGTGTACCTTGCTTCTTTTGTGGCGTTAGACTCAGGCACTGCTCTCTTCTTTAGCCAAGCTAGCCGCTTGGCTCTGTCAGGAGTAGACTCTGGGATCTGATCCACCATGGTCTCAGCCCACCGTTAAGTTCTTATCTCATACTCAACCGGGTCCAGCGATCCCGTGACCCCGCAGTATAATACGTAGTATGAGCCCTCGTCGTAACCCTGATTAGCATTCCTAAGCGTGACATCTAAAGTTACATACATACATATTAACATTACTGAGAAAATGCACGACGCTCCAGTCCTCGCAAGCTGTCGCGATTATTTGCCTCGCGCTAAGGCGCTCGGCAATTATGCTCAAAAATGTTTTATCACGAATCAAAAAATGAAACAAATCAAAAATTCTTAGGTGTACCAATTATTCCTGTATTATGCTAAGAATAAGCATAATGGCACAAGGACTGGACTTCTATTTTGTTTTCGAGATGTGCTATCACACCTATTAAAGCTGAAACTAATCACTTTGTTGGGACAGTGCTAGTAATGAAAATTTTATCATTAACTTTGTATCTTGTACAGATGCAGACCCGTAGTGCTGATGAACCAATGACCACATTTTGTTACTGCAATGAGTGTGGGGCCAGATGGAAGGTTGGTGTGTGTCCTTGCTATAATTATGACACTGCTCTTTCTCTCCACAGTTTTGTTAATTCTTTCTATGTGGTCCTTTATGGTCACCAGTCATCACCATCATCATGCAAACACATACTGTACTCTCTTTTCTGCAAAATCAAACACCATGTTTGTCATCTATTTTGTGCATTTTCAGGCAGACCGCCAGCGTTCCGAAATCTGTATATTTACGGAGATTTACTTGCCCTCTAATTAACGCGCACCAGGAAGAACAAGTCAAAAGTCGGTTTTTCTTTTTCGAATTTTACTGTGGAAGATCGGCAACCTAAGCAACTTAACTTAGAACACTTATAGAAGACAATTCTGTGTATTTTACAATGTTTGACCGATTATTATATATTCACTACAAAAGAAATGACAGTGCAAAACATAAATTTTAGTACATGGTACAAAAAAGTGGGGCACGTGCGTTTTTGCATCGCTATGCACAGCTGGTGTATTTCAAAGGTTACAGAGGACATAGGTCATCACGCTTGATAGATTTCCTTGTTTGACTAGGCTCCGCTTGGCTTCCCACAGGTAATCAAAATGTTATCACTTTTATGGATGCTAAATCAACAAAATACAATAACATTGCAGAGTGGGACTGAGAATGGCAAGTCCTCCTGAGAGCAAATGGCCTCCAGTTTCATCACACTACCACAGAGGTACATTTTGTGGTCCATGTTATATCTGTGGAAAAAGGCAAGAGCGCTACGACCACTACGACGGGTTGAGTAGAGAAGTACAGGAATTTTTGATGGCACACAGTAGTTTGCAAATTCCTGGCAGCAGCTGCATTTGCAGGAACCATCGCAGAGAGGCACTGCGCCAACGACTAAACTCAGGCTATGTTCCTGCATGGAAAAAAACAGAAGAAAGTTCAACTCAAACAGATACACGTGTGTGCATGTACAAAGAGTGCGCTTCTACATCAGAGACTGGAAAGTTAATAACACCGTCTGATGAAACGCTACAATCCTTTCGAAAAATGCTAGACACCACAGAGCACTCAGTACTTTTATGTGAAAAGCATTACCAGCTTGTCTACCGCAAGATGCATGAGCGCACACCGTGTGCAGGGTGTGGTGCTAAACCTAAGGTCAGACAGGATGCCTAGGCACAGCCCAGATCCATTCACTATTTCACAGTATCTAAGTGGGCAAACAAAGTGGGAGAAGCACAAGCTATGGTATATGAAAATCAGAGGGGTTCTTCCAATCTTATTTGAAGAGCAAAGGCCTCCAACACTAAGTGCATTGTGGAGGCATTGGATGAGAAGTTGTTGGATAAAGCAGATGTGGGGAAATTGTAGTAAAGTAAACCTTTTTAGTGAATTACCTTTGCCAGAATCTCAAGGATGGTTGAAGAGCAATGCAGACACGGCTGAGTGGCAGATAGATTGGGAGGCTGAAGATGTTATCCAGAGGATAAAGAAGACACTTGATTTTTTGACTAAAGGCTGTTCATGCAAATCTGGCTGTAAAACGAGAAGGTGTAGTTGTCGCAAAGGAGAGAGGCAGTGTGGTGCAGGCTGTGAATGCCGTGGATGTACCAACTTCAGCCAGTCACAGCAACCGGATGGTGATGGTGATGAAGATGATATAGAGAATGAAGATGAAGAGAGAGAAGGAGAGCAAGACACTGAGCCTGAGGAGACAGATGAAGAGTGGAATGAAGAAAGAGAAGAAGACATTGAAACTGAAATAGTGACAGACACATTGTTTGATCTTAGTACATACCTGCAGTTATCTTGATTCTGTTACTCAGGCTGCCTATAAATATCACTTATCCCATATGATAGTTACTCTTGATTGTATAGTATCACTTACTAACTTTTACTTTGTTTTGCCCCTCTATATTGTAACCTTGATATTAAACTCCAAAATGCTTTATAAAAAAGTGGGGCACTCGCGTTTTTGCACAGTTATATAGTTGTGTTTAGCATGAATAAGCAGCTAATAGTCTGCTTTGTATAGTAATGAAGTCAAAAGAACTGACTGGCTTACCGTTTAGTTAGTGAAAGGCTTGAAAGAAGAAACTTACAGCGACCGACTTTCATATTCAGGCACTTTTACCGCCACATATTACTCAACGTTGTAAAATACAGTTCCAAGAATTCTTACAGAAGCAACTCCATCATACAAGAATGAGTTGAACTGGCATTGACAACAAATAACACGCAAAACAGAGAAGAAAACCGCCACTTCTGCCAACGGATGCGCTCCGGCCCATTCCTCTTCTCAAGTTAGTTACCGCCCACTTCCGTTTGCAAGTAAAATTAATAGCTTTGGTACGCTGGCGGTCTGCCTGTTTTGTTACTCTATAATATAAGAGGTTGGTTTGACCAGAGTCGGCACATAACATTGCATGTGAATTAATGTTTGACAACCGAGTTCAAATCTGCGTAACATTTGACCTTCAAAGTATATGAATCACTATAATATAAAATGACATAATGCCAACATCTGGCAAGAGAGTGATATTGTGAAGTAACATTATTGTTCATCTACTGATTCATGTAGTTGCTGATGACAGCTTCTCCACACGTTTGCTAGCATATAATAGTATATAGGCAATATGCCAATCACCTGTAAAAACAGACAATAATAATGTTCAAAGTACTGTACTGGTTATTTTGGTGCAAATTTCACTTAAAATAAGCTATTTCTACCTATTGCGATAACATGGCTAAGGCTAGTATGGTCTAAAGCAGCTGTAAATGTGTATCAAGAAAAGCCATCAATGACTTAGAATATAGAAGAAGACCATGGGAAGATTCCCAAGAACATTGACCACATATAATATTCAATGTCATAAAATGAATGGCACTACAGTATACACACAAATAGACATACCTCCTCCTGATAGTTTCTTAACGTCTTCTTCGTTTACCAGAGACACATCATCATCATCGTATTTGATCCAATCACCTGTTCATAAACACATACAGTATAGCACAGCAAGTACTATGAGTACCTGTAGGTCTGCGAACCCAACCAAGATAGTGCCCTGAGTTTGAGCTCCGCCCTTTGTGAGTGAGTACAGCTTTTAGGTCATAGTAGCCACTGTTGTTACTACCTAAGTCTGTGAGCGAAGAGACATAAAAAAGAGGAGAGAGGGTTAATAATTTATTGCACTAACCATCCTGGAAGCTGCACGATTCATATTCAACAGGCTCACTACTACTCTCACTCTGTTTCAAAACAGCTGGTCCCTCCGCTATTTTCTTTGCTTTTTCTGCCTGTGAAATTGTACACGTGTAATTTAGCATTGCAAGTAGGTTACAAACAGACCATTTTAGCATCTTCAACTTCCTTGAATCTTTTTCGTGCAGGCATCAACTTATGTTGGAGATCAGGAGAACACAAGTCATACAGGTCCAAGTTTGAAATGGGAAACTGAATATCCTGAAAAAAAATATGCAAAAAGAAAATTAGCACAGAAGCACACATTTTAGCTTTCTCTCCAGGTTCCAATCCATTTATAAGACGGGAGCTTGGCTGACCAATGTGTTCATGACCAAAGGTTTACAGTAGCCACCTCAGGTGGAACAAAGCAACCAACAATGCTTATAACTCTCTTTCAATTTGATAGATGTTAAAACAAGCCTTCAGTTTATTTTTAGAGTAGAGCACCAATATTCATCACACTATACTAGACTACGATCAATAAAGAACGTACAATAAAATACCAAATTCCCACACTGTTCCCGCAGTTAGAAAAGTATGAAACTCTTGCTCATGAGAGCTAATTCAGTTAGTAACTTACTTTCAAAATTTTTTTGGAGACGATTTCCTCAGAAGCTCCTGCTCTGCCAACATGAAACCTGATGAACTGCACTGTGAGGTAAGCTGGAAGACGAGTAATAGTGGAGGTCTTGCAATACAAAGCATTCCTGCCTAATGAAGGCGAAAGCTTTTCAGCTTCACCTTGAAGACCCTGTATACAGTCCAGATAATTATAACAGTGAAGGTCATGTATGTACTTACCTTGCCAAGGCCAGTGTGAAGATATTTGATATCTTGGCCTATAAAGCAAGACAGTTGAAAGCCTCTTTCAATCTCACTAGTCTCCATTTCTTCACTGCTCTCCAGGCACTTGTAGCTAAAAACAACATTTTACACTAGACAAACAAAATGATCCAGCCAGAGGGCATATGAAGAACGTAACATGGCCTGACTATTAAAATCATGTGTTTATAAAACTTTGTCACTACATGTCTTTACATACCACAGACCGCAAGTATTTCAACTAGGATCATGAATGCTGTCACGATAAGCTGTAGCTCGCTTTTTGCTGTCAATTTGGTGCCCTCAAAAATAATTTATGAGCATTCTACTATAAGTAAAACACCTGTCAAGTAAAGAATTTATCTTGTGCATTGTTACAGTACACGCAAGTACAAATTGCTAAAATTTTACCTTGTATTGAAAGTGACTCCTGCGATAAAACAAAACGATTATTTTTGTGAAAGGCATGTACATGATTGCATATTTGTACTTACCAAAATATTTTTCCATAAATCTTGACTACGAGTAAAAATTCATAGTTATTATCACTATTTACACAGTATTGGTACCTGCAATGAATCTGAGAGATTGGACATAATGGTAGACCAACATTCATGAGCATCTTGCTGTTGGTACACTCCTTGATCAGTTTTTTCAGCAAAGTGTGGAACAACGGCATGAAGAGTCTGTTAGGGAAATAGACAAAAAGACAGTGTCATTTAATATGAATAACGGAAACTAACAAATACCTGCACATTTACTATAGTCATATACCAACAAAACTGGATATCATAAATAAATCGCACGAAACTAACTAGGTCAGATGCACTTGTTAAAACTCATGTATTATGAATTGCAAGGATTCAACCTGGTTAAAATCAGGAAAATCCCCACAATATGGTAATCCACCGAGTTTCAGCTGACCCACACAAGTGGATTCACTGGGTGGACATCAGTCCTGGTTGAATGTGGACGTGTGTTAACTGAGGTCAACTCGGGTACATGAACACAGCAGTTTGTGTGGCGCAATCTCGTAATAACAATCATTGCATAGATCAAATATTTTTTTGTGTGAATATGTTCAGCACCTAAACAACTGTACATGTGTTCAAATCGACTGTAAGAATACAACCTACATTCTAACTGGGTTCTGTGAACAGAGCTTCAGATGAACTGGATCTAAACCAGAATACAAAATTACCAAACACACTGTTGGACAACAGCTGATGTACGTGCTGCATTTTGGGTTAGACTGTAACACTCAAGCTCGCTTGTTAAGCAGAATAACAATCACACTCATTAGTTTCACTGCTGCCTATGTAAATCCTGTGAGCTGTGCTATCAGTGTATCACAAGCGCAGCTACAATTTCCAAATTTGTTGTCGCAAATTTTATTGTATAAAATTTCCAAATCTGTGGTTGACCTGATACACAAAAATAATATTTAACAACAAAATTTTTCCAAAAATATGAACATTTAGGTAGACACTGTAGTCGTTTAGTATCAGATATGTAATTTTTAAGAACTAACAAATTTACCTTTAGAAAGAGTAGCAACTGTATATCAGGTGGATTTCCAGTTTCCATAACTTTATAAAGAGCTCCAAGAGCAGCTGTAATCTTATGAGACACATAATCACTGTTGCCCATTCTAAAACTATAGATGAAAAAACATACATGTAAAAAGTATAATAGTAGCCTCATAATTGCTGAGCGCCTTAGCGTGAGGCAAATAATTCTGACTGTGCTGGTGGCAATCTCAGCTAGTATATATTTGTATATCCGTCATGCCCCGGAATGCAATTAACTGACCCCGGGGGCCGTTACCGCAAATGTCGTGATGTGGTTCCAAGTTTTGTTCATTAAGAATACCAGATGCAACTCGTGCACGAATGCGCCGTGTGGTGAACATGAATGCTATCTCTTGCTGTATGGCAATTGTGCTATGACTGTTGAGTAGTTAAAGCCGAGTCAACGGATCTGCTATTTGCCTGCTGCACGAAGATCATGACGTAGCCAAGTCGACTAGTGGATCGTGTAGAAGCTATGCATAGTGAACGACTGTCAAGTGTACTGGGCTTCAGTACTGTGATCATTGTGAGACGACGTCGAATAGAATCAGAACTTTTCCAAGCACATGATCTCCTCTGCTGTGGTGGTAGTGCACTGGCACCCTCAGGGTAGTAATTGCGTGAGGCATGTGTACGAATTCGTACTCCTATATACTGGTACACAATAATTAATTTTTTTATAGTTAAACACTGTACATTATGTACATGGCTCGCCTCTACAGACACGTCTCCTCTTGGCGGTCAACACTAGGAGGCAAGGCTAGAATCTGTTCATTATCTTCACTAAATTAAATTATTATCTATTATGAACACAGTTCTTATGTAGATTCTGCACACAGGTAAAGCTGATGTTGGCTGGATGAAGTCCCAGGTATTTTAACATTAAAGCAGGTTGACCAATGGCTCAGTATGGCTGTATAAACTATTGAGACATCATGCATGATACCTAGGGTCAGGGAACCAGATATTATAAAGCACATGAAGCATTCCTGTAGCTCTTTTGCCTTAGCCTATTGTCATGATAGGTAATCTAGTATTCCGTAGACACCATATCACCACTTCCATAAATCAACATGAAATGGATTCAACACAAACTTGCAGATAGTAAAGACAGGCCTAAGAAAAGTTATTGGTTAGTGCAATGCCTTGCACAATTAATTGATTCCTATAAATACGAGACTTTAAAAATCTGTTAAACTCACTGTTGCAGTTCATCCTTCAGTTCAGGTACCACTTTCAGACACTGTAGGGTAGCATTCATGTAGCACGTGTTACCAAGATTAGTCAGTCCAACTGGAATTTTTAACTGTAGATGCAAAGTGAGTGCATGATGATAATACATGTCCTAGCTTACTGCAGACATTGTTTCAGCTTCTGACATGTCCTCAATAAACTTCTGTTGTGTTGCCGGAGCTTGTGGAAGAGCATCAGCAGAACCCATCAACATGAGCATTACATTCTAAACATTGAAATGTCACAAAGGGAATAAGATGATTCTGACAACAAACTCTTAGCAGCTAGGTAGTTTAATTCATCGTGCACGTACGTAAGCAACCCTTAAGCTGACCGGTTTGATCTTGCTAGCACTCTTGCCCCAATCTTCATCTCCTACAGTAGTACCAGCAATCATAACTTTCTGGCGATCAGGAGGAACTCCAGTTAGTGTGAATAGCTGTGACTTGAACACTATAGGAGGTTCAGCCATATTGATTTCTACTCCCTCCAGTTTCTTTTTTCCCCATTTTACTTTGACTGCGAAAATATTAGCATGAACAGGAACTTAACAAGAAGACTCACCAATAAATGTCGTCATCACTATTGAATACTAGATCACAGCACTCTTAGCTTGCAATCTTATTTCTTATTTAACTCCTATTAGCGCACACCTAAACCTCGTGGTTAAACTTATTTAGAGCGCACCTTCAATCACGAACCAGTTGTCATCATGTCCGATTCTGTAGTAGTAGAATGCGTCCCAAATTTCTCTGTGGGTAAAAAAGAAGACGTGGTTGAAGCTATATCCGCTGCTATTAGATCAACTGATGGTTGTTCGTTGCTGGACGTGGACAGCGGGTACTCTACCAACAGAACAGTGTACACATTTGTTGGCACTCCTGCAGCTGTGATAAAGGGAGCGTTGAATGCTGCAAGAGTTGCTCATGAAAAGATAGACATGACCAACCATCAAGGTGAATGTGCACAGGCATTAAGCTTACTTGTAATCTATAATGTGTAGTTGTCAACCTGTTAGCTCTGTAGTGGTTGACCAAAAAACTCCTGCTGTCTTCATAAGGTTGCTTGCAGATTAGCTGTTCACTAGTTTGTTTCCTAGTCAATAGAAGACATGCAACTTGTTGTAGCCACTTTGACAATAATTATAGTGCTGCAGGTATTATTTGTACTCTTTGCACACATGTTGCACTTGCTTTGATCATTCATAAAGTGTTTTCCTCAGAGAGTCCTAAGCAAAAACCTATGTTCAAGATGTGGTGCATGTTGGTAAAAATCTGTTAAACTCACTGTTGCAGTACTGATATTATCTTCAGCATTTGAACTATCTCTAAGTGAATCTTAAATGTAAGCGCTCGTAGGGAGTCTATAAAGTCGTCACATTGGATAGTACCAAAATTTGGTCTAAAATGATTGAAAAAATGATATACTAGCTAATCATGGAACTTAAAATTGGCAATACATGCCTTCCCAAATGAATTATTGTATAATGCGATTCATTGACTGTTAACTTTTGAAGCATGTTACCTTTACATGCAAGCAATGTGTCCTGCATGAATGTCAATTAACTTTGTTGCAATTACATCACTTTGCACAGCTTTTTGTATGATAGAAGTAGTTT
Source organism: Haliclona indistincta (assembly GCA_964017065.1). NCBI lineage: Eukaryota > Metazoa > Porifera > Demospongiae > Haplosclerida > Chalinidae > Haliclona > Haliclona indistincta. The sequence goes on from OZ024784.1 coordinate 10,409,288, forward strand.
GAAACTTTTGGGTCATGTTTGTATTCTGTTTTTATCATGGAGAAGCACATTCAAGAAGTAATTTATCTATCCATTCTTTTTCCTAAAACCTGTTGATAATGCATTTGATGATGTGCTTGACTACGTCTAATCTAACTAGCAAAAATCTGTATCTTTGCTGTGCATTTCCGTATTTTGTTATGATTAATTTTTTTGTAATTCCTGTACTCGCCACCTTATAATTATTATTAGACCACAGGATTTCATTTTGGAGGGTTGGGCGCTCGCACCGTTGACTATTATTCTTAAGATCTATACATTGCTTGCTCACTAATTTTTATCAACACATGATATACATTATTATAGGTGAGCATCCACGCATGGGGGCTCTTGATGTGTGTCCATTCATTCCTGTTGCTAATGTCACAATGGAGGAATGTGTAAAGTGTTCTCAGCAGTTTGGTGAGCAGCTTGCCAACATGCTGAACGTGCCGGTGTACCTGTATGAGTACTCATCTTCTCGTGATTATCGTAAGAGTCTTTCTCAAATCAGAGAGGGAGAGTATGAGGGATTAGAGAAGAAGGTATTAACATTATTCATAACTATCCTTATCGTCTTTGTATTTTTCAGCTCTCTCAGTCTCAGTGGGCCCCAGACTATGGCCCATCACAGTTTGTTCCACGATGGGGTGCTACTATTACTGGTGCACGTAAATATCTTATAGCATACAATGTCAATCTGCTGTCCACTAAAGAACAAGCTCATCGTATAGCACTTATCATCAGAGAGAAGGGGAAAGCTGATAAGGTATAGTCTGTATTTTTTAATGTAATCATGGTACAAATATAATATTTGCAAACTGTATTGTAGCCCTCACGGAGCATACAGATTCTTGTTTCATTCACATTTACATGTAAGATACAAATCGTTTTAGCGTAACAATCTATATCAATGCAGTATCACAATTTTTCTTCCCATCTTTTTATTTCTGTTATTCTTAGCTTCCAGGAGTGAAGGCGATTGGATGGTACCTTAGTGAGCATGAAGTTGCTCAAATCTCTATCAACCTCACTGACTTTGAGACCACACCTCTTCATGTAGTTTATGAAAAGTGTGTTCACCATGCCCAGTCTCTCAACCTGCCTGTAGTTGGATCTGAAATCGTTGGTCTTTTGCCACTAAAGGTTAACATATTGCTTTGTTTGGAACACGCCCATTCATTTGTGCTAACCTTCTCAGGCACTGTTGATGGTTGCTGACTATTACATTGAGAAGGAATCTTTGTTCATTCTCCATGAGTCTCAGAAAATGAAGCTAGCAATCAATAGACTAGGACTTAGCTCTATCAATGAATTTAATCCTCATGAGAAGATTATTGAGTGAGCTCTACATGTCTTAGTTTATATAGTACTGTTCGCATGTGTAATTTACAAGTGTATGTTTTCTCTTGAAGATACCGCACTAATACTATGAAGGATGGTCCGTTATTGAGTTCCACTGTAAGGCAGTTTGTGGAGAGTGTAGCTGCCCGCTCACCAACTCCTGGTGGAGGTTCTATCAGTGCTTGTATAGCTAGTATGGGTGCTGCTCTTGGAGTCATGGTAGGGATGATGACTTACGGTAGGAAACAGTGGGAGCATCTAGATCAGAAGATGAGGGCAGCCATTAAGCCTCTTCATGAGATCATGATGGAAATGCTGCCCTTGGTGGATAGAGACACTCAAGCATATGAAGACTACATGGTTAGTGGCTTGTACTGTACTATACTAGACTTGGTCAGTATCATTTGCACATTACATTATGAAAATTTGTATTCATGACCTGGTGTTAGTGTATTTTGATTGTTTTCATTTTAAGAGGGCCTAGGAGATGAATCTTTCGTATCGTTTTTCAGTTAAACGTGGCCTCTGTTGTGAATTGCTGGCTCTCCACCCATCCCCAGCCACCCTATTTTGCCTCAGTCAGGCCACACTCACAGTACACTACTATGTACATGTTTTTATTTCTTTTACCATTAGAATGCTCTGAAGTTACCGAAGACCACAGAAGACCATAAGCAAAGGTTCATAGATAATTCTCAGCCTTGCTGAATTTGTCCTAAATAAATACCTGAAAATGGAATTTTAATTAGAGTGTCAGTGTGTGTATCCTTGTCTCAAGGGATTCTTTCCAGCTCAAACGAATATTTGGCTTAGTGCTGAGATGGAGACGATTGTGAGCTAGAGTGGCTGTGACCTTTTAGGTTGTGTGTACTAGCAGCTTTTTAATGTCTTGTCATTCAACAAAAATAACTTAATTTGAAATTCCTATTATTAATCGAAAGAAATTCTGTCATGTGACTTTTTAATTTCTGCAGAACACATAAAGGTATACATCTAATCACAAAACCTCCAGCCAATCAGATCACACAAAACACAGCCAAGCGTGCTTTGAAGCACAATATTCAAGTCAGTGGAACCTCTCTAATCTGGACACCCTTGAAACCCACTAGTTCTCAGGAATGTGACTTTCACGACAGAGAAGTTTAGAGCGGAGCGTGCGTAGAATGGCTGCATGGCTAGTGTGCTATATTTTCTTGGGTTTGACTTGCCATTTGGTAGGCTGCAGCACTAGTTCTCTTACTCCAGAAGTAATGTAGAGTTGTTCATTATCGTCATTAAGTTTGTTCTAGAAGCATCTGGTGCTATTTTCAGTGCCACTATGCTATTATTGCTTATTGGCACTACAAACTCGGTATGACAGCATTGATCCCGTGGCCTCGGTGTCTTCCTTTGTCCACACTGAGGGTTCTTTACTGTTGTCTAACTAAGGCATTTGGGACATGCATGAGCAGTGTTTCGTTTAGGAGGGTGGGGGTGGGAAAGGGTGCTCGCCCTTCCCTGACTATTCTTGCCCCCTCTTGAGTCATACAATGCCAGTATTGCTCTTAACGTCTACAAATCTCTCTTGCTCCCTTAATTTTTATCGATATGCACTTTGCTTCCTCTTGCAATAGTTTCTAAACGAAACCCTGTGCTTGAGCGTCCACATTACAGAACAACAAGATGTCCCTGTTTCAGGGTCACTTTTGTTCATGACTGCATGCGCAGTGTCCATATTTTAGTGTGTACGCACTTTAGGGGTGTTTACAAGGAGGGATTCCACTGCACTATTTAAATCATTGTTTATTTATTTATGACCCTAGTATACCTTAAATTGTGTTTGTGCACTGTTGTTATGTGTTCACATACTGCATAGGCGACAACAGGCTCTACAAAATGGTGTACAAGGAGCTATTGATGTCCCTCTCCTTTTGATGAAGAAAGCTGATTGTTGTTGGCCACATTTCTTAGTATTGGCAGAGTGTGGAAACATTCATGCATTGTCAGACCTTCAAGTGAGTAGTTTGAAGATTCTTTTGCGGTATCATATCTCATACTTCTATTTGCTGGTGTACATAATACACGAGTTGTGTGTCATCATTATGACGGCATTTACACTAGTACACTCAATTGATTAAAACATTTCTGAATGTCCAATTACTTGAGTTAAAATGACTTAACGAATGTCTTAGTCAGCCAAATCATGAATCATGTAAGCTCACTTAAGGTGATGGGGTACAGTTACACCCCCGCACTTATGAATATAATTAGCATGTAATACCAGCAATGTAAAATGGCTGCAATCGATGAGCTACATTTTTGTCGTCAAAATTTGCGAACAGTACTTGCTTACCATCGGTAAAACCCGAACGTTTCTGTTGTACAGGGCCTTGGACAGGGCCTGAAACTATAAACTTCGCCTAGAAGCCACCTGTTTGTGAGTTATGACGGTAGTTGTCACCAAAATATTAGCCGTTTGGAGTCTCATAATAACTTTTGGGCTTTTTCTCTGAAACGACTTACTGGATTACTTGCAAAACATACTCAGGCCCTTGCATGGATACAGAAGTGTCGGTTAGTGCTAAACTCTTCCATTTCTCCTTCAAAGCGTTCGCAAATTTTGACGACGAAAATAGAATTTCATACCTCTCAAGCTCTGCTTGCTTGCTGCCCAACTTTGTTGCGTGTTTGCTTAGCTCTTGTACTTATTATGAAGACTAGTCTTTTGTGTGTGTATGGATTGCCACTATGACGTTCTAGCGCTCTTCTTTTCGACTCAGTATTTGTATTTATCTTATGAATAATTAATTAGCCAAACAGTACCCCGTCCCCTTAAATCAAATAAGATATTTTAGACTATATAGACAGGATTGGAAACGGCTCAAATCGCCTACTTACAACAGTTAGTGTTGCACGTACAAGATGCAGTTCTGATCATTGAGCTCACTGCTGCTCGTAAATCTTGTCTGTTTTATTGAAAAGCCATGTCTCAGAACTCAGAAGTAACCTGCTAGCCTAGGTAAGGCTAGGTAAGGCATACCTGAGCTCAACTTCAGCCATGAAGCAACAAAACCAACATCAACAATGCTGAAAGGCTGCAGGTCTACTGCTATCATCTCTGCGATCTGCTTAGTTATCACCTTAGCACGCGGATGGTCAGCTGCATATGGCTTGCGTTTCTCTGCCAAAGCTTTGAGTGTCACTTATAGCTAGCTACCTTTGCTATTTCTAGAGCTAAGTTCCTGCTACTTCTTCTCCTGTTCAATGTAGTCATTGAACTTGTCTTCATGGCCTTCAATATGTTTACGGAGGTTGCTGGTGTTGCCACCATGCGAGACTTTTGTCTTATCTTCAGTATCTATCGGTCACAAAAAATACGACCAAATTGTACTCCTTTTCTCTTGCACAAGCCAGTCACTACCAGAGGCTTCTTCTACTGTCGACATAGCTAGCTAGCATGCGATGCACACGTGCATATATATCGGTATGGTTATGTGGTGGCTTTACGAACCGATAATGATATTAACGATAATGGTAAATTTTTTACTGATATTGATTTGGTATCGGTATCGGTGCAACACTAATAACGTTGAAGCACCAGGTTATGATGGCGGTGGATGAATGAGCAGCTTTCTTTCACCTGCAGCTCATAATGGAGAAAAATCAGCAACTTAAAACTTGCTATGATGCATCATGCGTCTCTATGTGGAACGTTATGCAATATTTTTTTGCCAAAAACAATCAACATTGTTCATCATGTAAATAATGCACGTTTTCCTAGAAAAATTTCTCTGAGCAGAAAGCAATCCCAGCTGAAATTCAAATCTTTTGACCGACTATCACCAGGTCCAGACAACTCGAAATTGCTTTTTCTATTAAGTGCCCTTATTGTTGGGTTAGAAACACAAAATTATTCTTGCAAGCTTAAGGTGGCGCTTCACCGGAAATAGCAAGTAGTTAATATTATTCATACTTTATGCAGCTACCTTTATTTTTCCGGCAATACTTTGAGTTATGGAGTTCTTGTCTGTGGTGCACATTCACCTAGCTACCTTCTCTTAACATTTCAAGTTTGAGTGCTGTAGCACAAACAACATTACCGGGACAGACGACGCCTACTGGCGAGCGTCAGGTACACTATGTGCAACAACGCCACAAGAAAGACGAGAATAAATACTACAGACACACTTGCCTTCTTGTGCTTCACATACATTTGCATCGTTTTTCTGAAAATAAAGCTTGCGATGCAAATGTCTATAGCATGATGTCTAATGGATTCAATTCAGCCAGTGTCAGCAACCTGTGTCAAGGAACAGCGGAGCATTGTGTACCTAAAGACTGAGCTCATTATAGAATCTTGTTCGCCGTGTTACTGAGCGCGCCGCAACGTTACTATAGTAGCAATATTCCGTTTACTATGTTTACGGAGGTATACAACATGGCGTGGCTATAAATAATGGTCATTGTTCTATGTCAAGGAATTCTCTCACTGGTTGTCCCGAAGGATGTCTTGGACTCGCAAGTTCTGGGAGCATGCTGCCTAAGTAGAACCGACGCAGCTTGGGAAGGATTGTGCTCCAAAAAGTGTCATCAGCTGTGATACGCTCGACGACGTAGTCATCCTCCCTTGGAGTCCATACAAAGAAGTCGCACCACATTCTGTTAGTAATGTGCAACTGTCCTTGTACCTGGTAATAGTACTGATGGGAACGTTTCAGTCAATACACTCCTGTTTCTGTGTCATACTGCAGAAAGAAACTGCATGGCTTCAATTCTGGTTTTGTACAAAGATCCAGTAGTGGTGTCTCTTCTGCTTTGAAAGGACATTTGATCTCCAGTAGACCATTGGGATATCTAGCTGTGGGATCATAAACTAACCCATCTGGTGAGGCAGCTAGCCAGCAATGTGTGATGTCGATGTGGACACCGGTTTTCTGTACACGAACACCTGGATGCTTGCCAACGAGATATTTGGTGTACGCCTGTCGAGCCACTTCTTTTTGGTTGCCAAAAACCACCTGGAACACACTTGGAATGGTCTCCAAAGCAGTGGCGAGGCCCATTCCGTATTTCGTGACGAAGAGCTTCTACGTCTCCTGTTTTACTGTGGCTCCTTATGGCACTTCGTGCTCCTGCTGTGATGCGCTTTACTGTGGCCTTCGTTAGACCACCTTTTCCTTGGTATTGTGGATTATCCTTCAACAACGCTTCAAGATGTGATCTATAGCACTTCACAGCATGATTCGCACACTCTACTTTTTTCACTCGTCTTCCACATTCAGAGCTACAGAGTAAAACACTGAGCTATCTCCGTCACCTACAAGTTGTGTAAAGCGCAGTTGGTGCATTTCTTCTGAGCGTTGAAACCCTTCAGTGATGATATCTGATTCCATGCCACATGACGTGCCAGTCCAGTTTTTGAAGCAAGTGTGACTTTGTTGCGTACACCCAACACCCGAATTTGCGTTATACGAGTGCTTGTGTGAGCTTGCTCCAACCGGCATCAACGACTACTGGTATAGCTGGAACATTTCATCAAACTCATTCCTCTCAATTGCTAACTCTCTTTCTTCCTCTCCCGCTTTTACTCCTGTAACCTCCACTTCTATCACCTCTCCCAACTCACGCTCTATGCGTATGAATGTGTTTTGACACACTGCTGGAACTTCTATACAACCAAGCTCCTCTTGTAGGTGAGCTTGGCCTCCTCCTGTCGAAATCACTCCTAACACTGCTCCAACGTTGACCGCAAAATAGACTTTCCAACCTTCACTGTTCTTGATGTTGTAAATCGAAATATCCTAGGACACCCAGTGCACCTACAAACCAGCACTGAAGCTAATCCGCTTCTACTTGACTCTCCTAAGAATTCAACCTCTACATGACATGTTGACGAATGCAAAGTGATGAACTGGATGTACTTCCCAAGTCGGGACAAAGAAATGACTCTGCTGCTGCCAATAAAGGCACGATAAGATCTATCTTCAGTACCTATTATCATAATGTACAATACAATCAGACTCGTAACTTATCTTACCAAAAACTTCTTCAAAACTAACAGCAGTTGCTTCTTCATCATAACTTTCAGCGGAAATGTCAGCTATGTCAATTACTTCAGAGTTTTCGTCTGTTAGAAACATTTACAGTAACCTGTTACGCAGAATTTTAGTTACCTTACCAAAAATATCTCCAAAACACTCTTCTTCCTCTATTGCTTCAAGCTCTTCTTCTGAGAAATCTACACGGTCATGTGGAGATTCTTCAGCGAAATCTGTCTCCTCTGAACTATCAACAGTGTTACAAGCATCAGAACATTATTCTGAAGTTCTAGCAGCTGACTCATTGTCAAGAGTACTATTATGCCAGCTGATCATCAGATTCACTATGTTGCTGATTTTCTATAAAACCACAATCATGTTACTGAAGCTATTATTGTTACTTATTTTGTATTAACCTTTGTGCCAGTGAACACCAGCAGCGATTCTGCGCTTAGATCCAGCAGGCTTCAGCTGTTTTATTCCAGGCATGGTAGTTCCCGCGTTCTGTCTGTACGCCACAGTAGTTCATTCATGTTTTGGCATGTAACATTCCCGCCACTGCCAGTCAAGAATGAATGTCATACATTTATTACATAGTACGTCATCTTTCACCAATCGGATTGCTCTATTCGAGGGCATTAATGTAGGTTATTGACCGCGTGTAGCGTCTTCTATAGCAACAGACCGTTGCGTCTTTGCGAGTTTGAAAAATTCGCGATGTTATTGCGCTCACAGTGATGAACTATGTATTAAATCATTTATTGCCCTACACAACTCGGGCATTAACCGACATAATGACCTTGGGAAAGTCGGTTGCCCTCGTACAGTCTCGGGCTGCGCCCTCGACCGTTACTTGGGCAGCCAACTTTCCCGTGGTCATTAATGTCGGTTAATGCCCTCGCGCGAGGGCAATAACTAAGACATTATTATGAATAGTATCATTTTATGGTGACGTTACTTGCTGTTTCCGGTGAAGCGCCACCTTAATACTTCCATAATAATATTAGGATGATAGGGTAGGATACGGGATACATTATTGTACTAGCAAGTTACCTGGATCCTAGCAGGTTACCGAGAAACAAAACTTGAGACTTGTGTTGTGTGCATTTCGTTTACATTATGTGTGTTTGAACCAGTTTAATCCTGTCACGCTGCATGCCAATTGACGTGATATTTCACAGGGATGATGCTAATCAGCTGCTGAAAGTACTAGTTATTTCTTCACTCATGTACTTATCTGTTTATTCGGTCTCTGCACCCTCTTCCCTTTAGACACACAGGCCTACTTTTGGTTGAAATGCCTCATTTAGTGTGCTGGCAATCAGGTCCCAATCGGTCACTCTTTTTGGACATTTGAAAATGAATTCCTTTGCCAGTGATATATCGTGCTGTATCTCAGGCCACCTGAACGCAGTCATGTCTGCTACTCTAGTGCTTTACTCACTGTACAAAGCAAAAATCCATGATCAAAATATACAAATGCAAGCCTATACATCATTAACTAATTGTAGCTGAAAAAAATGTCAAACTGAGATAATTTCTAGTTGCTTTAGTCACAAGTAACTCGCTTACCTCTAGATTGCTGTCCACACGTTCGAACGTGTAAAGCGAACAGCTGGGAACAGTGTAAATGTGTAACTTTTTGCCGTTTGCGGTCACGCGTTTTGATCAAAAAACGTGCAACTTAATCACGCTATTCCTTCCTCCACTCTGACTTCAAACAGAGCAACTGAACCTGTCTTGAGTTAAGTACCTAACTGCTTGAATAAATTAAACCAGCTAAGACAAGAATTACTGATTTTCCATTAATCATGATTCAGAACCCTATATTGTGCTCAAGAAACCATGAGCGAGTCACTCCTTATTATGTAGATACCTTTGTACACTGTAAATGGTGGCAATGCACACCCAGCTCTTCAACTACACAGTGATGTAGGACCTCTCTTACCCACCAGTTGTTTGTTGCTTAGTCTGTGCACCATGTTCTGCTTGGGTTAAAGTTCCAAATTCGTTTTGTGAAAGTAGAGGGATATTGACTACTCTTCATCATCCCAATCTTCTAAAAGAAAGCACTGGTCTGACTGCCTAATATGAATTGACGTGTACCATCAACAATTACTAGTCTATCTTTAGAAACATGTCCATCATGTGTGAATTTACAATTAATTTTTAATCAAATGTGTGGGAGTGGCTCGTTCCTGCCTTCTTACCACGCTCACTTTCATTATGTACTCCTGGGCCTCATTAGTGTCATAATTGCTAATAATAGCTCTAAGCAATAATATTTACTGTCATGACTTACACCCTATTCTTTATCCTAGGTTGGTGTGCGTAGTTTGGAAACAGGCATGTTTGGAGCTTATTGTAATGTGTTGACTAACCTGGAGAATCTTAGTGATCACGGGCATGCCAAAGAGGTGTGTTGTACTATTACACATTCAGTAATTGAGCTGTCAGAAACAGCGTTTTGGTCACGTAATCTGATGAAGACCATGTGTCTGGAACGTATAATTAGTTTAACTGCATGGCGCAGCTCAAGGAAAAACTCTATCATTACCCGGCCGCGTTGGCGCCGGAGGGTTAAGCGTTTGGCTATGTCCGTATATTGTTGTGTGTGTACAAAAAACGCGGCTGTTTACTGCCTTACTGCTCGAAGATTGTTATGACATAGCTCTCAACAGCTTGGTTGTTGAATATTTATTCTTTGAAAGATGCCTGCGAAGTTGAGAAAGCCTCCTGTCGTGCGCTATGGCCATGTATTCGTATTAGCAACATCACCGATTAGAACATTCCGATATGTGGGTGTGCCACAATTGTGAGACTGAGTGAACAACTGAATGCGTGTTCACTGAACTCTAATATAATAGTTCATACTGAAGTCACTAGGAGTAGCATTCACATTCGTTTCTACACATTGCATAGCGCATAGGGTATGTGAAGTCTTGTTTTTTTTTTCACAGATTCGAGTGCTAGCCGACAAATTGCTGCTCAATGCTCAACAGTCAAGTGGTGCTATCCTTCGTTCTATATCTAACAGGACTTCAACATCATCTGTTACTACTACTTCATCAATTGCCGCACCTAGTTCTGAAGGACAATAGCATAGATAATACAACTTGACTCATTATGTTCTAATCAGGTTCCAATATCACTTGCTTTGGAATTGCTCAAGACAACCAGCTTAACTAATCAATCTGCATGGCTCATTGGCTGAGTATAAATAGCAATCCAGTCACAACAGCATGCAGCCTTGGTGAACTTAGGTATAAGGACGGTTACGTTCAGTTGTGTCAAGCAGTAGTGTGCGATGGATTTTGCACGCTGTAACTTGCTCGCTACCCCACAATTTTGCGACAGTTTTTGTCGCGAGTGTTACCAGGCCCTCAATTGCAAATTAATTATAGGGTGGGGGCCTGTAGAGGAGGCTAGCTATAAGCTATGATAAGCACATCAACACTAGAGTAACTAGCAATATTACAACATGCATAATTGTCTATTTTATGGATACATTTCTTAGCAACATTATACACTGGACATTGCTACTGGAACTGTTATAGGTCCTTATATGGCAGCCTAGTAGCGCCTTTACGATGTGACAATTTTTTTTACAAACTCAATTTATAGTGCGGCAGAGCCCGGTTAATTTATACCATAGATAATAAGATGTCGCAGCGGTTGTCGGAGACCGTTTTCAGAGTGCTTCAGCTGTCCAAGCCGACGTTTGTAAACGGACGCTGGAGAAAACCGTCCATCAGTCGTAGAGAACTTGCTGAGATGAGGAAATATCTTCTGTCACTTGGAGCGGAGTGGCCGGAAAAGAAATTACGCGATAGAGGGGCTGACAAACCGTACAAGCTGACCAAGTGGGAAAGGGGAAGAGAGGCAAGGTCAGTGTATTTGCATGTTAGAAATCGGGTTGATGCATTATCAACCATAAAAAATGGGCAACCATGTGAAAGGGCGTGGTTAACCGTGTATTTCAATTCCTCATGTAGAAAAGCCGCAATATCAGATAATATGGCCAAGATGCCTCAGATGATTGCAGATTATCGTAAAAAAGTTCATGACCAACGAGAGGCAATACGTAAAAAGAATAGACGAACTGAAGAGGAGGAGTATATGCTAGCAACAGGCAAGAAGACACAGGAAGGACCTGCTTGGCAAATATTTAAAGATGCTGCTAAAAGAAAATAATTGCTGTAGACTACCATGAAATCATTGTACTATGAGTCTATAAGTTATGTGTATTGGACAGTTCATATCTCACTGTCCATTGATAATATTCACCACAGAGAGTGAAATACAATGCATTCATCGAATGCACAATATAATACCAGTGATAAAGTAATAATGAATAAGAAATGAGCTAGACTAGCCTAGGACACCATCTGAACAATGGAGCTTGGCAAGGCAAAACAAAACAACAACAAAAATTAATAAGCAAACTCTTAAATAAATAATCTAAGAAATATATAAAGGTCTATTCTCTGTCCACACCCACACCGTTGAGTCTCTGGCATTGAATATATGGTACGAACAGGCAATGGATATATATAATTATACCTTCCCCAATGTTGCAAGCATGAGCCTCACTAATAGTTGAAAGCTCAGTCAGCAGCCTAGGCTAAAAAGGTCATAGATCTTAGTGTAATCTGTTGCCACTCTCTTCGCGAGGAAAAGGCTACATTATGTTTTTTTTGTGAGTGAGATTTTTGCTAAAGCGTTAGCGGTTGGTACACATGTATCATTATGAATAATTATTGTTAGCGTAGCGCGTTCGCACATATGGGCGGGGCAGAGCACTTTCTCCCATTTAAAGCCACTCTAGAGGTAATGGCGGTGGGAGTGATGACGGAGCAGCGTTTTGTTGATGTGAGAAGCCGTCGTGACAGTATGGATTCATTTTTGTCGCAACAGAGAATGCATCCACTCACAGTAGAGATCGAGCCCAGCCGAGGAAAGCGTGAGGGCCTTCCAACAGGTCTTTGGTTGCCATCTCCTGTACACAGCATGCTTGGACCAAAGAAGACTCTGAATCTTGTAGGAGGAGCGGTAGCAGGACAGAGACGGTCCAGGAGACCCCTGCGTGGTCCTCGTAGATACAGCGCGTACACAGAAGAAGACATGGATAATTATCCATCTCTACACCCTGAAGAACACTGTTCTTTACCCTCTCCAACTGCCAACATCTCGTTTCTTCGACTTAAAAGTGAGACTAATCCAAAGACTGTTCAAGGTGCCCGTAATGAACGAACCCAGCTACTCATATCTCCTGAACAACGCCACACCAATACTTGGCGGGCAGGGAAGGTGGTTGGCCATGGTGAACACTCACCTCACCATCAGCTAAAGCCGCCACTTCGCTTGTTGTCGATGTATGTTGATGAGGAAGATTCTATTGTATCTAGTGATGGTATGCTACTAAAATCCTTACTTTCAATGTGTGAGCTAGCTAAACTTGTACTAATGAGCTGGCCGGCATGGCTCACTGGAACAGCTCTGATGTTGTTCATGATCGCTTTGCTGAATTGTTAGATTGGAGGCCTTTGTATTTGCCCTTTGTATTTGATTAGCTCGCAACTGTAAATCATACACATAATTTTTATATAGAATCAGATGATGAAGATGATGATGATTCTGAAGATCCAGTCCAACAGTATAAGCAACCACTTACTGCTCCCAAAAAATCTCTACCAATAGCTAGCGAGCTAAAGTGTCTCCTTTCTACTACCTCCCCTCTTATTTCATGTAACCTCAAGGTATGTTAGTTAGAACACTGTACGTAATGATCTTTGTGTAAATTGGGTGCTATAAAGATAAAATTATAATAATATTGGTGAAAGGGTATCAAGCGCTAACTAAATGGCTACAGTATCTAGTACGAAATATGTTTAGAATGGGTTTTGATAGCAAATTTTGAATGGTCAAAATTGGCAAGAGATGTGTTTGGTGAATTTTGGCACCCAGTTCAACGCATTAAAAAAACTGACTTGTTGAAAGTTTGCAAAAGTTTCACTGTAATTACCTGCCATAATTTTGGTAATAATTACTTCACCAAAAATATGAAAGACTGTACCACCTATACTAGTCCACTTCAAGGCATGATGTGTGTCATAGTGGCTACCCTAATTTTGATTTCTTTACAGAGTCTTCTGTCTCCGGCAATATTTTCATCACTGCCTAAATTGGCACAAGAACAGTTAGTCAAACTATTGCCACAAGCTGACACTTTATCAGCAGAAGAAAACTGCAGGTTTGTACCTTCTTTAGCTAGTACACTCTGCATGGTTTGGACAAGCTGACCTTTTAAAACCACTTATTTGGTGTACTACATCAATTTACAAATGTAATTTTCTTCTAGAACTGCATGAACAAAGAGACAGGCACATGCTGTCCCTGTTGGGCTGGCAGCTAGTATAGCATATCACAATTGATGACTTAAAGACACTTATGCTCCTTCAACTGTTTGTAGATGGGAGGGGGATTTGAATGTTATCCTAGATCTCTCTCCTTCTGCTTTCCTCTCTTTCCCTCCCTCTTGTTGAGGCATCATTGACCTTTCTCTGTCATGGTTTCCATCATCCTTATTATTTTATTATCTTCATCTTTATGATTTTCTCAGGTCATTGGATTTTGCTATACAAAACGAATATTTCAGTCAAGCACTGCAGAGATGGCAAGATACACTGGCATTAGGGTTGCTTGGTCGAAAACAAAAAGTGCCATCTCTATCACAAGCCCAAAAATGGAAGGAAAGATATTTCGAAGAGCATTATGGTGACATGGCTAAGCACTCATTTTCAAGTCGAGAACAGTCTCCTGTATTTTACCCAGCCTCTGAGTTATCAAGCTACTCTATTGAACAACAAGCGGCTCTTGATGCCATTATGCTACCACCAGATCAACCACACTCTCCTTCTCTCTCTGTTCAACTTCCTTCATTCCAATCTTGCAAAACTATCAGTGTATCTCTGCCCAAGAAGCCCCAAGTAAAACGAGTTCGTAACCATCAAATTAAGGTGCCAGTGAATGATGTGGGCAATGCAGTACCAAGACCAACTAATAATCATTGCTTGTCCAGGTTGGCACGTGATCTTACAGTTAGTGTACCTGTCGAACAATTTCGTCAAGTTGTAACTGGAAAACGTGTTCTAATGGAACACAGTTACTCTCTTCCTCCTCGACCAGTCAAACAATCACCATCTTTGGTTTTATCGGTAACTCAACGATGTTCCTGTAGCACTGCCCCATTGCGGGTGTGTCTGCATTGTCATGGTATGTTCCATGCATTCTGTTCGAGGAGTCAATCACATTGTCCACTGTGCATTGCAAGAACTAACAGTTAATACATCAATATTATTATGTGTCTCTTTTTGTATGTAATTACCCGATGACGTCATTTGTTGGGCAAGGGATGGTGAATATCATTAATCGTTCCCCGCGTTCCTCCCGGGAAATCCGCTGACGGAAGGAGAGGGGATGGTACTACTGGCCCCACACACAGACGTCAGCAGCGCCTGTTCCCCTGTCGTAAAGCGCCGCTACTCTTTAATTTCGTGTTATTATTCTATTCAGAACGTGCCTTTATTGCCCAAGCATGGCAGAGAGATTTAGCGGGACGCGGGTAACTTTAGCTGACACGTTTGGTGGGGATATTGCCGCTGATCGTGAAGTTCATTCTGTGCTGACCAGCGTGCGGGTAATCAGTCCTCCTGAGAGCAAGGTAAGCAAATGAGAATAGTCTTTCATTAAATAGTTGTTCAGATTACATGTTTTATATATAATTATTATAATGTAGTCTCATCATTATCAGTCTTTATAATAATGTAGTCTCATCATTATCAGTCTGGTGGCGGTGGCGAGAGGTATATTGTTGATATGATGCATGACACAAAGAGCCCTTCATCTATACACCAGGTGAATAGCTCCTCTGTGTGTGTCACTTCCTTCCTCCCATTTACTCTCTCTTTGTTCCTCACCTATAGGACCGGTCAGATGATGACGAGTCTGACCATGGCACACCAGATCCAAGTGCTCAGCCTCTCAACAGATGTGCTTCTCCATCACCATATACGGCAAACACTGAGCGTGCTCGGCAATTCAATGTAAATAATACCCAGCTCCTTGTCATTCTTGTTTAAAATGTCATACGTACCCTTCTCGTTTAGTAGCTGTTTTATTCAGTCTGTCGTTTGTTGTTTCTCAGGCGTATGTGCGTGCTCTTATAGAACAGAAAATGGATATTCTCATTCCAATATCACATCAGCCAAGAGACACTGTGCAGTCTATCATAGCAGATACTAGCATGAAGTTTCCTGAATTTTCTCTGTGCGTTCGTAAACGCATTCGTACATTTCTGAAGTCTTATAGACGTTCAAAACGTGTAAAAGATCTTCAAGCAGCTGTTGGTGCAGGTAGCCATCTCGTTCCTGGGGTGGCTTCTCATCTTCCCAGTAGCCCAAGAGAGCCTACTCTGAGTACTGGTCCTACTGTACTAGTGGTCAGTATCCTGCAAAACCTTACTTGTGGTTGACCATTTCTCATACTCAGGATCCAAGCTCTGATGATCAGGCTATTCCACACCTCCCATCAACTGATGTGTCACACACAGTATGTACAGTGTAGCTATTGTAGCATATCCGTTTACATCAGCTATAACAATGTCAACTCATTGATTCCATGACATTGCTCTGTAGTTTGTTCCTAAGTGTAGCACTTCATGCTGGAATTGAAAGATAAACATAACTTTGCAATGTTAGTATGTTTCACTTACACAATGAGTGCTTGAAATTTCCCTTATGTACAGTATTGTTATGTCACAGTAGTTCCATGGAACTTGTAATACATGCATCGTTAATTAGTTGTTTTCCTTATGGTGTGAGTGTTGCAATAGTGTGTTTGTAGACTATCTTGTGGACTATCTATACTGTCATTGTTTTGTCTGCCAGGTAGCTGTACCCCAGCCATCCTCACTCAGAACCACAGTAGTCACTATATCCAGTGACACGCACTCATCCAACAACATGGACGAGGAGGAGGATGAAGAGGAGGAAAAGCCATCGATGAAAAAGCCTCGTCTTTCTTCCCCACAGCCTCCTGTTCCTGCTAGCCTTCATACTGCTGCTGCTGGAATGATCAATAATGCATCTTTGTCAAATCCTGAGGTGTCTGCTGTGAGGCAACTCATTATAGGTAAGTTACAGTGTATTATAGTATACATGACACAATGCGTTGTGTTACAACCAGAAGCAATATTAGATAATGCAACAAGAATAGATTTCAAATGCATCCCATTGCAGTGTATACTGTGTAGCAGGTAATTTTGACGAATCGAGAAATTCATTAATTTCACAAGTTTAATTTTCTTGAACGACCTGATGTGGTACTACGATAATTGTGACAGTGAAATGAGTGGGTCCTGAAGGGTTTTTTAAATTTTTACGATACAGCCAAAAACGCAAAATTTAGCCCTACCCACTATAATGGTATCACTACAGCATATTATTTGTAAACTAGCTTTTGTGTAATAGTTGAAACAGAATATTGATGTATCTGTCAGCACACCGAGTGATATTGGACACATTATAGAACTCCCTTTGTGCTTCCACTTATTAGTGTGCAAGCTTCTGAACTGAGACAAGTGATGATGCTCAAGCCTGTCATTATGAATGAACGCTCGGTCATGTAGGATAAAACCTCTCACAGAACTGGTGGCATCAAACTCATGTAGCGTGTGTTTCTTGTGCAATGTAGGCTAGGATGAGCTACAGAGCTAGCTACAGTATAATGGTGGTCGGGCTAGGCTTTGTGATATACGTGAATACTGAAATACCAACCTTCCTTCATTTCCTAGTGCATGTACATCAATCCAACCCTTGTACTTAGCATTACTGTCCTTTCCTACAGGTTATCGTGAGTCTGCTGCATTTCTTTCACAAGCAGCAGATCAACTTGAGCAACTTCTTACAAAAGAATCCTTGAGCAACAATGTTTAGCTTTGCTAGCTTCCTACAAACAGTTTACATCCATGACCCAACTTTCACCATGTACATCTTCTCTGTCATGTAAAACTTCATATTTTTGTACAGCCCAGTCCTCTCCCCCTCAATTAGTTCAAATAATACCAGAAACTATTTATGCTATATTGAATATTGTTAATTTATTTTTCTGTATTATAAGTCTTCTTTATACCACACTATTCTATCTTGATAACTGAGATGCTGTAATACACCAAGTACGTACTTGATAACTGCATTGTGACTGATTTACAGAACGGTATAATAGCTGCAGTTTACTGTGTATGTGAAATGGTGGCAATAGAGCCTGGGCACACCGCACGAGGCTATAACACCTTTGGTGCATCATTATACATTAATTTTGTATAACAACTCCAAAATTATTTTTTTGTATAATTACTGATAATTTATTATTGATAATGTGCTACAATAAATCACTAGAATTGGCCAGAACCTTTAGTTCACTGGATCTACATAGTACGTTGCCTGTAATGGAAATAAAATAATTGTTAGTCAAAATATGTCCGGGTGGGCACTAATTGGCAACCCAAAACCTAATGTGTGATTCGTATGTTGCTGAAAATTATTTAGCCTGAAGGCGAAGCTACAAATTATTAGGATACCTTCTTCGGTCTAGTCTTCCTCCCAAGAAGCCTTCATGCTTGCAGCAACAGCTTTTGCATCGTAGTTACGGTAGAAATCTTCGTATCTGCGTCTTCGCGGGAGTGCCACAGAATACCACCACGCCGAACCAGCCGCAATTGACAGTAAAAAAGCGGTAGCTAGGTCAATTTTAAGCTGACGACGAACAAGTCCTCGAAGCTGTACAACCATTTTTCAGACTATAACCGTGCACGTCAGTAATTTTACGTTGTCATGGACACATCACAAGTGAACAAAGATGGCTGAACAAGGTCCCGTCCCGTACAAAGAATCCACCTCTTTTGCTGATGTTGCTACAGCAGTTGTACTTTCCAAGGCACGGACTAAACGGCGAGAAAGTCAGAGAAAAAATCCTAATTCTGTCAGACTAGAAGAGCAGAGAGAAGAAGACATTTTGCCTGAGGCAGTTCAACAAAAACTGCACGCTGCAGCCAAGCTGGCTAGGTCACGTGCTTGGACTAGACGTAGACAAAAGTCAACACTAAATGAAACTTGTACATCTGTGTTTAGCGACGAGGTGGCTGATGGTGATGCTGTTAATGGTAGTAGGGAAGGGACCGGTTGTGAATGTAATGATCAGCAAGAGACTAATGGTAAGAATAGACAATAATACAATTCCTCTCATTCTCTCTCTCTCTCACTCATTTTTTTAGTTGTATCTATCACTATACATAACATTGACCCCCCTAAAGCCAAAGTTTTGCTAAACAAGATGGTGATTCGTGTATCATTTCTTGATGAGCAATCCTCTGGTCTACTCAAGAAATCATCTCATCATCGTGCTGTGGTCTCCTTTTATGAAACTCATCGTCCTGCAGTAGATTACATACTGCCTGTTCTTACTGGTCCAGCACAGCATGTCTCTGATAGGTGTGTGACAGTACCATTATTACAATAGCACATTATGTCTTTGTAGTTGCATGCATGAGGGATGCAAAATCAGTTTACATACTACTCAATTTCTTGAGATTTTTCTCCTGCAAGTTCTCGATAGAAACAGGACTGTAGTTGATGTATTCGTAAATACACTGTAGGCATATGAGGTATTGCTCCCAAACTAATAATGCCATTAATAACTCAATTATCCAAAGGGTTTGCAATGGGTCTGGGGTTCGAATGTACTTCTGCTACTGCAATACATTTATTATGACATGTATTATTCTCTTTATTAGAAAAGGGCACTTGACACCATCCTGGGAGGAATGCCTCATATTCAATGATCGACCTAGTCTACTCTTTCATGGACCAAATACACTCATCTTATTTGAACTCCTTTTAATGACAACCATTCCACCCTCTACTGACTTACCATGGACCTGTCTAGCATGGGGGTTTCTTCGCCCATCAGTAGCAATGAGAAAGAAAGAACTGGCAAAGAAAGGAGCTGTGAATTGGTCATGCTGGATACAGTTGTATCGGCCACCTAACTTGTGGAGGAGAAGAGATAGAACTCCTCAAGTGAGTAGTCAGTCATGCATTTTTGCTCACCAAAGCACAAATTTTTAATTATACATGTATACTTGTATGTCAAACAGTATGCAAAAGGCCACATCTCATTGGCCAATCATTGATTATGTATCATAGTATGTACTCTTGATTTGCTGTCCTCCTGTCCAGATAGCAGATATGCTGAATTGTGAGTCTCCTCGTCCTTACTCCACCTCTCTACATGTATCACTGGCTACTATAGATCCTTCTGATTTACCACAACATGCCTTGACTCGTTCTCTCCTTCCTACTCTTCCAGTTAGTATTGTACAATTTTAATGGGTAGATTTGGTTGCCAGTTTAATACGCTTACCGTAAGACAACTGATTCTGTTATATGTGCAGGAAGAGAGCCAGACTAGACTGGACGATCTGATGCAACCATTTCCTACTAACAGGTTAGTTCAGTTGGAGAAAAGGCTAACCATTTTCCATGTTCTCCAGGCCCTCAGCCAATTTTGATCTATCTACTCAAACATGGTCTCGTTTGCCAGGTCAACCTTGTGCTCTACCCAATCAACTAAGAGCAACATTATTAACAGGCAGTGGTGGTTGTGTAGCTATTTGCTTCTCCCCCTCAGGAAGGTGATTAAAAAAGAAACTTAAGAGGTTCACTTTTAATGTTTGAGCTCAGGTTACTGGCTGTGGTATGCCATCATCTCAACACTTTCATCATCAGACTATATAGGGTAACTGCGCTAACATCTTCTGTGTATTTATCATCTTCTGTGTACAGGTTCCAGGTTTTAGTGAGGTTTGCTCATGGACTGTGGGGAGAGAGATAGTGTATGAGCTGTGCTGGGATAGCAATGATGAGTGGATAGCAGCAACCTGTGGTAGTGGACTATGTCAGTGAGTGGTAGAGAGTTTGTGATGATAGATACTCTCTTGTTATCTCTCCAGCCTATGGAAGTTAAATGACCCCATGGCGTCAGAGGTGTTGCTGTCTCACCCAGCATACGTCTACTGTGCTGTCTTTGTGCTTGATAAAGTTATTACCGGATCATTTGATGGCTCTCTACGCTTATGGAGTAACCATAAGGTAAGCCATATTAAACTCTTTATGCTCTCAGCTTCATTCATTTATCCAGCTAAAGCAAGTTTTATCAGTCCATAAAACTCGTATTAATACACTATCATACGATGCTCGAGCTAGCAGAGTGTACTCTGGTGACAGCAGTGGCGCCATTGGTGTGTGGTCTATTGAGTGTGCCATGAACGATGGCAGTGACTGTGCTGAATTGCAATTTGTTAAGTTATTTCAACTTAGTGAATTTCAGGCAAGGCGTATTTTTCATTATAACCTTACAATTCTCCTCATATTACTCAGAATCACAGCATCCAGCGGTTAATTCTTCATCCCACTCAGAGGAAACTATTAATACATTCCTTACACAATCCACTGATGATGATTGACCTCAGAGTGTGAGTATTTATACTTTTGAATACACTGTTTGAAATTTGTCTCTTCATCAGTTGGTCAGTGACACAGCAGTACCACACATCAGATCACACCGCTAGTAGACCAGTGGGTGTGACCATCACTCCATGTGGTGGGATAGTCATGGCAGGTAGCTCTGCTCTCCCTCTACTCTATGCTTGGGACTGTAGCACAGGTGATCATACCAGAATGCATCAACAGCTTTCCATTTCATTATACAGGAGAGCTGATAAAATCTATGATGATCCCTGGTCTACAGGGAATTCCCCTCACTGTCTCATATCATCCCTATGATCATTTCACTGCTGTAAGCAGCTGGTCTCCTCAACAGCATGTCATCATCATGGAGGGCAAAACATGACATTAGTGACAGTGATCATTGACAAAAAATTAATTTTTATTATCAAAATTAATCATAGTACATGATGATGCTGGTACAGTCATTTATATGTTTGGTTGTCATCACTTAGGACGAGTCTCATTGTCTGACACATGCCGAAGGAATATAGTGCCTTTCTCAATTGCTTCTTCTTCTACTTGCAACTTGGAAACAGCAATTGCTATCATAGAGCCATCATGATTAAATGCCAATGAGGAGACATCTGATGGGTAGCGGTGAAACTGACACAACCTCTTTTTGTTAAAAGGATC
This sequence comes from Haliclona indistincta, assembly GCA_964017065.1. NCBI lineage: Eukaryota > Metazoa > Porifera > Demospongiae > Haplosclerida > Chalinidae > Haliclona > Haliclona indistincta. The sequence goes on from OZ024784.1 coordinate 10,430,925, forward strand.
CCAAATGTTAACAAACCCATCAGATCCACCTGCAGTATGGGACACATGATTAGAAATACTAGAATAGTTGTTTGCTGGAACTGCAAAAACGTTTCTAAGCTAGTGTCAACTAGTAACATAATCTATTATGATGTCTTTACCTAGCTTACGTTACAAGGCATCTATTAACAAAATGAATCACTTGCTCAAGCTCACCCCAGCTCACTAGTGAATAGCAGTTGCTTTATGTGTATAGAAATTTCAACATGTAGTTTTTACCTGTGCGTAGTATGCGGAAGGGTTATGCATTTGAGTTCGTCTGTGTACGTACAACGAATTCAAATGCATAACCCTTCCGCATACTGCGCACGGGTAAAGATACTATAGAGGTTGTGCGTGTGACATCACGAAACGCACACGGCCATTTTGAGTGTCAACTGCAAGAAATAACGTGCTCTGCTCTCGTTTGTAAGCTGCACCGCTCAGTAAAAAGTGGATAGCAGTCTTACTTAGTACCAGGGCTACACAGAAGATGAAGCAAAGAAGTGCGGCAGAGCAAGAATAGTGACTTCTTTGAACAGACCTTTCAGTGGCCAGCTTCATTTTGTACAGTAAGTATGAGTCCTTGTAGTCTATCCCACGTCAAAGCAGTGTTGTTAAAACGGCTTAACACCATCTGGATACCGTACCTCGAGCGGAGGCAAGTGCTGCCGTTCCACGAGAGAGCCCTAGCTTGGTGCATACAGCTAGTAGTATTCTTGTATTCCACCCTAGCAGTGCTTGTTTGTACCATAACGTGACTGTACAGCTTTATCTAGCTATCAAAAATGCTGAGTACTTCTTGTCTGACACTCAAAACGGCGTCGTAGCAACGGTTAATAACACGAAAAATGTGCGTCAAAGTTGTATGTGCACAACCTCTATAATACAACAGCAAAATTACATCACAAACTGGTGCTATTAACAGGGCACTGTAGAAGAGACTAGTGTGCTAGTAACAGGGTACTGTAGAAGAGACTGGTGTGCTAGTAACAGGGTACTGTAGAAGAGACTGGTGTGCTAGTAACAGGGTACTGTAGAAGAGACTAGTGTGCTAGTAACAGGGTACTGTAGAAGAGACTGGTGTGCTAGTAACAGGGTACTGTAGAAGAGACTAGTGTGCTAGTAACAGGGTACTGTAGAAGAGACTGGTGTGCTAGTAACAGGGCACTGTAGAAGAGACTAGTGTGCTAGTAACAGGGTACTGTAGAAGAGACTGGTGTGCTAGTAACAGGGTACTGTAGAAGAGACTGGTGTGCTAGTAACAGGGTACTGTAGAAGAGACTGGTGTGCTAGTAACAGGGTACTGTAGAAGAGACTGGTGTGCTAGTAACAGGGTACTGTAGAAGAGACTGGTGTGCTAGTAACAGGGTACTGTAGAAGAGACTGGTGTGCTAGTAACAGGGTACTGTAGAGAAGACTGGTGTGCTAGTAACAGGGTACTGTAGAGAAGACTGGTGTGCTAGTAACAGGGTACTGTAGAAGAGACTGGTGTGCTAGTAACAGGGTACTGTAGAGAAGACTGGTGTGCTAGTAACAGGGTACTGTAGAGAAGACTGGTGTGCTAGTAACAGGGTACTGTAGAAGAGACTAGTGTGCTAGTAACAGGGTACTGTAGAGAAGACTGGTGTGCTAGTAACAGGGTACTGTAGAAGAGACTAGTGTGCTAGTAACAGGGTACTGTAGAGAAGTCTTTACCTGTTGCAAATGTATTGTGCACATTGTGAAAAGAGATAGCATTGACTGGAAATATATTCTCAATCCCATCCTCCTTTAACCGATGACATTTGAATGCATACTTCTTTTGCTGCATTTCATCAGATGTGTCCAGATACTCAACAGCCACTCTCCCCTCGATCGAACTTAGAACAAACCCTACAATAAGAAAAGATAGTAATACAATGAGAGGCATATCATTGTAATACAAAGTGTCATGGCAAGGACAAAAACCAATAGACAACTTTACTAAAACCATAGATGTTACAGAACGGGATAAGATTTCCTTCAAATCAAAATGTGTTACGTGACGTCACGTCGAAGTGGTCGATTCACATTACCATGCAAAGCAGTGATTACTAATAAATAGCAGACAAGCGAAGTATATATTTTTGCCTGTACAGCTGTCTTTGGCCTATTCTAATGCCTTTATTGTATTGTGAAGATTGCGTGTTTCATACTACCGGCCTTGAATGGATACCAGTACTGGCACCTCACGGCAAACAGAAGATATGTGATGGGTTACAGATCTGTATACACAAATTCTCGAAGAGGCAAAGGTTCTATGACTTGATTTTGGTACCAATACAAAGCCATTAGTCGTCTGTGTGTATTGAACAAGTTGGTACGTTGCCAAGAAGTATACTCTATCCGCTATAGACATGAACTCGTCTCCGTTGGTCAGGATTTTGTATACACAAATTCTCCAAGCTGGCTGGATCAATGGGGCTTATGTAAGGCCTAAGTACACACTCTACGATGTGTACTGGACTGGATATCCAGACAACTAGCCATTCTTTGACCGTGTAAATAGGCGAAGTTCTTGGTAGATTTTTGGGTGCTATCAAAGATTCTCTAAAACACAGAGAGCATAATACACGGAACACAGAAAATACATGGAAATGTAACGATGCGCATCAGCCACCCAATTAAGTGTGGCTTCCTATCCCATCCTGTAATATAACTGTTCAAGACGTCTCTTCCGGAGTACATTCTTGCCAGATAGTTTTCCATTAAAAAAACAGTGGGTAGTTTACTACATGAGCCTTGCTCTATGAGGATTATGAACATCTAAAACAGCAGTAAAAAGCTCGCTGATTTTTACTGCATGGGCAGCGTCTTTGATCTTTGACATAGGTATACTTCAAATCGTGTAAAGTCGCCTCCCAACATACCTTGTTGATTAGGAAAGCATCGAAGACAACGTGTTTGATATTTGAGTGAACTTGCCCTCCTTTGCTCTGCAAACTGCATGTTCCTAAGGTCCCAGACTAATACTCGTCTGTTAGAAGTGCCAACCACTAGTCTCTCTCCTGATAGTGACATAGAGTATACCAACTCGCCTAGAGTAACAAAACAAATGCATTATGTGTGGAACCAAGAACCACACATACAGCTTTTACATAATAAAGTAGTCAGGTGATAAGTAATTTTAGGTTTTGGGGACATTGTGGACAAAAGCACCAAACAATTATTCACTAGTATGTAGTATAGTATCTGGCGTCTCTATTACTCGTCCAAGGGGTAGTCACTCCAATTGGTCCTGTACTCACATCTGCGACCGCGGTCAAGAATTTTGACCGGCCAAAATCGGGCCTTGACTGTTGACCGCACCGATTTTATCGCGTTGACCAGTGGTAACGAGTAAGCCCCTGGTAATTAGCTAGCTTGGGCACGTCTTGACCGTTGACTAGAGCGGGTCCAGCGAGCCTTGACCATTCCTTTATTTCTGTCTTGACCATTTTGACCGCGGTCGCAGATGTGAGTACAGGACCAATTGGAGTGACCACCCCTTGTCGTCTTTACACCGTTGTAGCATGTTTCATCTTGACACAGTGTTTGTTGTTGCTAACTTATGAATAATTAATGAGCAAACGAGGTACCGTCACCTTAAGCACATTGATTATTACTAGGTATCTACACTCGCTCACCAGACTGATCATATGTACCAATAGAAACTTTCTGCCTAGGATCCCACAGTTTAACAGTTCTGTCCCAGCTACCAGTGACCACTATACCAAGCTGAGGACAGTACTCCACACACCTTATTGCATCTTCGTGATAACCTGCATAAAACAAAGTAATGCTCAATATTGATTTAGTGGAATCTACTAATGACCCTTATTATCATACTCACCCAGAACATCTTCACGGGATGCCTGAAAGTCGTAGGATTTTAAACAACGATCGAGTCCAGCACTAAACGTTCGGGCTGTATCTATCATGGTGCAGTCAAGTACAGGGAATTGATGACTGTACATAGACCGCATGCTGCCTTCTGGACTAGACACATCGTACAGCCGTACTCCGGTGTCCCAAGAAGAAACTAGAAGAAGAGGTGATTGACTAATCGGAGCAAAAACTACTCGAGTTATTCCATCGTTCGGAGGATTAGACAGCTCGTACTCGGACTTCAAAGGCATGGCTGTAGACGTAGACGAGGCTGACCGACCCGAGCTATAAACCAGCTGTGTAGAGCTGAAGACCTGCTTTCCCGCGCGCGTGCAATTTGGGGGCGTGGTGTAAAGTAGGGTTGGGTCTTGCACACGTGCGCACGCTGAGTTGTGATCTCGTGTTTCTGCTTGTGTTCTGGCGAGCGTTCTGGTGATGAGCTCTAAGGGAGAGAAAAAAACGAAGGCAAGTAATCACGATAGACTTGGTATGATGCTTTATTGTCGTTTGGGTTTAGCCTCCTACTCAAGGAGGCAGTAATGGAGATCGGCAGCAGTCAGCAGGAGAAAAGGATGCTGATCATAAAGGCAAGTAAATATTATTATAATCAAACTTCTTTCATTATCTGTTAACTAGCACTACAGTGGAATGAAAATTTGTAAATGTATTTTGTTTTCACATGTATGGCTTTGAGTCACGTGATGTGGGCATGACATGTCATGTAAAATTAAGGTGGTGGGTACTGATTCGCTGTGCACTGTGGGTATTATCATGCTGTTTATGAATATCATTAGGCGGCGACGACCAATCGGAGTTGTGTGGGCGTGGACTTCTTTGTGGTCTGCATTGAAGCTTTCAAACATCTTTATACAGCAGATGGTGCACCAGGTTTTCTCAGTCATGGGCAAGGGCCACAAGGCCGCCAATGGGTAAAAATCTTGTCAGAAATGTTGCCGTTCAAGAGTTACAGCATCAAAGGAGATGCGAGATTGCCCTGGATGTTTGATTTACCAGCTCATTTCTCTGCACTAGCTAACTGGGACACCTGGAAACTCTCAGGTGGCGTTTACACGACAACGCTATCAGGTGAAAACGAAGACTTTTGTATCCGTTTTGGTCGTGCGTTTACACCAAAATGATGAAAACGCATAGGTAAAACGGAGACTTATGAAAACGGAGACCAAAGTGGAGACCTCGAAAACGGAGACATGAAAACGCTCGTGTAACTTTTTGTATGAGCGTACCTCAGCCTTTATACTTGCAAAGAATGCTGGGAAGAGTCTTCAAACAGCATCTATCAACAAAGAGTTTCTTCTTTCGCTTTGGTTCGTGCATACAAGCGAATAACAGCGTGCTCGCCTAAAACGCCACACCCACATTCCATACAAAACGGTGTCGTGTAAACAGCCAAAACGCTGCATCTGAATACGCATACATTTCCCCGTTTTTGGACTGATCGTTGTCGTGTAAACGCCGCCTCAATGTGCACTCTGCTGAATGTAGAAGTGTTGGACGGTGGTATTTGTTTGTCAAGGCTGGGACAAAGTTGATGCCAAAACTTGGATAATTCATGATGTGTTGTGACTGCTACCACCAAGCTACTTTGTGTCAGAGCTGAGTTTTAGAACCTTCGATGAATGTTGTATCGCATAAGGCCATTTCATATTCTACGGTTTGTAAACAAACTTATGAATATTTAACGACGTATGGATACCCGCCACCTTAAACTACATAGCTGGGATCATGTTAGCACAAGCTGCTCTCTATTGCAGTACTGAAGTAGGATTGTTCTAATGATAGCCATTGCTACAAATGCCAGTGAAGTACTGTCGCTATGCTTCATGGGACTCTACAGTAAAAGCAATGGCAGTGATCATGGCATTATTCAATGATGGTGCACTGTACTAGTTTTATTGCCAGAACTTGAATACAGCGATACCACTACAACATTATTTTGTTTCTACCCTGTTGGTGTCTTGCAATCATGAGTACCTAGTAATAGTGCTTTGGATGAGCCAATGCATACATGCATTGCAGAGTCGGGACATGGAGTGCATAGGAATTGGTTCTTTCCAATCCTGGGTAGGACAGTCCAATGGTCAAGGACCAACTTTCTCTCCTTGTGTGTTCATTGTTGAAAAGTTAATTTTTATCACATACATGCCCTAGTCAATTAATGAATAAACTATTATTTAGGATTATTTGATCAACCACTCATAATGGAAGGAAAAAGGAAAAGAAAAAATACCGAACTCTTTGCATTTACAACTGAAACGAAGAGACAATCCACTGAAAAGGTACATAACTATGAATAATAGTTATACCAATCAGTATTTGTAGTATATAAACCTTTTGGGAACATTCCAAAGGATTTTAATGTGTCTACTTAACAACCCTTTGATCATAGACTAACATAACCGGACTGGAAATGGGGTCATGTGCGCCAATGGTTGCACAGGAGGTGGTTACAATAAAGATACTTCACACAATTGGCGATAGTTTTGCAGGCTTTTAGTTTAGCTACGTGACGACCAAACTAACTTTCACTGTCACCGACTTGTAAACAACTTTTGACGGACTACAGCGTTAAGCATACAGTTTGAATGGCCTCATAATTGGTGTGTTCCAACTGTCTATCCATCGAACTGTGCAGCTATGTGCTTTTGTTGTGACACATTCATATCTAAGTCGTTTTCTTTGTTGAGTAGTTATGACGGCAAAATACTTTGCCGGACTATTACACAAGAGACAGCATACTTCACTGCTAAAGTTCAACACAGGCGCACTATATTGTCTTTGAAAAATGCGGATAGCGAGATATGTACGTTCTACAAGCACTCCTCCTGCAGCAACAAACTTTCAAAGCAGTAATGGCGATCGTGTCTCTCTCGTACACCACAGTACTCCCGTTGCAGCTAGCTTCGTCCTTTTGCACAGTATCTTGAAAGTATCCATCACGAGTGTAGAAGCTTGCTAAAATAGCGATCAGCGCTATCCTTGTTCAGCAAAATCCTGTTTACCTGTACAGTTGGTCATCATGGTCTTCACATTACCGCAACGAGGAAGGCATGCTCACGTGACCCGTTTCCAATCCCGGTTATGTAGTCTATAATGTCTATGCTACGATAGTCTGTGGTATAATAATTATTGGTGGTTTGATCTCGACTTGGCTCCCTCGTAATTCGCAAGTACATTTACTCTTCTATATCTAATCCTAAAGAAAGTTCATATAGGCCTACACTCATTTGCTTCTAATTAAATTGTGTCTAATCTAGATCATGTATTCTTGCTGTCAATTATTAGAAAAATTCTATTTTATTAGTACATGTATGAAGGTGGCAGTGGATGCAGGCTAACAGATATTGCATTTGGTAAGCATTGTGTTATAACAAACCAGCATTAACATTTTTACAAATTCTCAGTGGAATACCAGATATCTCAGCACAAAGTTGATGAGCTACAACTGTTACATCGACTATGTTATGATCGACAAGGAACAGTAAGTTGTCATAGAGATCGTTACTAAAATAATTATGTAATGACAAACATCTTGTGATTTTTAGAAGAATCTGACTAAGAAAAATCTCAAAAAATTTTCTGGTTGGGAGTTTGATGAAAACAGTGAACAGGAAAAAAAGAAGAAAGCAGCTATTGAAAAGTGAGTCAACGAGTGAGGTATTATTAGCTCATACAATGTGCTAGCAATGAAATTGTATACTCTTTTATGTTATGGCTGTACTACAGGTTCTAATGTAGAAAGCTGAGTATTTGTACTAAACTTTTCCTGTTACACAACGAATACCTTGGTGGGCAAGCTTCGTCACAATAATTTTCTACACCGTAAATCGGAAAAATTTCATTGTTAAATATTTTCGTGAGTAGGATCAATCACGAAAATTAAACACGAAAATTTGTAAACACTTGTATGCCCAGTTGCCAGTTGTATGCTGGAACTGGCAACAACTGCCGAGTTCCCAGTTGTATTCTTTTCCAGCTGGTACTACACTGGAATGTGACTGGTTTCCATGGTATTTCAAAGCTGTGTACTAAGTACTGTTGCAGTTTCTTTACAACTGTATGTACTAATGAATAGGCATTCATGTATTTGAAAGTAAAGGTATTTCATGTAAATGAATTTGTAGACAAGAGGTACATGTATTCAATGGAAAGTGCTTCAAAGCACATTGCAATATAGCCTGTGCTTGAGTAGTACACAGCCATGACTTTTAAAAGGAGTACAGGACGGCCATGTAGCGCGAAACTTGCTGCGAAGCATGTTGACGTGCGTCCCTGCTTTGCCAGCAACTTTCAGCGAAATCTGCAAAGTGCACGCGAAACCCGAAACGATGTAGCAATTTTCTCACCAGATTTCTTGACGTGTAGCGGTAGCAGGTTTATAAAAAATGAGAAGCTTCAAGCCAAGGACGTTACCGAGGGCTGGACCGAGCGCTTTTTGGCTATTATCCTTGAGTCGCGAGTTATCGTCGATGAACGGAAATTTTTGTGCAGTGACCCGAGTTTTAACAGTCATAGAATTCCTCAGTATAAGAGCAAATCTTCAAAAAGCTCTCTAGCCCTCTGCAAGTTGTTCAGCTACAAGTAGGTACCAGTGAATAAAATTAGTTAGCTACACAGCATGAAAAATCTTGTGAGAAAATTCTGAATTTTATCTCCTCCATTGGCGTGTATTGTGTAGTACTGTGAGCCCCGCCCTTATAATGATATTCACAATGCGTGGGCGAAAGGGTACCCGCCACCTTAAGCACAAGTACAAAGTGCTTCGCCTCATCTCTGGCTGCATCTATAGAATAGATTTGCTGGAATATCAAACCATTCTCTTCCCTAATAGTAGTACAAATGCTGCGAGAAGCACTACTACTATCTTGTACGGCTAGCTAGCTGAGTACACGCGCATTCGTGCTCCAATTAGTTTACAGAATTCTGTAGTGTTTAGATCCATGTCATAAACTGCAGTGACATCTTCACGCAATGTAGTAGTATGCGGATTCGTTGCATATCCACTGGTACTGTATTATTTATGGACGAACAAATGGGCAGGATTCATCATTACAGCTTTCAGCAGTAACAGTCAGGCAGTCTTTTCTAGAAGCTGTGTACGCTCTCACATACACATACACTTGAAGTTGATAATTTATATTTTCGTGGTGCAAGTCCACCCACGAAAATATTTTAACACGAAAATTTATCACATGAAATTGAAAATTTCCTGATTTATGGTAGAATGGTTGTGAATACGTCATTTTGCTTGTTTATTCACAGTAACAGTGGTTGCTATCTGCCATGTTGGTACCTAAAATCACGACATCAATGCAGTTATTGACATTTTTGCTTTTTCATTGTTCTTTCACTTACTCTCTAAGAATCTCAAGCTGCACTAAAGCAATGCTGGACTCCCTATGAAATTGTAGATGACGTTATGCTGGTGTGCCATAGCTCGAAATTGGTAGATGTGAAGCAGTAGGTCTGTAGCAAAAGGAAACATGATAGAACACTATGCAGACCACTATTTGATTCGCCATAGTTAGTAGTTTTCCAGAAGTAAACTAAGTACCAGACACAGTGTGCCGTCTGGTAGTGAGGAAACAAACGAGGCTAAAATCACAGTTTCTTGCATCACACTTCTCTCAAACGGCTCGATGGCAGCAAGCAAAAATAACCTTGACCGGTGCTCCTGGGGCTACTTGAGTGCACTGTATTGGTTGTGTGGGCACAACTGATAACCATCACCTTAACCCTTCACAAGCGACGGGCGACTATAGTTGCCTAGCAAGTTTGACCTCACCGGAAGTGGGCGTTTAAATTCGAAGATAGTTTATTTCGCCTATAGACCAAATACAGCTATGGGGGTGTGAAGGGTGGCCAATGGCGGGAGCAGTGCTACGGCAAGAATACCTAGCACCACTGGGTCTCCAGGGGCTTCTTGGCATAAAAAGCAGCCATACATGCACTAACTTTATCTCACACATGCTGTTTTGACCGAAGAAGCGGTGTTTTTTGCTCCAGTGAGTGATTCTAGCACACGACAGTTGGTAGATCGTCGAGTGGGCATGGTCAACTGCACTTGACATTGACAACAAGCCCGCACATTGTGCAAGTTGATTTTACATATTAAAAGTGATCACAGCACTAGTTTGTCTGTCTAATGGTCGCAAAGGTTAGTGAAATCCACAGAAACAGAGGCTAGAATTGTGTCCGCACAAGGGTTAATGTACATGTTTGTGTAGCAAGACCAGTCATACAGAAATCCATTTTAGTTCATAAATCTGGTGTTTTGTCTTTCTATTCAGATTAAGTACAGGTGGTCTCAAACAAATTGCTCTTCTCCTTGGTATTTCTTCAAGTGGTGGTAAGGTAAGTGTGATCTGTGTATTATAATATCCTACCATCATCATTCGATAGAATGACTTGTGTGATGTCATATTTAAATTTCTGATGAAACCAGTGGATAACGGAAAAGTATGTATGCCTGTCATTTTTGTGATTGATTATTTTACAATCTCTGTGTTTATTTAGGAACCACCTTCCAAAAGTAAGCAAATCAAAAAATGTATCATCTTGTTTACATCTCACAATTTTCCATAACAGAAACGAGAAAGTCTTCTAGTGGTGGGAAGGTATGTTGTTACATAATCAATAAAGCCTAGTTAGTTGACGCCAACTCTGTTAATTTTTCACTCTACCAACACTGTGTGTGGTTTTCATCTAGTGTTGCTGTTACATGTATTCTTATGAGTATGCATGTCTTATGAGATAAGCATATTAAGTTTATTGTTGTGAATCAGATGCTCCTGTTTCAATACATAGGGAGCAAGCAAGAGAAGTAAGAAACAGCAAGTGTCTGACAGTGAAGACGAGGAAGAGATAGAAATGGAAGATGATGATGAGGAAGAGGGAAATGATGAAGAAATGGACCAAGAAGCTGATGAAGAAGAACAGAGCAAACCAAAGGTAGGTTGTTATGAGACAGAAGGGAGGGCAATACAGGATTCATTAACCCTCGGTTCATGCATGAGGGTTACGGTACTTGGTTCGTCTGATTGTTCTGTCTCTTCTGCTACAGAGAGCAGTGCTCACTTTAACATGTTGGTGATGGTATAAACAGACTAAGCCCAACATGGCTTGCAATATGAATTTTGCTAAAGTATTTTTGTTCTCAAGTTATGACTGGTTCACCGTATTGGCCGTCTTCTACTTCTCTTAGAGCAAACGCACCCATTGTTATCTGCCCAGATATTTCTAGTTTTAATTTAAACTGCTGGACAGCTCTGATAGTGCATAGACATCAAGAAAAAGCTTATTGAAGCCTACAGCAATGGCATGTCTTTAGGCTTGTTTGTTCACATGGAATTCAATGTGCATCGTGAGCGTCAGGGCTTCAAATTACTAGCCCGAGGCTAGTAAAATGTACAGGTGGTGGCCCAGCTGGCTAGAAAAACTATTAAGAATAATTGGGGCGAGCCTGAGCGAGCCCCACATTGATTGGCACAATGGCCCACGCGGCGGGGAATGTATCAATCTATCTATCTATCTGTCACGGGGTAGCGTTTGTCCTTTTCAATTCATATGGCGAGGCCCATACTGTAGTATTGTATGCGAGGCCCACGAGGGCAGCAATTGCAAGGCCCCGGGATTGCACGTTCTTTCATAACTACTTGACGTTCTTTCATAACTCGACTGCAAAATGGACGACTCGACGATTCGCCTTCCCATCTCGCTTTTCCATGAATCATGATGCACCCGGCGCCCTCATCAGCGATACTGTGACTGACGCTGCAGCAAGAACCAAGGCTTTGGCGCGGAGAGGAAGCGCAGACAGCGTGAACTTGAAGAGAGACACCACTGCTACTTGGCCCATATAATCCCGCGCTGTATTTACTCTCCATTACAAATAATTGAGCAAACAGACTTTCACACCTTCGTGAAAGGGCTAACAAAAGACTGTCTACAGAAACTGAAGAACATAGGTTATAGTTATTGACTCAATGCTAAGACATGTCTTGCTTATGACTCCTCCTTTTTCCCGGACACTGTTAAACTATGGAACAAATTACCTGCTGAGATTGTCTCTGCTCCATCCCTCTCTGTTTTCAAGAGAGATACTCGTGGCTATCTATCTAATTTAATCTAGTAACTTATGATGTTTGTCTTTTCTTTTGGTTGGTACCGTTGAAGCTTTTTTGCTACTGGGTACAGCCATGCAAAATTGTCATAGAAAAAAGTATTTAGAGAGAGCAGAATATTATATTTTAATACTAGCAACAACTTCTGACTCCAAAGGGATGGTTTTGGTTAATTATCAATGAAAGAACACAACAGAGGAAGATAGATAATAAATTGTTACTATTAATGAATTTTATTTATGTGCAAGGCAAATACATGCTGTAAGTATACCTACTTATATGTTACACACTAACAAGGCTAAATTATATCAATGCTCAGGCTCGCCCCTGCCATTCCATGAATGTACTAGTTATTAATATTATGCGAACTGTCATCCGTCACCTTAATTATTTTATGATTAGGAAGAGGATAATGCCAAGGAAGAGGATAATGCCAAGGAAGACAAGAAGTCTTTACCTAAAAAGACAGAATCATCTGCTAAGACAGAATCATCTGCTAAGGATGTACCTACCAAGGAATAACTATGTACTGTACTTGTTAGGGATATAACTGATATGCCACACTCACCTTGCATCTTATTATTCTTTTACTACTGCACTAAATGTCACTATAGTTTTGGGTCACATTATTATATCGATATGACTAAAATACAGTAGACCTGATTGATTATCTACATTACCTAACCAGGTTACATAGTCAAGACAATCTATGCTGAATAATGAATGGTACAGTACTCTACGTAAGTCTTCATTAGCAGTTTCCTGTAAGAGAAAAATCAACATGTCTATAGTCTAGGAGCAGAAGTGTCTGTGCAGCAAGCGAATTACACACTAGTGCATTGAATTTCAAAACCCTAAACTTAAGTTTATAATGGTTGAGATTAAATTTGAACAATAATTCATTTGTAATTATAGCGTCACAGTAGTTTTGGTAGCTGTTTTAGTCGTCCAATATCTAATATATGATCAGCAGTAGAATCAAGTCCATGTCTCTGTAAATAATTCCTGCTTGCAACACTCATATCAACTGCACTGCACTGGTCATCATGGGTGTGGCTTGTATCTTGAGATGAAGGTAGGTATTTGTGAGTGAGCAGGTCAGCCATATGAGCATGCTCGTCCAGCGTGGATTCTACTGTGCTAAGGGTACCAGGAACACTGCAGTACAAAACAAAGATTATTTTAGTACCACTGGAGCTAAAGGAGCCAATCATTCAAAGGAGCTCACAAATGGGCTGTTATTGTATGCGAGAATTATATAGCCATAGTCACACAGTGCAGTGTACATTTATGCATGACTGTGTGGCTCAATACTAGCCTCATCCCCTGGGCAAAGTTTTTCGCAATTCAGAAACACAACAGAACAGAACGGCAAAAAATTAGGCCTGGCCAAGGGTAGAGATAATGTATTCATATTACTCGGCAATGAATATCGTTAACGAACACTTGCTAACTAACAATGGAGCAAGCAACACTAATATGTCACAGTGGTCACCTTTAGGGAAACTGGATTGCTTCAGCTTGCTGTTACGAAGGAATGGGAGAAGTTGGCGGCTAAAACACTTGCTGTTCCACGTAGAAAATCAGACACAAAACCATTGCAGAACGGTGATAAACAGTCTCCTCATGCTTAGGCTTTAGTGTATAACCATGTTGATCAAGGGAGAACAGCACAAATGCCAAGCTCAGGGTGTACGATACTTTTACTCTTGGAAGAACATGGAAAGTGCTTCGTGAATGGGCTAGTATACTGTATAATGTAGCGAGAATGCCCAAAAAGAATACGGATTATCCAGATTCTGAGCACACGCACTAGTACCCTTGCAGTGTGTAACAGGCCTAATTTTTGCCGTTTTGTTCTGTTGCATTTCTGGCTTTCTGCATTGCGAAAAATTCGGCCAGGGGACGAGGCTAGGCTAAACTGCCTAATAGGAAGTTTTTTATATGCAAGAAAATTCAAAGTTGTATTCTCCTTGGAATGATTTCATGCTGCAAATGCTACCTTTGGTACATTATTAATAAAACTAACTGTATACGTGGAACAGGCAGTAAAGTGATATCACTTCTTGATGCAAGTTGGTTCGATGAATTTGTTAGTGTTGGTTGACTCAGCAATTCGTTTACCTGTTCCTGGAAAATGGATGAAGGACCAATCAAAGGTGCAACACATTGGTGGAGATGCAAGCAGTAACCATGAAGTATAACAGAACCATTATTACTTTGCCATGGGCTCAATGGCTATTTTAGAGCGGTAAGCATGACTGTACAATTAGGAGAATGCACATTCTGAGACTCATGATTTTATCACGGCAAAATCGTGATCAAGAACAGCTTTATTGGCATGCTGGTACCACCAAGATCACTGCTACATCATCTTTCACACACACGACAACTTGAATTCAGCACTGTAATGTCTGCAAGTGTTCCTTCTATTGCCACATCCACGTCCTTTAAAATTTAAATTATAACCACAAAGTTTGGAGCTGTATGCCTATGGTAATGTACCCGAAGTATACTCAATAAGCAAGTTCACACACCTTTAGTCTCAAGTAGAGATCACTGTTATCCTTCCATCGACTGGTATCAGTTGACACAGAATGATCTTGATAGCAGCTAGCACTGGCCCCGAGCTCTGGTGAGCTTTCATGATTGTAGTGGGTGTGGTCAGGGCTAGGGATGTCAAGGAATGAAGATGCTGCAGAAGTGAGAGTGGTTTGTTCTAATGTCTGCAAAGACAGAAGAGAGGATCCATCTTGAGAAGCAGTGAGGGACAAGAGGCTTTGTCCAGTGTTGGTAGATGCCTCGACACCTTGTTGGGCAGCTGCATTAGAGAAGTGGGGGTTCTGAAGCAGTGTTTTAACCTGTGAAGATGAATAGTATTTGATAGTGCTGAAAATAGAATCAATAACCTGTTCTTGTAGCTGAGCTAACTGCTGGCGCTGTTGCTGTAAGTATTGTTCAGCTGTATTAACAGCTTCACTCTCTTCTACCACATGATCTTCAAGTTGTTGTCTATCTTTCTTCACAGGGTCTTTCTCGACACCAATATTCTCATTTGCTATAACTGAACTTATGCAAGATAGCTCAGTGTCACTGTGAATGCAAAGTGTGGGAACCTGAATATAAAGACAGAACCTGATTACCAAACAAGTACAATGTATTCACATTTTAAAGGGCTCGCAAATTATTAATGCGTGAAACAGAGGATCAATTAATGTACCGAGGCAGGACGAGGAGATGGTAGAGGAATACTGTCTTCATCAATATTATCTCGTCTACTGTAATGATCAAGTGCAGAGTGTAGCAAAGTATATGCTGATGATGGTGATACTACGGGCAGTAGCTCACAGGACAACAGACTAGCACCAGTAGCTGGCAGACACATCTAAAGGAGTAACAAAGAGTGTAACATAACCTGGCTAGTTATCCGGTTACCAGGCGACTGGAGGTAACTACATTACTGCTAGTTCAGGCTGCATTGTGTCAAGCCACAGAGCCATACAGTGCCAGAGCATATAGAAGCAAATCTACCTAAGCTACAACTTGACATGTACTGCTTACAATAGAGAAATGCTACTGACCCAATACATGCTCATTACCCAGCTAACACACTTGATGCTCTCACCTCCACTTGTCCTGTCAAAAGTTGAAAGCTAGTAGCTACCTCAGTACACTCATACCACGAACATGTAGTGTTTGAAAGAAGTAAAATAAACTTCCCTTGATCAGGAGAGACTACACGATCCAGGGAAGCTGTGGTATGAAGGAAGTGTTGACAAGACATCCAGACAATGGGATGATGCAGAGGAACTCCACTAACCCAACTATTGAGAAAGAGAGCATTGAATGGGCCGGCATGTGATGTCAACCATATCAAGTTTGGCACAGTTTTGTGCCAAAATTGATATGGTTGATAATTATTGTTAATAATATTGGATGATTGATATTAATATTGTTCAAAAAATCTCCCAAAAACGGGTAAATAAATTATCCAATTAGAGAGGTTTAGATATTAGTTATATACCGACTGATCGGTATATAACTACTTTAAACCATAGTGCGCTGCTTGCCTGACGTCTAGCTGGCTACTTTGCGTCGCAGGAAGACCGCAGAGCAGCCAGAGCACTGTTTCTTTGTGGATTATTGAACGCGGCGGCCATCTTGAAACACGTGCGGGCTGTACGCGATTTATAGCCCTCATTAACGCTCGTTACATCAAAGAGAATTATTCATACTATGCTTTAATTTTAGTCATGGGCAGTTTGTGTATAGCTATCTAATGTCTGGTGTCTTGTTCGTATGCCAAAAACGGCAGTATAACGCCTCAATCGTCAGTGAAAGGCTGAAATACACATATAAAATGTATAGCTATACAGCGCATTTACAACAGTACACTGCAACTTATCAGACTCTCGTCATTTTTCACAGGTAAAACACCACTTGCAAATTCCTAATGGGAAGCTAAAGTATGCTGTTACCAAGAAACGGGTAACTATTATGACTGGTAAGAGATCAAAGACTAGACTACATCTGTACGATATGATGCTGTAGAGTTGCTATGAATGGAACACTATTACACTAAATCGCTACAAGTACCAGTAATGTGTTCGTAGTATTTTGATAAAAGACAAAAATAACTAGAGTTCAATGGAACACATACCCGTGCGCTGACTCATGCATTTATTCGTTTAGTATACTCATTACTCAATAGTGTTTGAAGAAGTCAGATTTGTAGACTTAATTGTTCATGCACGTTTTTTATTATCCTATTCTGATCATGATGCAACATTTGTCTCTATACAATCTTCATAATTAAACTCGTGAGTATATTGTCAATTGTGTACAGTAACAATTTGTAAGTTTTCAGTCACAACTTCCTACACATAATCACTGCCTGAACCTCAACCTTCGAAAATATGTAAGTCGATATCAACAACTAATGAACACATACCCATGCGCTGAGCTAAGATCTACATAGTTAGTACACGACTACTCCAGCATTACTGCAACATACTGTACATACAGCTAGTCCATACTCCATAGACAGCTCCAGATAAATTGAGACTGAGTGAGGACGTCGATATTGGGATTGGGTGACACACCCACAATACCGTAAAGTGCTCTTACAAGGACACGTAGCTTTAGAAAGCCATGGATTAGGCGCTCGAGCAAGGCTTGCCAGCACAGAAAACGTCTTCATAGGACTATAAATTCAGCGGAGAAGCTGCAGTGAGTGTTTTCGTGGAGATTTTCGAGCGGTAAGACGCAAACAAGCGTGTTTTTTGACGACACACACACATATATACACAGACGGACACAAACGCATAACCCTCGCGCATACTGCGCACGGGTAAATATATTTTAAGGTGATTTTCTTAATTACCAGTTGGTCTTATAAAAAGTGACACCATAAACCTAACATTTCATGCACGTAAAGTAGACCAATGAGAGTAAGGTACACGTTACATACATTCCAACTAGTGGTAGCATCAATACATGAGGATCAGAGTGCAAGAGAGGTACTACTCTCCTTGTGCTCTCCATAGTCAGATACCTACAGAATAGATACTGTACATTATACATTCTCTAAATGCACAATGGTTGTATGTCCAACTGCCATAAAAGCAAGCATGCATTTAACTTGCTAAAATAATGTTTGAACCGCAATGTCTACTGACAGGTGACTGCTAAAGCCCAACATGTGTATTGCTTAAATACAAGTTGGATATAATTATGGTAGGTTGCTAACCCACTCTTAGATCGTCCTTGAAGGGTAGACAATGGTTGTGATCCAGTGAGATTACGGGTTAATGCAGTGGAAGCCAATGAAAGAGGTTGAATGGGAGTGGCTAATATATTGTTTCCAGGCAGTATACAACCACCTACATGGCATAGGTACGTACAGCAGTAATACACTGTACAGCTTACACTGTAGTGTAGCACTGCAATGAGGAGTATATGTTATGATCACTCTACATAAGAGAAGAGAAGAGTAGTCAGGAAAAGATTGATGATTGTGAATATCATTAGAGAGAGTAGAAAATGAGTCCAATAACTGAGCAGTGTTGTGAGTAAGGTATCCACCTGTACTGCCGCCATCATTAGTCACTACCTACATAAAAGACATTGTTGATTCATCAGGGGCACATAAGGCTTAAGTGCATTCTCCTTATGTGCTCCTGACATAATCTGACACACAATGCGGTTTTAGCTGTTGATCAACATGCTCTTTGTGTCAGCAAAGGATGCTTACAAGCGTGATGACTAAAGCATGTGGCAGCTTAAAAATAATGTATAGAGTAAAAACACTTTATGAACTGACACTGACCTCACATGACAAGGGTAGGTCACCAGGAATATAAGCTGTTGGCCTTAGTATGCGTTTATTTGTTATATCCTCAAACTTTCCTCTATCAAACCTATTTACTTCAAGCAATACTCGATGCCCTGTGCATTAACAACAAACTAGACATGTACAGTACTCATCAATACCTTGTGATACTGTAGATGAAGCAATTAACCAGGAATGTTTGGGAGCATCTCCACTAGTCTGTGAGGCATGGCGTACTGCTAATTGAATAGCATTACTGCTGACTTTGAGTTGTGGCCAACTGCACAAAGAACAAGTACAACAGTGCACAAAGAACAAGTACAACAGTGTACAAATGCACTACTTATCAGCACTGGTTGCCATTTGATCGAATTGCTGTTGTCGATCGTGTCATGTGACATAAGCAACAGCTCGCTAAACAGCAAGAAAACTGGTCTAGTCATGTACTAACGCTATTCTGGTGTGTTTCACATCTTTTCTTTGCCCGAGTGCAGACCAGGTGCAACTAGTCTCACACCATGTGTTCGAGACCACGCCCAAGTTCAAGTTACTTTAATGCACCTCCGTATGTGCATTGGGGCGAATGTGCATCGATGTGCGTAGATTCACTTTTGTAAAATTGATGTGTAATAATGCGGACGGGATTAAACTGGTTTCGAATCCACATTGAACCGCATTAGAGCCCTAGTGCGGACAAGCTTTTACACATTATGAAAGCAGTTATATTGTCTAGTAACCGGCAACAAAAGCATAACCATAAGTAAGCAAGCAATGTTTCACCTGGGCTAGCTAAGAATTAATGCTCGCATCATCTTGATATTTTATGCAAGAATAGTAGTAAGAGTTGATCTCGTGTAGAGTTGACCTCACGTGCGACCCCACCACAAGGCATGCATGCAGTGACCTTCCAGGACACGAGGCTAAGTTTGAGTGAAATTTAGGTAGTTATGCTATAAGCTAATTCCATTACCCTGGTTGAGTGAGATGGAGAGTTGTAGTCTCCCCTACTGGTGTACCATCCCTGTAGACATAATAGTATTATTAACACACCAAAGAAGTTTACTATCTCACCACAGTGAACTCCTTGAAGTTGGAAATGAGATTTGCATCCTGCATGCCATAAAAAGGCTTGCTAGCTAGCTCAGCTGATCCATCAATGCATGCGCAGCTAGCTAGCTAATAGCTAGAACGTCGCGCGTTAAATTGAATTAAGCTTACCGTATCTACTCTTATTATACTTATACTGTACAGTGCGAAATTTTGTTGGTGGTGCAATCAAGCAATCGAGACTAGACTACTACTAAGCATGGCCACTCTGCAAGTGAGTTATAACGTAGATTAGCTTATTGATTCAATAATGAAAACCATAAACCTGCTGTAATGCCTCCTCTTGACCTGAAATCCACTCTGGGCGAGTCCGTATCTCACACTATCTATCTAGTTTTTCTAGTTTTCACCATGAGCAATATGGACAGCATGCATGGCAATAAAGCAGCTAGTTAGACTTGTACTGAATTATTTCATATTCTTCACTACGTATAGGGTCAGCGGTTTAAGACACGTAAGCGTGATGAAAAAGTCAAATATGATCCCACCGCCTTCTGTGATACTGTTATCAGCAACATCAATGAGAAGGAAGGGAATCTTGAAGAAATTTCACGATATCTTGAAAAGGCTAGCAGCTCATTGGACTACAGGTTAAATAATGTTATGTTTAGTAATATGTGTTATTGTTATGGGTTTAGGCGATATGCTGAGCCTCTGCTGGATATTCTGATAGCTGGTGGTATGTTGGCACCAGGAGGAAAAGTTAAATCTTCACCTGTAGCATCAACATGTGTGTTGAGTGCTGAATCAACTGAAGACGCAATGCGCAATCACATACAGGTTTGTAATGATATCGTGCTGCTCAGTACTCACATGTGACTTGCTTTATTTCTCTCACAGGTCTTTCATAACTTGATGCGTCGTTACAAGTATCTACAAAAGAGCTTCAATGAGGAGATGGTCAAGGTCCTGACTTACCTCAAAACCTTTGGAGACATACCACAGGCCCAGGATTGTCTCGCCATCTTTACAGCATTGGGTATTGTTGATAATCTCATTTCACCTGGAGTTTTAATAAAGCTGTTTCAAGAACATCTTGTAAAAGACGAGCTTAGTCTAACATTTGTCACAACAGTCTTTACTATCTGGGTAAAAGAGAGAGGTATGCCTGCTGTTGCAACTGGACTAAGGAAATCCAAGCTCGAAAACAGGCTCCTGGTAAGTATTAGCAAAATGTGCATGTAAATTAGCCTGTGTTTCGATTGCTAATTATCACTGAGTTTGTGATTGAAAATTTCACACAATTTATTAGATCTGCCTATTTTTATAGCAGTCCTCAATGATTATATTTCATTCCACAGAGCTTTCTCCCTCCTACTCGACGAACAAAAGAGCATTTTGATGAGCACTTTAAGCAAGCTGGTTTGGATGATTTGGTTGCATTCTACCAGGCCCAGCAAGTGGTCAACATGAGAAGAACTCTCAAGACTGATCTTGGTAAGACTGATGAAGGGCGAATTAGCCCCAAATAAGTTTTAGCTCATCAAGACATGCACACAAAATTGCTATGAAATTATATGAAACAACTTTGGGTGCTCAAAAATGCCAAACAATATTGTATACTCACCTGATGACAGTCCAATCAGATCCCAAATTTTGTTGGAACTATGGTCCTATACCACCAACAACGGCTTAGGCAGTAGAACAGTCTCTAACAAAAGTCGGTATGAAAAGCAACTGTATGTCTTTCTTTTTCATTAGATGAAATGATTGCAGCAGATGGAACACATGCTGAAATCATTGATCTGTGTCAAGGTTATATTGATAACTCTGGACTGACTGACGTTGATGTGACAGTTATGGTAAGAGTTAGTTTGTGGAGTTATGGTAAGAGTTAATTGATTTGATATTATAGAACACTGCACTTGATTGGGTGGCCGATGTGTACTGCCTCAGCATCATTTTATGTTTGTAGTGTCTAGACATTGCTCCATGTATTACTCAGATATATGGGAAACAGCCTTAAAACAGACTGAATAGTGCATATTGAATAGTGCATTTTTACACAGTCACAGAACAGATCGTTGTCATCGTTGTCAATGCGCATCATAGGCTATGTACCATGTGTTTAGGGCTTACAAAGTGCTATTGTTCCACCACTACAATTCCTGACTAAGAGGCGGGTTTATGTCTGTAGCAGATAGAGTATACTTCTTGGCAACATACTAGCCAGTCCAATGCATGCAGTCAACTAATGGGTTTGTATTAGTACAAAAATCAATTCATAGAACCTTTCAATATGTGGTAGCCCACTTCTAGCTGCCATTCTTCTGTGGTGTAGTGTATCTCCAGGAACACGCACTTGAAACAGCCAAAAGAATTGAAAACTCGTGTGCTACTAAGTACCAATCACTGCTACGTGCTATAATTACCACCTTGACGCAGGAGCGCATAATGAGAATGAGCTTGCTAAGAAGGCAAGGAGCGTGACACTCCCGCGCATTTGATTGAAAATTGTAAGTCCATACACGATGGACGTGTTTTTAAAGATAGATTAGCGATGGCTAACGATACGTGTACATTAATTTCGTATTGGCTAGAATCAGAGGCTCCTGGAGGTAAACAACAGCTCAAAGAAGCTTTTTGCGCCTACATGCACCTATATACGTGCATGTACAACAGCTATAGAGAGCCAGCGTGATGGCCCATGACCCCAGATTCTGCTCGTTTCTCACTTTAGCAGTGTCTACTCGAGCTAACAGACAAGGATGATCGTCTTGAGATAGTAGAAAGCTACTTCTTACCTTCTGGAAGTCCAGTTCCAGCCAGTACTAAACTGACGTACGTGTTCCATCAGTTTATCTTAGAACACGTCCATTATGTGTGGTCTTGCAATTTTTTATCAAATGCGTGGGAGTGTCACGCTCCTGCCTTCTTAGCATGCTCACTCTCATTATGCGCTCCTGCCTTGACGTGATATGGAGGAATTATTAGATTACTAATTTAACAGACAATGGGGTGAAGTGTAATTCACCATGACATCAGTAGCTTGATTGTTTGTTTTTTTAGTTGTGGAAGTGCATGATGGGCTCAGTAGAGTGGAACAAGAAAGAGGACTTGCTGGCTGACCAATCTTTTAGACATCTCAAGGTATTATAAGGATTGGTCAACATCACTTAGCTGCGGTCTAATAGTATAATATCCATCTGCTTATGTCTACCAACTGTGTTTTTCTTTTTCGCACAGGCACACTGCTCTCTGTTTCTGCCCTTCTGTGAAAGAGGTACTCCACAGCTGACTCTGCTCATTAAGATGCAGGAGTACTGCTATGATCATATGAACTTCATGAAAGTCTTCCACAAAATAGTACTACTTCTCTATCAAGGTATGCTGCACTCGATTCATTCATTCTGGCCACGTCATTTTAAGTACAAGTGCACATACACATAGCCAGTCTAACCCCACATACATAAGTAGCTTGGCTGATTCACAAAGACCTTGTTGAGTGCAAACACGTGCATGATCCTAGCCTCATCCCCAGGCTCTCCAGGGGGCGTGGCTCAATTGCAGAGTTCCACTACCTACCTATTGAACCATAAGAGCCTGGGAATGAGGCTAACGTGCAGCGTGCCTAACCTAACTCATATGGATAAGAGTCAGCTCCTGACATCAAGACACTACATTCAATAAGCGAGGCAGATACCTTACACTAATTTACCTGCATGATAAAGAGTTCAGAAAAGAACATTCACAATCTTGAATAGAAGTAAACAGTTACCAGCTTGCTAGCTAGTTTGGAACTAATCCAATATCACACCTACTTGGCATCAGCTGCCATTATGTACGCTTTCGTGTTTCTTCAGATGATGTGTTGACAGAACAGGCTATTCTAAAGTGGTACAATGATGCTCATGTCACAAAAGGCAAGAGTGTATTTCTGCCACAGATGAAGAGGATGGTTGACTGGTTGATGACAGCAGAAGAAGAATCAGAGAATGGTTAGACATTATCCTTTCTCGTACTCACAATTTCATGTCACGGACTCAACTTATAAACTAGGCACAGTACTATCATCAGTTATTATTGGCTATAACTGGGTGGTCAGAGGTTCCTTGAAGATAAACAGAATCTTTTTATACCTGCAATAAGATGCTTGCAGACGTTGCACAACACCTTGTGTTCTGTAGGGTAGAAAGTTAATGCTTGCTTCCTAAAAGCCTCTGACTATAATACGAAGCTGATGATGACAGCACATTATGTACCACCATAGATAAGCCATTGATAATCTAATACTTGAGGGATAATCGGATTGCTACTCACATTGATTTGTAATCTGACAGCCCGACTCAGTTGACAACTTTTAGTGTACTCAATTGTCTAGCCAATGTATTGGCACAAAAGTAACTCCAAAGTCAATAAAGTGTTCACCTAGGTAGTCTGGTTGCCACTTATGCTAGACCTTCACTCCTCCGTTGCCGTCACATTTAGCAAGCATTCGGTGATACTAATGTGCCAAAAAAACACATTTGCCATTGTTCATTATCAATATTTAATGTATGCATCTTGGTACAGTAGGATTCATACAACACTTTTATAATTATTCTTTTCCTTCTTCATGCTCAACAGAGGAACCCACTCCCTCATCTCAAGCAGCTAGTGGAGATTAAACTGTCAACAATACAATATTATGTGTATTGACTGTTTTCTCATTTTTTTTCTGTCTAATAATGATATTATCATAGAATGACATGGCACGGTTTAACTACTATAGGTCATGTTTCAATCTATATATCTGCATCTTTAAGATAGGCTGTACCAAGATTCAGTCCATGCTTGTAGCATGTAATCAAGACACTCATGTCACAAAATGACAAGTAGACTTTTTCTCCAGGACAGCAAAGAAAGACCAGTGTATATAGAGCCATTTCAAACTCAGGACTTGTGCCTATAAATGTACTTCCCATTGGTTTCACCTGTGTGAATTATCAACCACTATCAGCTTGTCAGTAGTCAAATACTTACTTCCCTGTTCCACTTGAATTTAATAGTAATCAAATGACTCTTGGATCCTTCTTCAGGCTGTATGTGAAGGATGTGATTGATAAAACCTTCCTGCTTAGAATGTATCCTTAATAGTTAGCCTCGTCCCCAGGCTCTTGATAAAGAGCCTGGGGACGAGGCTACCTTGGTAGTCAACATTTCTTGCCAGTAAAATTGAATCCAGTTGTGACAGCCAATCACACCCTTAGGTCCTCGTGTTTCACCAACAAACACATGTTCAAATGCAGTGCCCGAGATCCACGTGTCCTGGAAATTAAGAACCATAAAATATTAAATCAAAAGCAACTCTACCTTCGGTACAACTTGAACCAAATATTGTACAATTGTTCTTTAAATTGTCTCAAGTCTGGAGAACTCAATCCTTTTGAAACCAGGTAACCATGGAGATGTTTCATCACCTGAATTATAAACAGAAGTGGTCAATCTACTCTAGCAGAAAGATGTCTATATACATGTACTTTAATTTCATGCAACTAATACTGTAGATCGAAAATTTTCATCACCCGTCCTAACAACGAAAACTAAATGCATGAAATATAACATAATGTACACTTATATAGTATACACTCAGCTAGCTAACAATTGGAAATTACCCGATCTATGGTGGTTAAGTTACAAATTGCACATTTGTCTCAGTGATGCTGTTAATAAAGTCCCTGTTTTCTTTGATCTCCTCTTCAGTAACAACCTCACTTGTACCTGTACTTGATTCATAATTGTCCAATAGACTGATGAATTTGGCATATGTAGGACGATCAAGCACTTCACGAGTCACGTATGAAAAGAGAGGGTATTTGGCTTTGTCAGCAGTCCAATATGATTTCGTACCTAATGATACAATCCCATAATGATTGACACACTTTGCTTAACTCAATGTCATGATCAAATCTATCAATCAATAAAAGTACCCTTTATTGCATATACACAAATAATAACTATCAGACTGTACAAAGTAACGTGACATGCACATTAGATTCGCTTGAAGGAATTCAGCTAGTAGCTAGACAATGTGTCTCGTCAATGGATGTCTGGCCTTGTATAATGCAATGCAAGTACCCAGAACGTAAGAGTTTACTATGTGTAACAAAATAAACATGTGCCACATGAAGATTATATGTGTGAGCTACATGTAGGAGATCAATACATAAATTAGATTGGCTTCCATATAATGAGAAAATTGTTAGTAATGCTTGCATAATACACTGCAGCATGCAAGTCACCTAGAACATCACAGTTGAGTGCCAGAGGAGGCTGGAAAGCATTAACGTGACTTGTGGTTTGTCAATGGCGCTCCAATACAAAGTATATGGGAAATTATAGTTGCTACATTTTGCATTCTTCTCAGAACGAAATTTAACGAATTTAGTATCAATCAATAGCTCTTGAAAAGAAGATGACGATTATGCGATCTGCCCGATCTAACCCATAGGTCGCTGAGCTGCTACGGCCCGAGGAAGTGGTGACGATCTTCCAATGCAACACTGATACTCAAGCAAACAATCAAAGGCTGTTAACTGACTGGTGGACCTGCTACATTGACCCAAATTGCAAGCGAATCGATATCATAGCAAAAATACGAAAGTTAACCTACTTGTCGATCTTGCCGCGCTATGCAGAATTAAACGAAATTGGTATCAACTGAAAGTTCAAGCAACGTGTTTTATGAATATGCAACCTATCCAATCCAATTCATAGGCCTTTTCGGAAGGTTGGCTCCTCAGCATAGCATACACCTTCCAGAGCAGCCACACCTATCTCTAGCCTTCTATCATTCCCATGTATTTTTTACCCTCGTGTACCTTGCTTAGTGACCTGCCCATACATCTTCACCACGTTCAGGGCTGAGTAGAGCGAGATGTACAATTCGTTATAGGTAGTAGGGACTCGTTTGTAGCCGAGATAATTTGTACAAAATTTGATAACTGAAACAGTAGTGTGCATATTACTATTAATGCTACAAAACATATTCTTTGATAATGTACACACTGTCTCTTGATTATTGTACTAGCGTGGTGGGCTGCAGGAAAGATGAGAATAAGTGAAAGCAATATCGTTACGTTTATAATAGACATCTATTTGTACTCCAAGTCGCAATAGAAAAGATACAACTATTTACAGTAGTACCCTGCTGGCAGAGTGGGCTAGTATTTTTTTAATAGCTTGAGCCATGAACTGAGATTGAAAGCCAAGTGACTTGGTCTTATCAATTACTCGCTGGTAGATAGATTGAGGCTGAGGACTCATTACAACATGACCCTATAAAAGGAATAAGTTACAATACATCATCAACAATATTGCTAACCTTCTTAGCATCAATTTTTGCATCTAGACGTGCCTCTCTGATCAGATTCACAATCCAGCGCTCAGCATTATCAGCAGTCATATTGAGTTTTGATGCCAGCATACTGTATATTATTGAAAATGTACTGTAAAACAAAGTTGCACAAGTATTAGAGAGGTTTAGATTCACGTCGACGGCTAAAGATAATGCCTGTGACGTCACTATAACCTTACGGACAAACACGTGAGCATACTGACAAGAAGTATAATGGGCGTGTACAGAAGCTCAATGAGCGGCTCAAAGATGTCAGACCACAGTTTGCACTGCTAACCTGACCAGCTTTGGCGACCTGCCTCTTGCGAAGTCATCATTGTAGCCATCATGTATTGCTGCTGCAGTACAGAAGCTCTAAAAGTGAAGACATGTGGCCATGTAGGTGCTTCCAAGTTGTTATGCTAGCTAGGCTAGTGCCGGCTCTTTGGCTTCTAGGTAGTGTCCAGAGTATGCCGTGCGTACTGGCTAATGATATATCAATCGTATTATTAAACATGACCTAGAATATAAGGTTTCATGCAATGCATGATGGACCACTCCTAATTGTGCCTAATCAAGAAACTATTTTCGAACTATTTTCACATTTTTGCTCTGAGGGTTAATGTACATACCTCCCATCCAGTCACTTACCTGATACTAATGCATTGATGAATCCGACAGAATGTCTCAAATATGAGCTGACGAGCACTCTCCATAAATTCATCTCGACAGGCAACAAGGAAAAAATCATTCTCCAGCACCTACATAATGTGCGATGCACATGCATGATTTTCTTACTGCAGTAACCATTTGTGCTTCCCACATGATACTCATTGTGTGTGTTTGTGTGTACCTTTTCACATTCTTGCAACTTTTTATGAGCAGTATCAAACTCAAACTGAATGCATAAACTTTCCACTAGTTCAGTCACTGGGTCACTATAAGCATACACCTCCTACATGACATAATAGTATTATCATGGTAAAATATTCATGTCCATTTATGACATCTCCATATCAAAGTCCCACTTACCTGCTTAATCACGCGTACTAGATCCTTTAGTATAGTAGGTCGTCTTCTACTGGTGATAATAACAGCAGCTGTGATATATCGCAGGATATGAGGACAATCAGTCTGTATGGCATTTAAGTAGCTGAGAGAGAGAGACAAGTTAGTTTGTGACTATGCAGTTATCTATCTTACTCCGCTTGGTGGAGAAACTGGTTGATAATGTCATCTGGTCCATTAGCATGATTGAAGTAGACAAACAGTGACCAGTGAACAAGCCAAGTACGTTGCTGCAGTTTGAGCAATGGAGGAGTGCTAGTGGTCGTCTCTATCTCATCCCTGAGTTTGGACAGCTCTTTCACAGCAGCTTCAAAGTTTTGATTAAGAATAGCACAGGAAAGCTCTCCCCACATAGCACTCACCAGCTGCTTATGATCAGCAGGAGCCTGATGAGAAAAACAAATTAAGACATAAACCAATAATTAACCCTCGGCACTACTTGCTTTGTCACTCATTCATTCTGTCCATTGAGCTACAGAGATCAGAGATCACTTCTACTATGTGCTGGTAAGTTTATGAGCATGACGACAATGGCTTGCAATGTGACTCGTGGGTTTTCGTTCTCGAGTTATGCCTCGACGGCCATCTTGGACCTCTCTCTGACCACAACAGCGCCCATAGTTGACTACCTAGGTATTTGACTACTTGTAGATTCCATCTAAACTGCTGGACAGTTCTGTGGGTGCGTAGGCATCTCAAGAAAGAGCCTACACTACAGCAATGGCTACCTACTCACATGTTCATGGTCACGCCCTTGTGACACACCTTGTGTTCAGCACTGTCTTCTGGTTAGCACTACATAGCTAGCAGGTTGGCACTATAGCTGCTTTAAACCAGGACCTAACACTACAATGTGCATGACACGCCAAGCGTTTTGTGAAATCTGTTCATTGTTATAGTGTTTGTCATAAGCTTACCACAATCCGATAGAAATATAAATATTCAGCACCCTCGGCATAGTTGCCACAATCATACTTGAACTTAGCAGTATCGTACACAAGATCAACCATATTTGGTGTGAACTATAAAGGGAAAAAATTACTCAATGCAGAGATAAAACATAAAAAAATA
The DNA here is from genome assembly GCA_964017065.1 of Haliclona indistincta. Taxonomy (NCBI): domain Eukaryota; kingdom Metazoa; phylum Porifera; class Demospongiae; order Haplosclerida; family Chalinidae; genus Haliclona; species Haliclona indistincta. Next base: position 10,459,864 of record OZ024784.1, read on the forward strand.
CTCTTAAAGATAACCTAGCGAATCAAATCGTTCAAAACATGTCACTGGAGGACTAAGTCGATAGTGCACACTTGTGGCAAAGTTTTATCACAAAGCACGAGCAGTGCTGTTAGTCAGTAAGGCTCAGTATATTGCCACATAAGCAGTTGCTATGGTGGCAGCACTAGTACAGTATGGATGAGGTCATAAATACACCAACAAAATCACTTGGCAAGGAATATAAAATGAGTATCATTCAATTAGAAACTCACTTGATGATGTTGGGTCAGGTATTCAAATAAACTACCTTCTTCTCTAAAAGTATAGAGTACATCAACAATAGATAGCATTTGGCACAAAGTGTGTGTTACTTCTTCATATGCTCTGCCACATCAGGATCTTCAAACAGCCGTACCACAGGTTCAATGTTCTCCTCCAACTCTTGGAGACGATTAACAACTGCCTCACGCTTGGTCAGCAACTCTATACATTACATGTGAAGGAACAATGTCAGCTGTGCTGTAAAAAAGTTCACCTGCTGGTTCATCTTTGTCAGGATGAAGATGATGGTGAATGTCCATTGCATAGTCGACCTATAAAACACAAAAGACTTACTCAACTAGCAAACTTTTAATAAACCAGCTTGATAGATTCGTACATGATTCTAGGCTTTATGAGGTACAGGTTTTTTTGAGGTTGACAGGCCTGACCACGACATAAAACTTCACAATGTGTACAATCTTACCATGTTGGTCTTACTCAGTAGTTCAATACGAGCCTGTAGTATTTCAGCTTCGTCATAGAGCTAGATCGAAAGGGGGACAAAAACAGTCTCTACACTAATGTCTGATAGTCTACTAAGACACTTGTTTCATACATACCTTGCGTTCCGAGAGAAATTCGAGCATAGGAAAGACCAGATGCCGGTCCAGATAGTTGCCTATTCGCGACGTGAGATCGTATTTAGCCATTTTCTTTTACACGTGTTAGACACGAGTAAGCAAAGGGTTAAGAAAGGGTTTCGTACGGTTCCGAGTACGGTTCCTACATCGACGACGTGTCCTATAATTCGATATGTAAGTTACACTTGAAAGAGTCTACCCCTTCAAATATCTGGGTCTTCCATTTTAACCGAAACTCTCATGGTCATCACATATCCAAAACATTTGTAAAAAGGCTAAGAAGGTGCTTGCATGGGCTGATATATACCACCACTTTTATTGCACTACTTCCACCTTACAATTATTGACTCTCTACTTCACTCTGGCTCGTCCAATTCTCCAATTCTCCAATTCTTGAATCTGTTCAATGTTTTGCCTTAAAACTGGTTTCAACAAAATCATGGTCCACAGACTACAACTTCCTTCTTTCCTCCCTAAACGTTACAACTTTGGCACAACAGATATCTGCTAAAATTCTAACAATTAATTTTTCAAGTTAAAAATCATCTTTCTTAATTCTCCACTTCAATCTCTCCTCCTCTTCCATCTTATTTTCATATAATTATTCTCCATTCAATCTTATTCCATGCAAGTCATCATCATATTTTATCCATCATCAATCAAACTCTGGAAGTCTCCCTGTTTCTATTAAATCAGCTCAAGCTCTCTCATATATTTGAAGTCTCTCTCTAGTCTCTTCATCCTATAATTAGCACTGGTTGCTATCCACATTTCTTTGAAATGAAATAGAAAAAATGTATACTCCCGAAATTTAATTAGATTGCATGATGTAGTAGGTAGACTAACATGTGTCAGTTGCAGTATTTAACTAGACACGTGAAGTAGTGGGTCATTTCTAGGCTTGTGCAGACACAAACTACATGTAGTTCTGTCCCTCCCAGGCCACCATAGATCTATGCTCCCACCCGATCCGCAAGTAGCTTATTGTCATTATATGCTGATATAATATTTTCCTCTCAATTAAGTCAATCAGATCACTCAGGAGGAACTACAATGTAGCAGTGCTGCAGTTGGGACAGCTGACCGAACGTTGTGTGTGCATGTTTTTCAGGTTTAAACCATAAAAGCGATTTTGTTGGTGACCACTGTTCATTCTACAACGCATGTTTTACAACAGCTTTAGCATGTTAACTTGCCCTATGAACGATCAAACAGTGTGTTAGCCTCGCCCCCAGTCCCCTCCAGGACGAGGCTAACAGTGTGTATGCTTTTATTTTCAAAAATTTTGACATTGCTACAGACTGTATCAAACCATGGAAAGCACTCAGGCTTGCCCCACGTTATGCCTTACAATATAAATAGTTTGCCATAATATTATCATGTTTATAAGATTAAAATTAATACAAATTAAATTTAAGCCACGTACAATGATGGACACAAATGTACGATAATAATTGTATAGCACACTGTAATACACAATTATAAGTGTCTTAGAAGAATACAGAAGATGAATCAGCTGTTGCTGCATCAAACTCAGGAGTAAGATCAGGTGTAGGAAGATTACATGGACCCTGATCATTGCTCAAAGACTTGGTAATTCCTGGCATTACACAACAAGATGGAAATTTTGATTCTTCTTGCTGCACACACTTATAAGTAGATAAAGAATTAAAGTTGCCACTTGCTAAATACATCGGTGTTTCATATTTGCCATCTCCTTTGTAGTTTATAGAGGATGATGAGTAAGTTGGAACAGGAACCATTGGAGAAGAGTTAGTATACATATAAGTAGTAGTAGATTGATTAGAGGTTGAATAATGCCTGCCAATACCAACAGTTGATGCAGTAGTCATGGTTACAGGAGAAAGATTTTGGTGAGAAGACAGAGGAGGAGGAGAGGAGATATAGTTTGTCCATAAGTTTCGATGTGAAACAGGATAGACTGAAGATAACTGACTAGAGGAGAGAGATGTAAGCGAGAGCAAAGGTGGAGTGTCAGTGTGATGGGAAAACGAAAGTGAATCAAAGTGAGACATCACAGGCTTAGAGGAATCCGTAGATGAATTGGTTGAAAGCTGTAGAAGTAGAAGATTAGCAAGTGATTAGTAAGCTACACTATAATATGCCTTGGTGGGCAGAGCCATGAGGCATACAGTAGTTCGCTTGTGTTTGTCATTCCGTCTGTTACTTCAGTTTTGCGCCGCACGCTGAAAGGTAAGCCCAGAAAACAATCTCGCTTTTTGAACATGTAAAAGCTGTATATTAAACTTAGTTCTCGAGTTACGGCGTGATTTGCTTACCTTGCGATCAATAGCCGTTGCTGGTGATAGAACCAAAGACAGAACTGTCCGGAGTTGACTGCTGATAGGTTAGAATTTCACAACAGGACAGCAGCGAAGGTCTAGAGAAATTGTGTAAGCAAGCTATGGAAGCTGTCTTGCTCGTGTGCTGTACGTGCTGAACATTGAAGACACGCCTAGTTGAATTAGTGGTCAGCACTACTTGGCTTTTGATAGATACTAAAGCAAGCACTGCATGATGTACACAGTGCATAATAGCTGCAATTTATTGTGTCACGAGCGCATGAAAGAAGGAGCATCCAACTGTCATGAGTGCAAACGTACTACAATTAAATTCACAGCAGTGAGGTTAGAATTTCCATATTTGGAAGTTACTATGCTTCATTAGAGAGTCTTAGTTACACCATAGATTTTACATTATGGGATAAGAAGCTAAAATTTCAAAATGTATTACGTGACGTCACGTTGAGGTGGTTGATGCATATTACCGCGCGTAGCAGTGATTATTAATTAGCAGCAGATGAGTGCGGTGTACTTTTTTGCTTGTACAGCTGTCTTTAGCTGTCTTTGACCTATTCTAGAGTATTTATTGTATTGTTGAAGATTGCGTGTTTCATATTACCGGCTTTGGATGGATACCAGTACTGGCACCTCACGGTAAACAGAAGATTTGTGAGTGTAATGATGGATTACAGATCTGTATACACAAATTCTCGAAGAGGCAAAGGTTCTATGATTTTATTTTGGTACCAATACAAAGCTATTAGTCATCTGTGTGTACTGAACCAGTTAGTACGTTGCCAAGAAGTATGCTTTATCTGCTATAGACATGAACTCGTCTCCGTTGGTCAGGATTTTTTATACACAAATTCTCCATACTGGCTGGATCAATGGCGCTTTGTAAGCTCTATGGAAAGTTCTATCAAACGCTGAAGGTTCTCATCAAGCATGGTAAATACTGGTATCACCTTCAGCTCCGCTTCTCTACGTCCATACATCTTTGCAGACATGTGAGAAACACAAAGTACACCATTGACCAGCATAGCAATTGCTTAGCCTCGAACCAGGCTCTTTTAATTTGTGTGGGCGGAAAAAAGAGCCTGGTAAACACTGTCTGCGCATGTGCTGAAAATTCACGTGGTTTGGACAGATGTGACGAAATAATTATCAATGCCAGGCGGGGCGAAGGGCGTGGTCAAGCAAACGAATATGGCGGCTTCTAGCTAGCGCAATTCTAACGTAGATCATTCACCTTTCAAGATAATAGAGCTAGTTTTGACAGCCACATATCCTGAACTGCTGCTAGCAAAGTACCAAGCTGATCTGCTGAACGGATAAACGCGCAAACTGCAACGACAGTAGAAACATCGCTGTTGTTGTACACTATTCGTACACTCGTCGCCTTGCCTGTACCGTATTACTAATTTAGTTAGCAGAACTTCCAATAAAGAAGACCAACACTTGTTCTGAACCGAGATCCACAGTACCAGTAAGCGATGACGTAAAATTTCGTGGCGCGTATTACAAACGTGCACGAAAGTTTCCTATCGCGCCGGAATTCCGGCGCGATTTGGAGCATGCGCAGACAGTGTGTACCAGGCTCTTTTTTCCGCCCACACAAATTAAAAGAGCCTGGTTCGAGGCTAAGCAATTGCTGCACTAACAGCTAACATGTATAGATAGGCCTAGGTGAAGTGCTGGTGCGATGCTGCAATAGGCCATTCCCAATAAGAGCCTAAAGAATTTCATTAGCGTTAATGACTGGTAAATTGGCTTCCGGGCTAGCCTGGAGTGCGAGATGATTACGTAATGGCTGGCGTTTATACACGAATTTATATGGCGCTTATGAGAAATATAGCGATACTTTTAGCGTCTGTGTAGCGATCTCCGTATACCGCACAACCGCTTGGCCTTGCTTGCCGTCTTCGTCCAAGCATGCTCTGTGGAAGGATAAAGATTCCAAGAGGATAGGCACCGGCGTTGGTAAGCTACAGACGCACAAGCAAGGGCTACTTAGCCTGCTACCTCCCGTGACACACAAGCCACCAGCGTAGTTGTGGGATTGTCTTGGCTTCCAAGGGTTCCTCCAAAGTATCTCCCTCAATATCTCCATCTTCCAGATACACAGCAACTGCATCCTGAGAGCAGCTTGCGCTAGTAGTGGCCATCTTTTTCGGCGAAGTAGCCCTTGCTTGTGCGTCTGTAGCTCGCCAACGCTGGTGCCTATCCTCGCGGAATCTTTATCCTTCCACAGAGCGTGCTTGGACCAAGACGGCAAGCAAGGCCACGCGGTTGTGCGGTATACGGAGATCGCTACACAGATGCTAAAAGTATCGCTATATTTCTCATAAGCGCCATATAAATTCGTGTATAAACGCCAGCCATTACGTAATCATCTCGCACTCCAGTGCTGGCTCAGCAAGAGCTGTACGCCCACACATACATTCCACGCATACATTGCTCTTACTGGGAATGGCCTATTGATCGATCGCAATCCGTCGTAGCTCAGGCTCTTCAGCACATGTTCTCATATACACATCAATGTGGGCGTGGTCGGCAATCGCTAAAAGCGATCCGCTTTTATACAGAATCGTGCGTTTGCCTTGCGTCTTCCTATCGTTATACCAGGTTTATCGCTATAGCCGAGATCGCTATACCCGATACAATTTGTATGGTAAGGTAACGTTTTACTTTTGATTATTCGTGATTCCATCGCTATAACAGATAAATCGTTACTCGCGGTCACGCTATAACCGATACGTACTGTACACAATTATCAGAAAACGAGCACATGCAGGCAAGTATTTCTGTAGTACTTTTGCTATTCTGATGTTGAGTAGTAAGATAATAGGCAGTTGCATAAAGTGTGAATAATATCAACTACTTGATACTTCAGGTGAAGAATAGCTTATACCCCGTTCACACTGCACGTTGGAACTGGGCCGAACCGAACCGTGCCACACTTTATGATCAAAGTTCTGACACAACCGAACCGTGCTGGAAGCGGCCCACCTATGGTTGGGGTGCCGCGATGGTGCAGTTCAGTTCAGTTGTAGCTCAGTTCAGTTGCGTTCATACTGTCAGAGATTTGCAACCGGGCCGGCCCGGTTCAGTTCCGTTCTAGCGCGTAGTGTGAACGCGGTATTAGTAGGCATATTTAGCACTAGTGACTGATATATAAGGTCGTATACAATCGCTGGACTGGAACGGTGGAATGGAGTGACCTTTCAAAATTTAGCATAAAATGTTCCAAAATTTTTATGTGATTGCGCAATCGTGTATCTCCAGACTCCACATGTAAAAATCAGCTACTACGTACAGCAGGGACACTGTAAAACGCGGAATAAACCCTAAACCGAAGACCCTAAAACCTTCGCCTAACGGCGCCCAGTATTCGCCTAACAGTGCCCAGTATTCGCCTAACAGTGCCCAGTATGGACCTAACGGCGCTCATTACTATTCTGGCGAATACTGGGCGCTGTTAGGCGAATACTGGGCGCTGTTAGGTGAATACTACTGGGGTCTTGGGTTTATTCCGCGTTTTACAGCGTCCCTGCTGTACGTAGTAGCTGATTTTTACATGTGGAGTCTGGAGATACACGATTGCGCAATCACATAAAAATTTTGGGACATATTATGTTAAATTTTTGAAAGGTCATTCCATTCCACCGTTCCAGTTCAGCGATTGTATATGACAAAATCCTGGTAATGACCAAGTAAGCAACAACATTAACAGGAGAGACACCACTTTAAAATTCCTCCAGTGCCGACTGTGCCGTACATTTTAGTGGGAGGGGTGCATGCTGAGAACTTTTTTATGCCTAGAAAGAGCGAATAATTTCCTTGCTAAAGCAATACAGTGTCCTGGCTATTGCTCACCTGTTTTTGACCAAAAATCAGTGTAGCCATCTTCCAATAGCACTTGCAGTATTTTTGAACAAAATTATTTGTAATCACGGAGAGCCGCATAGGGGTGGATGGGTTGTGAGGGATGGTGCTGTTTTTAAGCACTCTAGCAAAAAGTTAGGAATTTTTGGTGTATCGTTCTTGTTGGCAGGAGCTTCTTAACTACTATTAAAATTAACATTCGCCTTTCTGTAGCTTACAGGCCTAGACCGTGATGCTATTATCACTTCTTCCTTGTACCACAATCATGCATGTGTGCAATTTTGTGTGGGTGTAGCATGCTTGGGAGAAAAATTAAATTTTCAGTGAGAGACAACATAACACACATACCAGTGCACAGCTCACGTTAAGGACTGGTCGCTGTTGTAAGTAGGCCGAGTTTACTCCGCTCACATGATAATTGGCGACTTGCTTGAATGATCAGTGTGATTATTATTATTAGCCACAATTTGACCGTAGAAGCAAAAATATTCGTCGTAATCCAGCTGTTTCCTTAAGGTGACGGGGTACAGTTACACCCCAGCACTTATGAATATGTAATACCAGCAATGTAAAATGGCTGCAATCGATGAGCTACATTTTTGTCGTCAAAATTTGCGAACAGCACTTGCTTGTCATCGGTAAAACCCGAACGTTTCTGTTGTACAGGGCCTGAAACTATAAACTTCGCCTAGAAGCCACCTGTTTGTGAGTTATGACGGTAGTTGTCACCAAAATATTAGCCGTTTGGAGTCTCATAATAACATTTTGGGCCTTTTCTCTGAAACGATTTACTGGATTACTTGCAAAACATACTCAGGCCCTCGCATGGATACAGAAGTGTCGGTTAGTGCTAAACTCTTCCATTTCTCCTTCAAAGTGTTCGCAAATTTTGACAACGAAAATAGAATTTCATACCTCTCAAGCTCTGCTTGCTTGCTGCCCAACTTTGTTGCGTGTTTGCTTAGCTCTTGCACTTATTATGAAGACTAGTCTTTTGTGTGTACACGGATTGCCACTATGACGTTCTAGCGCTCTTCTTTTCGACTCAGTATTTGTATTTATTTTATGAATAATTAATTAGCCAAACAGTACCCGTCCCCTTAAGATAATTGTTGTCTTTGCAATGGAATAAGTTTTTAAAGGCATTTTACTCATTATGTATGACGTCTAAAGTATGTGGAGCTAAGGTAAGCATCGTATTATTATGCGGACATTAAATCTTGCAGATTTCACGAATTAGCATGCATTTGCTAGTTCAAAATTTTAGGTACATTATCTTAGCCATATATTTCCACATGGCACGCTCTCAATTCGCCAAAAATAATTTTTCGCAAAATCACTGTTTGGCTCTAATTCGCAAAATATATCGTCCGCGAAAATTATACAATCTACAGTAGTAATCGTAATTGTAATGATTACAAAAACCACTGAAGTAGTTGGTAATTGTAATGATTACAGTTTAAAAGTAATCATTATATTCCTGTTAACAAGTGATGTTCTAATCCTTCCTTCCTTCCTAACTTTTTAAGTGCCTTACAGTATACAGAGGAATACTCACCTGTGTAGCTGTCGGTGTTAATGAAACACAATTGCTGTAGGACTTCACAGCATTAGAAGACATGTATGGAGAACAGGGAGGAGTCTCTATGATAGATGGATAAACATCTGCCACATTAGGTGAACAGGATTCAAAACAAGCCTCTGATTCTGGGCAATGTCTAGTAGATAATCCTGAAGATGTAGTAATGTTTTTTTAAAGGGATTTAACACTAGTGCAATCAACAGTACCTTTTACAAGTAAGGATGGTGATGTTAGCATAGATGAGTACTCAACTTCAGCTGTAATTTGTGACTTGTCATCTGACTGATAGCTAAACTTGGTGTCTTCAGATATGACAGAAGGAGAATGGTTGTCATTGACATCGTCCATTGCTTCTGATACTGATTCTTCAACTAGTTGCAATTGATTTACACCACAATTAACATCAGCTTCATTACTTAATCCTTGTGCATACGTTGAATAGCCATTGGTCGACTGCAGCGGCATCTCAATATTCGAAGAACCAATGCTGCTAACAATATAATGTCCATATGGACTTGCATACACTGGAGTGCTTGTGTACGGTACAGAAAATGCTGATTGGTGCATTTGAAGCTGAGTTTGAGAAAGAGATTGCATATAAGCATAAGGATAGACATAGTTCTTTTCACTAGGAGTAGAAAATACCCGCTCAGTAGGTGAAGACAAAAAATTTGGAGCTGCCTGGTTGGAAGTACTATGTGACAAGGGGTACTGTTCTATAGTAGTTTGTGGCGAAAAAATCAGTTGGTGGCTTGGGTTAGATGCAAATAAACAGGCAGGCCCACGCAAACGATGCAGGTCTATTTTTCGTCTACGTGGACGGTATTTGTAATCAGGGTGCTCATTCATCAATTTTGCCTTTAATTTGTCTGCTTCATCTCGATAAGGCTTTTTCTCTTCTTCGTTCATTCCTTTCCACATCTCTCCAAGACGTTTGCTAAGTTCGGTGTTGTGAAGTTGTGGTTCACGCTCAGCCAACTTTTTGCGCTCTAATGAGGACCAAACCATGAAAGCATTCATTGGTCTTTTTATGCGATGCGGTTTATTTGAATTCCGTGCTTTTTTTGTGTTCCTGCTTGATCCTTTACTCTCGTCAATTGTAGCTTTGTTATGTTCATGAGCTTCGTCCATCTCCCCCTCACCCTCTTGTAACCTGGCTCTCACAAACTGTTCCATAGTTGGGCTGCAAAGAGAGTGAAACGACCTAAGTGCACATTGTAATCGAAGAAGCCATCACTATGCAACGCTGGAAAAGCCAACAAAATTTATAAGTCATTAGCTCTCTTCATGTTTAGAGCTGAGAACTATGCCTACCTTATGAGTGAGTTCCAGTGTCTCTTTGTTCACGACGAACTATTATGCTTGGCGCAGCATACTGCACGTGGGGACCAGCTGATTGTCAGTATAACTCCGTACAACATTAACCTGTCATAAAAGTGTTTAATACCAGTTTAATACTGTAATAAAACAGCTAAGAATTATTCGTTCTAATCTGCAAGTACTTGGTCGTGATGTTTTAAATGCTTGAGTGTGTTTCTTACCTGGAAGAGATAAACAGTTGAATGAGATCGATTCGAAATGCCATGTAAGCCATTTGGCGTTATCTGATAGTACGATGGTAGAGACCGCTGCACAAAAGTCGTAGACCGTGCTGCTATCGCACAGAGCTTAGAGTACTACTTTTCTGCAATATTCTTCACAACAGAAAGTGCTACGCACAACTGATAATATTCTACCTACTCATATTCAGTTATTTCACGGTGCCCTTTGATGACGAAAAGCTCTGCTGGTGCAGCAGTGCAGATAAACACGGACACACAAGCACCAACACCAGCAGTCGTTAACTAAATGTTTTAACTTTCTCAAATTCATGCAGGCATAGTTCTGTCTGCGCCTCTGTGTGCGGAGAGAGGTCGTTCAGTACATGATCGCACGCCCGAGGTTTCTAAACAGCGTAGATCCCATGGTCTCGCGTCAGAGTATAGCCACGAGTAGCTAAGCAACACTCACATGACGGATTTTGTAAACAAAGAAATGGCGTTTATGTTTGTCAAACAGTTTTACAAGTCGCAGGGGATTTATGCGATCCAATCAGATTGCAGAAACGCACGAAATAATCAATTATGAATATTCATAAGCTACGAACGTTCGCCTAGAAATCACGCAGTATTGGCTGCAGTAGACGCGCTGTTAGTGAACACCTGCTTTTACCATGTAAATGTCATGAACGAGCTACTGAACGTAATGGTTGTGAGTAAGAATGATCGAGCTGGATTTTTACGCTCGCCTTCGCTGTAAACACAGTAAAGAAAGTGTCTACGTTTTGCCATTGGATTAGATGTCATAATTTCATTTTGATTGTCTATTGACACCAATTCGTTGGTGTCAATAACGGCCACCAGAATGCTATTGGCACCAACCAAAATCATTGGTGTGAACTATAAAGGCTTGTTTGTAGCATTGACTGTGGTCAGCAGGTTCCGATGGTTCAGCGCTTTAGTTTTTTAACTATTCAAAATAATTATTACTGGATGTGGGGTAAAGATAAGCAATAAAATAATAGATTTGGATGTTGATCTTGAACCACGAAGACAACGTATTACTAAGTGCAGTAGGGCAAAACCAATCTGACATCTGATGAATTGGATAGTTTTGCCGTAGTGCTCATTTCGTTTGGCAGAGAGGAGAGAAGCTAATCTTTTAAAGACAACAGAAGCAGTAGGACCCATGCCACCAGTTGTGGAGAAGATCAGAGGTGAAAAGGAGCCGTGTTCTACATTCAGTATTCTGTCTTGGTAATCATGTCTCTTCCCGGCCTCCATCGACGATAACAGGACTGAATGCTTTAGTACGGTGGCTAGTAATGCAATCGTTCAGGGTTCGATTCTCGCTATAAGCATGTTTTTGCAGAAAACTTCTGTTTTTAGCTACAATTTAATTGCTCAATGATCCTTAGTGAAGACCAGAGGCTTTGTTTAGAACGACCCTCCTGATGATCCTTAGGCTTACCAAGGCTCGGTTTAGGACGACCCTCCTAACTTTGCGCAGTTAGGAGGTTTTTTTAAAGGATTTAGGGTGGTGTCAATAGCGTTTTGGTGGCCATTATTGACACCAACGATTGGTGTCAATAGACACAGCCTTTAATTTTTAGGCTAGCTGACTGAAGGTTGCTTCTTACAGCAATTTTGTGAGCTAGATGAATTAAGCAATTAAACAGCACACTGACTGCTGCCATTATTTTTGTTACTAATATTGTCTCGTGAAAATTTGATGTGCTTTAAATTCCCCTGGTACAGTGAAACCTCTCTAAAGCAGACACAATGGGGACCAACAAAAGTTGTCCATTATAGAGAGGGTGTCTTCTGGTCAGAGGTTTATTATACATTATGAGGGTTATGTTTGGGATTCAGTAAGTGCTCATTATAGAGAGACGAGGGGTGCCCTCTAAGAGAGGTTCCACTTTACAACTGTTTGATACTGCTGACTCCAGACCCTTCCACAACAATGCAAAGGGGCGGGGCTGCCAGACTAGTTCTGAACAGCGAAAGGGCAATCTTTGATGGCGAACAACATTCACCAGTACATGTACTCTTACACGCAAACGTTAATCGAATCATGGCATTAAACTGTCCACACAGAAGCTCCTTGCGTCGCCAGCCAAGCTAGTGCGTCTCCATAACAAGCTCCACCCTGGCTTTTGAAACTCCTCCCCTGCCATGCTAATAGTTGTGAGCCTCGTGACTGAAGATCGAAAGCGAGCAACTTTTCTAGCTCGCCTCCACTCTTCTATCTACCAACTAGTCGTCACTCTTGTCGGATAGGCTGTTTGTTATGCAAATGGAGTACTGACTCAAGCTATAGTTGGACGCGGCTTGGATACTAAGTGCGCGGTTTGGATACAGCGGTTGTACTAGCGTAAACCGTAGACCGTAAAGCGTGGAGCACTATAATGCAATGTCATTAACTCTTTGATCATGCTCCATTGTGTGAATAAATACCAGTGATTTGACACATTAGTGACTGCAAGGTGACGCTTTACACCTAAATCTTCCTTGCAAGTAATAAAACTCTGTACTAAGACTGTAAGACATTTCTGCTGTAATCTGTCTGCTGTAGATAATCAATCCATGCAATCTCATGTACATGTGCGACTTTGCTATTGCTCACGTGATCGCACGATCCACGCGCGTGATCGTGACTATTATGCATGATCGGAACAAACGTGCCGTAACCTAACAATGCAGTTTCTTATTGTGTGTACAACCTAGAACAAAGGGGGCACAAAACTACTCCTCGCCTCAGCTCGCCTCTGCTTTACGTTCATCTATCAGGATTTGTGATTTTGGCTAATCTATTGGATTCTTCGTGTCAGAGTGGCTTCTCTAAGATTATAGTAAAGGCCCCCGGACTGCTTTTGTGGCAGCAGCATCACTCAATAAAGGTAATTTCGCTTTCTCTATCTTTTTTGTTTGTCTGTTCATTCAGCCATCTTTCACACCTCTCTAATTTTGGCGAGACGCATTGATCGAGAGGGTAATGTAGCTGTTTGTTTAAGAGTGAATTAAACAGAATGCAGTTATTGTACGTGATGTTGTGATTGAATGCAAACTTTTGTGGTAAAATCAGCCTGTGTGCACTCTAGTTTTCAATAGGTAGTTTTGTGGTAAAGGCGTGAAAGAATGCTTGCGCTGAATTTAATGAAAAAGGACATGCCCATGGTCCAGATATTTGTGGGTGAAGCTGGCCACAAACTGGCATCAAAGGACAGATCTATAACTAGAGTAATCGTTAACTGCCTGTGAACCACGAAAGAGCGGGATTTGTCTCTACAAAAATACAGGCCCAAGCTACTTACAGTACTTGAATTAACGGATACTCTGGTTGGAAATCTGTCAGTTTTGTGCCAGTGGTGCGGCCACGCCTGACTAGCCGCATTTATGGTCATCATTTTTATCACAATTTTGTATTACGGGCAATGGGCATTGAGAATAGCCAGGTTCACATCTGAGTGTGGGTGTGTAGCCGCCATAATGCATCTTTTCTCATTAAATTTAGCGCACACTCTTACCACAAAACTAACTATAATGAACCAAACCGTATTGCTGGTGTCTCAGCAATTAAAGCAAGACCTGTTCTTTAATACATACAATTGCCTAGGTGGCCAATCATAGGTGTCTTAACTTCAGAATGTCAGATTAAGGTGGCTGGTGCAGGAATTTTCATAACAAAATACTGGAATGCATGACGAAATACGGATTTTCATTGGTTAATTAACTAATTTTTAGACTAGTTAGATAACATTACAGTTTCAGACTTTTATTCTTTTCATAAAAGTATGCGCACTTTTATTATGACGCTTGGTGTTTGCAGTTTATTGTTGATTTTGCTTTAAGATGTCAGCCTTGTCTCCTTCATGGTTCTACGCATGTTTTTGAATCACGGTGACTTTTTCCTGGGGTTTGGCCCCATAACAGTGCGTGGGCACACATGATTGCTCGGTTGGAAGTTGAGGAATGGCAAATCCATACGTAGGACAATTACCAGGTATAGCTCTGTACCGAGTAATAACCCAATCGGACTTAGTCTGTAAAACTGAGCCGTCACAAACTGCTCATTTTTCAACAATAAGCTCCTGGCGTTGATTTGTATATTCGTAGCGTTGCAGCGATGGAATCACAAATAATCAAAACCAAAACATTACCTCACCATACAAATTGTATCAGGTATAGCGATAAACCTGGTATAACGATAGGAAGACACAAGGCAAAACGCATGATTCTGTGTAAAAGCAGATCGTTTTTAGCGAGAACATGTGGTGAAGAACTTAAGCTATTACAGATCGCGTTCAATCTTTGTATGTTTTACATAGCTAAACTGCTAAAGAAAAAAGTATCTTTTTCTTTAGTTGCATTGGGAGCTCCTTATTAAGATGCAAATGTTAGCCAAAGTTCTGTCTATTGGAGTTTAAAAAATTAGAAGCTAAATTTCGCTTGTTCGGACCTAGAGATAGTTTAAAAAGTATTGCTTTCTGCAGAGTTTGTCTGGTGGCTTTTGGCTCGTAAAAAGGTGTATTGTTTACATAATGACCGACGTCGATTTTTTAATGCTGAGAATATTGCACTGAGCTCCAACCTGTATTATACATGGCGACATGCTCGATGATGCACCAGAGTGAGTCTACAGTTGATTCCTGAGAAGTAATTTAACATGTCAAAAAACTTTTTGTGTGGAACACTGTAGATAAAAACTTGTGCTAAATTCGTGTGCATAGTATGTATGATGAGCCTGCCCTTGTAATATTCACTTTGTGAGGACGAAATCGTATCACAACCTCATGTTTATTGGCAAGTGCTATCCTGACAGTGGTAATCTCACCTATTTTTTTCACATAGTGGTACTGCAGACCTTGCATACGGATTTAGTTCTGTTGAGTTGCACATACGGACTGCAATGGAGAATGGAGATATGTTTCACCCAGAGGAGGAGCCGACTTATGCCGAGGCCTTCCCTCCTCTTACTTCTACTGCTTCAGGAGACATCTCTATTGTACAACTACCTGTGCCAGAATCTAGCTGGCCTATCAAGTCTATTCCTATATCTACTGTCACTCAGGTTGAATGATTGTATATGTGCCAACATGCTATAAATTTTCTTGTTACAGGTATTTCATGTTCCACTTGAAGAACGTCGCTACACTAGTGAGCCTGCTCTTTTTGGTACTGAGAGCCAACAGGCTAGCATTGTTAGGGAGATTATGGAAAAGACAGGATGTGCCATTGAAATGAGCCAGGCTAAAGACCAGAGCTTGACCATTATGGTGACAGGTCGACCATCTCATGTCAATGATGCTAAACGACTTATCAACATGAGGCTCCATACCCAGGTCACTGTATTATTTAATTAGCATTAATTTTGTCGCAAAATATGGAACTATAGCCTGAACAGTGATTGTGATAATTGTCCCATGTCCCTGGGGAACATGTGCTTATTAGACAACAGCACTCATTGCATCCTGCGTGATGGACAGTTGGTTACTTCAGAAATGTAATGAATATACATGTAAGTTAGAGGATGGGTTCGAGGTGTCTACAGATATTATGCCACACGGTAGCAGTGACATATTTAGGGTTGGCACGATAACAAGATGGTGGATACACCAGACTGATAATGAGTTAATCGCGTATTTCTCTTCTCTCGAATATTTTTATTGAAAAAGGAGAAAGTGGCTGCATTAAATCTATATGACTCAATAATTACATGAGAATTATTCACTCTAATAAAGTTAGTTTTCCGAGAAAAAGGTGTTTGTTGCAAGTGACTAATAGCTACGCTAAGCAGCGAACTTGAACATAATATATACAGATGAGTGTGTTAAGTTTTTCCTTGTGTCCCACAGAAAAATTTCTGGTGTTGTATTCTTTCATTCATTAAAATTAGAACATTTAGTCTGTACAAAGCCATAGAGTTCCATATTCTCTATTGCTGTACTCAAGTTGGCAAAGAATGTACCCTAATGATGTCACATTTATTGGTTGTGTTAACTGTTAAATTGTGATTTTACTGTGTCTTTTACAGTGTACCTATGATGTGCATGTGCCCAAAGAACATCATAAAAGTGTTCTTGGCAGACAGGGAGCTCGACTGAAGAAGATAGAAGTCTTAACTAACACCAAGATCAATGTTCCTCGTCCTGACGACCCTTCTGAATTTATACGTGTCACTGGTAGCAAGGAAGGTGCTGACAAAGCCCGTCATGAAATACAGAGTATTGCTGATGAAATGGTTTGTGTATGTAGCAATACATGCATGTGTGGGCAATTTTCACAGACTGCTTGTCGCTGGATAATTCCAGGATATTATAGTCAAAACCTGGTTGCCTCAGCGCATGAGTGCATGAACAGAACTTACAGAAGGAGTGTGCAACTGTCAACCGTTCATGAGTGCCAATGGAGTATAATTAAATTCACAGTAGTCAGCTTAGAACTTCCCATATTTGGAAGTTACTGTGCTGAAATATACGTGGTGTACATTCTTGTGCACATGATCAACAGGTTCTAAGCTGGTAGCTGAGCGTAACGACGGAGATTGCTACAAACGCATTGTTGGTGTCTATTTTATACTACACCCTTGAAAGCGCAGAGAACAGCATGCAACTCACGATCGCTCGCTGCTGAGTACATCATCATTATTATTATTCTGATGGCAGTAATGTTGCACGCTCCTTCCATTCATGTGCTCCTGCTCAGTACAAAATTAATGCATATAGCAGCTGCATGAGTCAGCAGGATCTTATGGAAGCATGCAAGCAACAGAAACATGAAAAAAGTATGCTACAGAATAATAGCAGAACCATTAAAGCATGCAAGCAGCAAACAGTGGCATCACTAGTAGTCAGCCAGATATGTGAAAAGGCTTGTTCACGCTGTACATCGATCTGTACATCACGTATTTCGTGAGACCCGCCCAACGTTCAATAAGTTTATATTCAATGGACAATAACAATCGTTGCGCACGATATTCTCTCCATTGTAGCCTCGACAGTGACGCTACAGAGCATTCATATATGTAGATAAGTCGTGCTCTACGTGATTTATGGCACTCGGGTTATGATTTTGTGCTATAAATCTTGTAGAGTACTCCTTACCTATAAGTAATAAAATTTAGCTGCTTTTTACATGTACAATTTTTTTCTCAGGCAAAGCTTGCGTTTGAACGTGTAAATGTTGAGTTTATCTATCAGCCATTCATCAATGGTCCTAATGGTACTACATTGAATGAGATCCAAGAACTGACCAAGACAAGAATCAACATTCCTCCTTACACTATGCAGAAAGATGAGATTACCATTGCTGGAGAAAAAGAAGGTGTTGCTATGGCTAAAGCTCAAGTGTTAAAAATGCTTAATGAATTGGTAAGACTGTAGTTTGGAGTGAGTTTGAGGTGGGATAGCTGCAAATACCCTCTGTTGGAAGACATTTCTAGTACATTGTATATAAGAAAATATGTACATGTAGGAGTGCTTAAGCTGTGCTGTTGCAACGATGTGCACTAACAAGGGTTACACAACTGAACTGACAAGTTCTATATCAGTGGCTTCATTGCTGCCTTGTCGTTAGATCACTCAATTTATTGAATCGCAAAATTTGAAATCACGAATTAACATCCAGAACGTGTCTAAGTGCTTACAGCGGTTTTCACGCTTCTTGCAAAATTTGATTCGTAAACCGTGAAGCGTGAACTGTACATTATCAGCAATAAAATTGGATCCACACGCAGTAGTACTGAATCTCAACGATGCAATGCATATGACAAGTCTCTTTATATGCATTGCATTGATGAGATTCAGTACTACAGCGCTTGGATACCGTTTTATTGCTGATAATGTACGGTTCACACTTCACGGTTTCTGAATCAAATTTTGCAAGAAGCGTGAAAACCTCTGTACCAAAATTAAGTGCAGTTCCTTGTATTGCTTGGAGTGAAGAAACAATGATTTTCGCGAACAGTAAACAAGCTCCTAGCATGCAAAAAAGTAGCTGTGCGTTCTTACTACAAGTTGGGAATTGACTTGAGGAACGAATTAGCCATTACTGACCCTAATTATTTAACTATAACTGCAGCGCTCTCTTAGCGTCCTAGTCGCTTTAGCAGTCCATCTAGCAGTCATAGTAGCCCTCTGATCTCTCTGCGTGCACTCATGAAGCACTTTTTCGCGATTTAGAGCATGTGGTGTGGCTTCGCTATTGATGAATAATAATGCAATATGTTTGCAATCCACTTTTAAACCACCTCTATAATAAATTATGTGGTTATAGCAAATTTGAATGCGCATCGAATTTGCTATTTTGCCGTAGTGTGAAAGGGCCTTTAGATCTCCCAGACTTTGAATCTAAGTAACATGGACGTCTCTTGGGCCAATCACTCAACCTCGATTGGTCTTACAGGCCTTGGGATTTAGAACCATTCAGGTGTTCAGGTCAGTTAGATACCTCTTCCGGATGATCTAACTATTACAGAGAGCCTACTTGTTATTAATGATTCTTACCTACTCTACTACCAAGAATCTGTATTCAATATACACTGTACAGAATCACCATCTGATAGTTGTGCCTAAGATCTCGTGGTCACACTGACTTGTATAGCTAAACAACTCGAATAATTTAAAAGCTATAATTAGTGGTGTTTCACCATTAAAACAAGTGCTCTGATATACTTATTTTGATAGTGGTATGGGATATACTGTATAGCTAGAAATTTTGGTGGACTAGAATTTTGACGAATCGTCAAGCATTCGGTAAAATAAAATCTGCCAAAATCTTCCTTTTCTATTACAGTAATACGTGAGCCAGGCACTGGGCGCCAAAATTAAATTTGCCAAAACGCAAAATCAGTGTCATTTGCCAAAATTTTACCCTACAAAATTTCTACATGTAGCTATGTGCCCTAGTATATGGTATATTACTAGCGGTGCCTTTGATCTTAGAGGCTACAAAGACTTTTTACATACCTACTGGTAGCTTATAGTGTTGTGCACTAGGAAAAACTACTATCAGGGAGTTACACTCTGTTCACAACTGCTGAGATGCTGCTGAGCAGCGATTGTGTTGCAGTTGTTTTGTGTTTGATTATCTGCTACACTGTCGACTTCAGAACTCCATGAACTACACTAGTGAATGCTACTGTCCTTATTGTACTGGGGTAGTATGCACAAAAGGATCACAACATTCAGTATGATTGTCTTTAGCACATCACACTGGTCAAGCTATGCAGCTTGTAAAAAATAATTTTCACATAAATATGTTGTTAGATGTGGATGGAATGTTACAAGAAAAACCAATGATTGAAGTTGCTTTTGTCGTTGTCTACACATTTCCTGCACTGTTTTTAGCTGTTGTTGTGGACTGTAAGGCGAGCGGCCATTTATAACTTGGAGACGTCTGTTACATCGGTTTCACTCCCTGATTCACCCCAAATCGGCATATACCAGCTCGTTGCATATCCACTTGTACTGTATCATCTATGCTAATAGTGTAGGCATGCTGCTATAGGGAAGCGTTGGTTTTTGAGGTATTCATGCAACTTCTTTAATTTGCTTATTTTTTGTTCATAGAGGAAGGTGTGTTCAACTGTATCTGTTGAAGTCCGCAAATCTCAACATAAATATATAGTGCGCCCTAAAGGTCAAGGAATACAAGATATTCTACAGAGTACAGGTCAGTCATCATTTCGTGTGTATGTAATGATCATAAAGGCACCATTGAAACTATTACACAAATCTTCTGTGTGTTAGTGTGTTCAATATGTCATTATTGTCTATGGTCATTGCGAGGGTTTTACAAAATTGTAGTATCATGGGACAAAGGACCAAGAATTCACTGGGATTGAATATAATCACACATACACCGTATTAATTTTATACTAAGAGAGCAGTGGTGTAGCCAGGAAATATAAAGGGGGTTTTGAAATTCGCGCGCAGAGCACGCGAAAAATTTTGATAATTAATATTCATGAGCTTCATAGATTACACGTGATCGTATGATATGTACGCGTATAAAATTATACTTGCTGCGCACTTGGCTAGCTGTTCTGGCTGACATTATTATCGAGACTTAACTATATTAAACAAGTTAGTCCAAATGTACTGCAGCTGCTTAGCCTAATAGCTCATATAAACCAGCTGCTTCAGATAAGGGCACGTGGTTTAGCTACTATGAATACTCATGAATACTAATTAAGTGGGGCTACAAGGGGGGTTTCTGGAAACCCTGGAAACCTATCGTGCACACGCGCCTGGAGAGGACATGATTACAACACTCACATGGCTAAACTACATGTACAAAAGTGACTGGTTAATAATGTGGTCTACAGCCGTTTTGACATGGCTTCTGATTGCATTATTCTGTAGTGCTAATTGCCGAGCGCCTTAGCGCGAGGCATTTGATCGCGTAGTACAGTTTCGAAATTGTATGTTTGTATGTATATATATATATATGTCACGTTTTGGAACCCGCGGGGTCTCGGGGTCTACTTGACGTTCTTTCATAAACACTACGTTCTTTAATAACCATCCATTAAAATGGACGACAGCGATTTGCCCAGAGACAGCGATTCGTCAGACTCACTCGTCAGCACTACCGCCGATGCTTTAGCAAGATCCAGGGCTTTGGCACGGGAGAGAAAGCGCAGGTGTAGAAGAGTTAATTATAGGTAATATGCCTATTGGTCTCATCACTGCGCGAGGCAAATTCATGCTGTAAGTATACCTAGTACTCTTGGTACTGCAACAATAATACTATAATACTCTATAATACTCTTGGTACTACAACAGTATTGTTTTGTTCATTCATGTACATGTACAGTGTAGCTTGTATTATAATAGCTGCAGTTTTATTATGTATCTGCGTGATGATACCTGCACCTTGGGGGCTTTTTTGTTAGTGCGTGCAAGGCTGCTGTCAGAGCATTTGCATGCAGACATGCGATTTCACTGTGGCATCAGCACCTGTGGTGTTATTTGAAACAAGTAGACACTCCACCAACTGATAGAAACTTGTGTGCCAACTGATAGAAACCTGAACACGTGCTGATACATATGCGCGAGCTGATAGAAATCTGGCCAACAGATACCAAAGCAGTTGCCATAGGATGACAAAAAAACGCAACGCAAACTGTTGTTATTCATGAAATAGTTGTTATTATTAATTTTTACGAAATTTAATTCCTACAAAAATTATGACCTGGCCAATAGTTGTGCTAACCACAGATCACGAATATCGTGCATAATATTGACTGCCACCTTAATTCAGTATCTTAATCCTTTATTTCAGGTGTATTTGTTGAAGTTCCATCACTATCATCTGAGGATAATACCATCACTCTTCGAGGTCCACAAGAGAAACTGGGTGTGGCATTGACTCAAGTGTATGAAAAGGTAAACTTCAATTGTACCCAGAGGAGGTTTGATATTCAGTCATGTGACATGTAAACATTTTGTGGTTTGTAAATATAAAAAAATGTATGGCGATGTCGACTTTTTCTGGACAGAATTTAACAAATCTGACTTGGTAGTATATAAAGGGACCAAACTTCTCTGTCACTGAGGAAACAATTTAAGCTTTCAGAGAGTGATTTTGAGGCTTTCGGCTGTTTTGGACATCAAAGCAGAACACATTTAACTTTCTGACCATGATTCTCTGGAGGGACAGGAAATCCCTTTCCCCAGGGCACTGTATGAAACCTTGATTATACATTATTAATTAATTTTGTATTTACATGTACTTGTATTTTGCAACATTATTCGTACAGGCTAACAGTGTGGTTACAGAGGAGGTGAAGGCTCCTGCATGGCTTCATCGATTTATAATAGGTCGTGGAGGGCTTAATGTGAAGAAGATCACTCAAAATTTGCCACACATAAATGTGACTTTTGTCCGTGACGATGAAAAAATTGTCATTGAGGGTACACCTGAAGAGGTGCTGATGGCCAAAGAGTCTTTTGAAGCTTTCACTGAAGATCTGGTTAGTTCAATTCTCTAATATAAAATTTTATTGAAGGTGGTGCTTTACTGGAAGCAGGAGTAAAATATAAGACTTATGTACTAGTTAAAGCATCGTGTTGAGTGCTCTATGGCGTATAATTGCGTGGTGAGAGGCAATTAGAGCATGAGCCGAAGGCGAGTGCTCAATTTACCTTCGAGAAACGTCCCGAGTCCAATCATACACCATAGAGCACGAGATGCGGTGCTTTAACGGGTTTAAAGTGTGACCTTGCAGAAACTAGCCCGGAGTCGATCGCTTCACGAACAGTTGCTGCCCGTGGCTCCGCCCCAATGCTCTATGAAACGACAAGTGCGCTCTATACCATTTAGAGCACTGGCGATGCCTTTGGACTTGTATGGTATCTTACTTTAATGTTTATTCATGAATATCGATTGTTGACCAGCTATTCTCAACTTTTGCGGCGCGTGGTCTCATCATGGCAGCTAATGATGACAGTTTTAGAAGCATACAACTTTGTTAATCTTCGACATAGGTGACTAGCATTGGCTGTATCAAGACCCTTAAGCTGTGTCCGCACTACAAAGCGGTTTCAATTCGCATTGACTCTGATTTGGATCAAACTGATTCAAGCCGCATCGAGCACGTCCGCACTAGAACAAGATCAAGCAGAATCGAGCCAGTTGCTGGCGTCGATCACGTCATGTGATGTAAGTGACAGTTTGCTGAAAGATAAAAAAAACTAGCCTAGTCACGTACCAGCACTAGGCTGATAGGTCCTACGCTTTGTTTTACTTCTAGCGCACACTAGGGCGGTCTTAGTCAGCGCTCAAGTTAGCTGTCTTCATAAAGCAAGCCATGTGATTGAGGCCACACCCAGATTCAATTCAGTTACGCTCGACTTCAAACCACATATGAAAGTGGATTGGGATGAATGCGCATTGAATCCGGATCCGAAAATTTGCGTGCATTTATGCGCGTGCGGACGGAGCCAAACCGCATTGAATGTGGTTCAATGCGCATTGGAACGCCAGTGCGGACACGCCTTTAGACATCGGATCAGGAGGCCTTAGCATCGCCTTTAGCCTATTGTACTGCGTATCGTTTGAGCAATCGCTGGCTATTGAGACGCTGAAGTCCAACCAACTAAGCAATGAAGAAGTCCAACCAACTAAGAAGTCCAATGAATGCAAGATACTTGGCTCCATGGAACGCCAAGTATCTTGCATTCATTGGACTTCTTAGTTGGTTGGACCCTATCGTTAGTGGCTTATTAGTGGCTTATAAAAAGGGCTTGGTCATTTGAAAGTTGAATCAAGTAATGATGGCTGGATCAAGTGCAGTCCAGACTGATATCAAGTCGACTTAGACATTAATTTTATTTATTGTACACTAGTGATGTCATTACGATTAATTTGTATTATGCGAAAAGTCTCTAAAGCACATATTGTGACCCATGAATCGCCCAAGGTCTGATAAAAACAGTTTCAAAGGTCTGATATTTTGATAGCAGACCTGATTAGAGATAGTAACAAGTAACAACTCGCCAATATTTACTAGTCTCATAAGTTCGATGAGACAAGCTAGCCGACAGCTTGCGTGTTTTGTCCGTGAAGCGCCCGATCTCTGAATGATCCTGGTACGACGATTGATCACAGCCTCTTTTCGTTCTCCTCTCATTGTTCTGGTCGCTTTGTGTCGCTCATTGCTGAGAATCATGTCCTAGGAAGGTGTGCTCAACACTTTTTGCTTGATCAGAGTTTATCAAATATTCTCTGTGTTGAAAAGCGTCTGTAGTTACTATGCTTCTATAAGATTGACCTTGCCAAAGGTGACAACTGTTATGTCAAACATCAAAGAGTAATACGTTTCCCTAGAGACATTGATGTTATGGGTTGCTTCCTTTGAAGCAGGATATAATGTGATATTATCACTGAACTAAACCAATAAGGGGATATTTTTATGTGAACTTTGACTGATATTGCTCATGTATTTTTTAGATGGCAACCATGGTATTTGCTGAAGTCCATGTTAAGCAAAAGTATCATCCTCATATAATTGGAAAGAAAGGAACCAATGGTTTGTTACAACATGCATTATTATGATATGATACACTATGACTCATTGAAGGAAATTAAATCAGTATAATAATTATATTCATTCCTTAGACCATCTGCCTTAAGTGCTTCGTTTGCTTAATTGCAGGTTTGATCTTAACACCTCAGGCGATAGATTGTCAATGTCTACGAGATTTTGATCACCTTAGAAACCGAAATAGATGTCCTCGCGCTATGCGCTCGGGACGTCTACAAACATTGGTTCCCCGTAGACACTTCGTATCCATCGTCTGTTCATAATGTGAAATGTACAATAATGCCCAGCACCAAATCTTGTGTTTCACTAATTTTATACATGAATCTCCATAGTACACATCTACCATGTTTCTTTTATATCAACTAGACTGACCTTAGCTTCACTGCTCCTGGCTTTGCCTAATGCCTGCGATGCTGCAATATTAGCCATTGCAATAGCCATCCAAAACCAATTCTCTAAACATCACTTCCAAAATAATTACACATTCCCACTTTGCTATTTGCTAAGTAGATTTGCACAGCGACAAAATTAATGTGGTTCTTTCTGCAGAAGTGGTTTTCTGATGGCCATTTTGCTAGTTTAATAGGTTTTGTGATATTATTCGCAATAGCCAGCCATGTAAAACACTGTAACTATTGATTGATATATTTTCTTTTGCCAGTAAATCAAATCAAGAAAGAAACCTGTACCTCCATCATCATACCATCTGATGAACTGAAGAGTGACTGTATCCGTATTGAGGGGGATCCTAAGGGTGTGGCAGCTGCAAAGAAAATGATCATTGAGATGACAGCTAAATTGGTTAGGCATAGCAATAGCTGTGTATAATAAATACATGTACATGCATTCATTGCTTTATTTTCTGTATTGTATGTTGGATTACCACTGCCGCTCGGCAGTGGTATATAGGGATGACCGCGAATTATAAACAATTTATTGACCTTCATTGTGACTGCTAGATATGTTTGGCTGAAAAGATACTTTTGCAATACAACTTCTTTCTCACATTAATTATGACGGTTTTTAAATTGACACAAGACGTCTCCAGCTGTTGTGTACATTAAATTTCTAGATAGACTTGTCTGAAGATACAAAAATAACTGAACTAACCTAAGCTTCACTCGTTGATTATGACCCCAACAAGTGAGTGGCAGTTGACCGACCATGATTCTACAGCAAACATCACGACAGGTAGCAAAGGAGTATGAAAACTGTGTAGCTTGTGACAAAATAGTGAGAAGAGATCAGTATCTTGTTACTGTTAACATTCCATTTTTAGAGTGAAGTAGTGTCGTTTAACGTCAAAGCATGTACAGTACATGTAAGAAGCAAATGTGGTATCATACTATCATGAATTGGTGTATTAATTATCATTGCCGATCGGCAATGATATGTAGGGATGACCTCGAATTAAGATGGCGGCTACTCATGTGTGAAAATGAGTTTTCGCACATATCTCTACTGTTATACATTTCTACTGCATTTTAACTATCTCTGAGGGAATCTGAAGTGTAAGCGCTCGTAGGAAGTCCATGAAAGTCGCCGGGACTGCTTGCTCGACGACGAAAATCAAGATGGCGACTCTCAGGGAGCAAGTTGCAGATCTTCGCTGTTTTAGCGTTTCTCGAGAATCCAGACATCTAGAATTGATCAGGCGGTTGTTCTGAGCATGAAAATACCTTTGGCGAAGCTGCCAGACGTTTCTAAAGTGGTAAACTGAAATCGCCGCCCACGCGAATTGTTCATCTTCTTTCTTCTTCTTCTTCTTCTTTCAACGAGCCTAGCGCTGTCCTGAGTGAACGAATCAATACCAAATCTGCACAATCGAACGTGTATATATCTGGAATAGTGCACTTACTTCTTAGATAGGCATCAAACACTACAAGAAGCGAGTAATCCTTGAAAAACATAGTTTTTGGGCCGTTTTGGACTGAAGACGCCATTAAATAATTAACCCTCTTGTCGCTCCATATCATTAACTCCGCCCACTTCAGTTTTGCAGCTATCTCGATCGATACTGCGTTTTGTCTTTGCTCTGGACGCTTCAGCGCGCAAGCCAGAGGTATGAAATTTGTCTAGAGCAGTACTATACCCTAAGTAACACCGAGGCTGTTCGTTAAAGCTTCAGATGGCGGGTTAAAACTGACATACCCAGCCTGACGTGAACGGCACTGTAGGCTAGCTTACCGGCAGCAAGATTCTAGGTTCCTACACCACGCAGCATAAGTTGTAAAGGATTAGAAGCCTCTGTGAGTCTGATATTGACATCAACAACGTTCTACTAGGCGTGCTCCTACTATTAGGCTTGCAGCATCATGAGTTAATTGTCAGTATTAGTCTCTTCTTCATCCATTACTGTACTAAAAAGTATCATGGTGTCAAATCATACCTGGACTTGATATTTTGCTGTCTGCGTCCTCAACCTCTTTAACTATTTTAAACCTTTCATTGAATGATTGGTGATATTAAACATTATTTTAAACCACACTCCTTACTCTCAAGACCATGTTCACGTTCACATCTGCTAGACTAGTACTGACTGCATGCTGCTCACAGAGTTGTCAAAATGAAATAACATCTAACATAGAATACAACTAATAAGTTCAAACTGATAGTGATCAAAAAAGTAACAGGAACAAGTAAAGTAAAAAAGCTTTAAAAAAAAAAAAAAGTGTAGGGATGACTCTTAAAAAAGGAAAGGAACAAGATGGGATGATGCTTGCAAAAGTAAAAGTCCCAAGTATCCCTACATCAGTGGCTTGAAGGAGGACGCAGTCCGATGGAGTAATTGACGGTTGTAAATAACTAGAGGTATCTGTGTTTAGGAGGACGTAGCCCGATGAAGTAGTTGACAGATGTAAATAACTAGAGGTATCTGTGTTTGGAGGACGCAGTCCGATGAAGTAATTGACGGTTGTAAATAACTAGAGGTATCTGTGTTTTGGAGGACGCAGTCCGATGAAGTAGTTGACAGTTGTAAATAACTAGAGGTATCTGTGTTTTGGAGGATACAGTCCGATTAAGTAATTGACGGTTGTAAAGGTATATAGGAAGAGGAATCCGCATTTGTCAATTGCATGTCGTCATAGCAAGCCGCTGATGTAGGGATACTTGGGACTTTTACTTTTACAAGCATCATCCCATCTTGTTCCTTTACTTTTGCAAGCATCATCCCATCTTGTTCCTTTCCTTTTTTAAGAGTCATCCCTACACTTTTATTTTTTTTTATTTTTTAAAGCTTTTTTACTTTACTTTAGTTTATTGAGTCGGAAGCTTTGAAGTCATGAGGGCATTCGTGTCAGTAAGATCCATAAAGACATTTGCTATGTAAAATACAGCACTTAATTGGTGTGTTCTTAGATCATCTAGACTATGTAACTGGGGTAGAAAATGGGATGTTTCGCGTGAGTAGTCTGTAGTGCATGTTGCAATGCCACTGCTATTTGTATGTACTTTCAGTAGCCAGCTCAAAAGTACTAATAATTGATTGAGTAAAATTTGACGAGGTCACTGCACTTTAGGCTTCAATTCTGCTACTCACTGGCGAAAAAGAACACAAATTTGCGACCAGTAGTACAAGAGACACACGAGATATTCATGAGGGAATTGGTTGGCATTTACGAGGTTGAAATTCCAGCAAAATAATTTAGTATTTGAAGGGTTGAGAAATTAGCCTGGATACGAGGCTAGCGTACTGTAGTTGATTAAAAAGGAACATCATCTACCATTCTTGTTTGTGCACATTCTCAAAGCAGTTGTACCACAAACGTTCTGCTTGTGCTTTTTATGTAATTTCCATTATGTATTACTCCATTATGCATAAATTATTCCATATTCTGTATTTGCAGGAAAATGAGTGCATTGAAACTGTGAAGATTGCTCAGAAGTGGCATGGATTGATCATTGGTCCCAATGGGGAGCACATGAAGGACATCAGAGATCGTTTTAGTAGTGTCCATGTGGCCTTCCCAGAGAAGGGAGAGCGATGTGATTCTGTCACTTTGCGAGGGCCAAAAGAGGAAGTACGGCAATGTGCTGCTCACCTAAAAAAACAAGCGGCAGATATTGTACGTTATGATATTATAACATATATCTTCATCACTTCATGTACATGTAGGTTACTACTAATTATCGTCAAGAAGTACATGTGTTCAAGAAGTTTCATGGCAGTATCATTGGTAGAGGAGGAGCTACTCTTAGAAAGGTAAAATACTATGGATTGCATTAATTAAACATGATTGTCACCTTTAATAATGGAGTCCCATTTCAGTACTTGGAAGTGGCTATAGGGTATGGAAAATAGGTGAACTTTGAGTCTGCATACTAAAGCAATATTCTTGCATAAATTTGATGAATTTGAGTGTACATGTAGCTAGAAATACTGGCTACAAATGCAGTTGTGATTTAAACTGATGCCAGAGTCATAGTACCAATACTGTTACCATGCTATCCTTCACAGATTCGTGAAGAGACTAACACTAAAATTGAGATGCCCAAAGAAGCCGCTCACAGTGATACAATAATCATCACTGGTGTCAAAGAGAATGTTGAGAAAGCTCGCAGTCGTATTCTAGAGATTCAAAATCAAATGGTAAGTCTGTAAATTAAGTGAGTTTGAATAAGCACAAAAATTTGAGAAGCATCACTGTTAGAAAAGTAATTAAATGCACCACCACTTTAAGCTACCAAGTACTTAAAGATTGCAGACGCTTTCTTCCTGTTGATGCTGTAGCCAAGAAATACAGCTGTTGAACACTCACTCAGCTGAAGACAGATGCGATAGAATCTGCTCAGTGTGAGTTTATATTCCAATCAAGTTGCGCTTCTCAGCACTGTAGCACTGTTCCGAGCTTGTTTCTACTTGCTCCAAGCTTTTCTTGTCAGTCTTTACTGTGTCAGCTAGGCCTGAAAATGATGGTTTATGAAATTTTGTTGTGGTCAACTATTAACGCCCAACTGGTCTACAGCCAATGCAATGCTCTTCGATATAACCCCACCCATCCGTGTTTGACTGCACCCACTATTTTGCTAGTACAAATGAATTCGCCAGTCCAAACAGTTTTCCAGTAGCGAGGTACGGAGGTGTTCAGATTAGCAGTCTATTGTAGTTGAAAACTACCATTGACTATTTCGGGTACCATCATTGCTATGGAAGAATTTACAATATCTAACTATGAGATTCCTAGCTTCGTGTCCAGGCCGGTTTTTTCTGTTTGCGCATGTGTCTGATATTATTGTACGTTTCTCCGTGTTACTTGGCTAGCCACGTGGTGTAGATGTTGCATAGTGAACTTTTGTGAGGCCGAAGTTTAGCTGATTTGTGTCTAGTACATGACGTTGTATGCCAGAAATAGTAAGCATCACGCTAGTCTAGTGCGCTATGATCCTTTCCCGTAAAACGAAAAAGGGTCTGTGTCTAGCCAGACTAGCAAGATAATTAATTCAATCGGTAATTATTGCGTCAACTATCTAAGACGAGAATTGGTAGTAGATTGGCTATCATGTATTATTCTGTTTAGATCAGTTTGGAGTTCTTCAAACTGCTTCTGCAGTTCTTGTACGCGCACCAGCCAACGGTTGCTTCTTCCAAATCAATTCGACTATCCTCCCAATATCCGTGCTGTTCTCGCACCTATCTTTCAGCGTAGAACCACAGTATCCACATGAACAGATCGCTGCCATCATTCGCCGTAGTCAGTGCTCATGTGACAATCAGATTTCATTGGTTGACGCAATAATTACCGTGAATAATGTTAACCAAAATTTGGGTAATGAACTAGTTATCTTGTGAGTTTGGCTAGGCCCTCTCCCGCATCGGACCCGCCTTTTTGTTTTGCGGAGAGGGTCATAGCGCACTAGACTAGAATTATGCTAAAAATCTGGGCAAGTAAAGCATGCACGTGTTTCTTAATTACGCACATGCGCCTGCAATGGACCCGACTCACATTGATCCAGGTCGAGTTCGGACGCATGCTACGCCTTACCTGAAATGAATTCCCGCTGTTAATTCAAAGCTTCCGACTCAGTGAATTATCAATGAGTGGTCTAAGTATAATTTTATGACCACATTTGCATAAGGATACATCTGTTTGCTTGTATAGGCTACAGTGATGGAAGTGACAATTCAAATTCCACACCACATGCACATTGCCATTATTGGCACCAAGGGGAAGTTGATTCGATCAGTAATGGAAGAATGTGGAGGAGTAAGAATTCATTTTCCTCAGCAAGGAAACCTATCTGATGATGTCCATATCCAAGGGCCCAAAGATGATGTGGAAAAAGCTAAGGCTCGCTTGTTGGAACTTGCTGACAAACATGTATGTTGCCACTCTTGAGAAAAAAATTTACTTTGTATCCGCGCTTTGTGGATAATTTGCATGGGCATTTCCTCATTCCTACTGTCTTCACTCTGTCATTCCTTTAACCCTTTAGCTACTGAACTATTTTCACAAAAATTAATAATAAAGACTTTTAAAATTGACTAAACCCAGCTTACTGTTTGTGTGTAGCCAGAAGCCGATGAGTATCAATTAAAAGGAGTTTACTGTCACTTGGAGTCATAATTATTTCAAGTGTCCTGGGCAAAGAGCCGAAGACCACATTAATAAGACTAGCAGACTAGCAGTGGCAATCGAGCTACAAATAATAATTATTAGCACTTGACATTTATGATGTCTGAGCCAATTATGACCTCTATAAGCATTAATAGTGGTTAAAGAGTAGTTGACACAGGAGGTTATTGAACACTTGAATTGCAGTGTAACTGATACTCTTCAGCGTCAATGTGTTTCGCATTCGATGTGCATTTGTTGTGTTCACATGAATGCGCATTATTTCGATTCGAATTCACATCCGGAGATATATTGAAGTGGATCGGAAGCAAATTGCAATTTGGCGCGTAGGCATACGCTTGTAGACACACGGCAGAACAAGGCGCCTCACAGCCCAAAAGCTTCGTTGTTAAAAATCTGATGCTACAAAAGCGTTCGTTAAAAGCTGGAGAGAACACTGTGTCTTTTTGACCGATCAAGTGACTGCACAATCTGCATCCAATGCGCTAACATGTGAACGCGATCAATGAGCATTGAACTGGATTATATGTAAAATTAACTTAAATACGCATCCAAACAGCCTCCATGTGAAAGAGCCTTATGTATTCTGTTAGGTGATGACCAAGTACACCACTGAGTTGCGCTGTAAACCTGAATATCATCGGTTTTTAATTGGACGAGGTGGAGCTAATATTCGCCAGGTAAGCATATTTTATGTTCACTAGCTATACGTATAGATTGTCCAATAGACTCAGATGTTTATTCTAATGTTTATTCATGAGATGGGGGCACAGGTACCCATTAAGGGTGCTCAACACTAATTAATATTCATAAGGCGGTCAGTATTTGTGAATATCATTATGTGGTTGTGAATATCGTCACACGGTTGTGAATATCATTTCGCGCTTTGTAGTATGCTGTACTTCGTGTACGCGCAGAGAAAGCACAAAACAGTATAAAACTCGGGCATGAAGCACTGGAGTACGTTTATACAGCGCCAAGATCGTCACCTACACGTGGCCAACACTGTAACGGAGAGTTTTTTCGAATTGCGTACTCAACAGCCAAGATAAGTTACGTAAGTACTGTTAGTCGCTGCTGTATTGCCAAAAGCTCTCCGTTACTGTATTCCTCGTGTCGAAATACCCACAGAAACTTGGTTTCAGCAATCTGGGACGCACAGTAAAAAAGTCTTTTAGACATGTAGGCGTGGTTTTTGTCGCGCCTCTGACGACCCGTCAACGTAAGCTACCTCGCTGAAACTTGTTATGCAAGCTGTACTTCCAGTGGTAGTGCTGTTCTGCTAGCGATGTGTTCGTAGCAGCTTTATAACACGAAAATCTAGCCCATAGCAACGGCGCCGCCTTATGAATATTAATTAGTGTTGAGCACCCTTAAGGTGGCAGTGTACTGTGTGGGTGTGGCTATGCTAGTTTCAGAAAACAACTCGCTGTCCAGCCATAAGACAAAATTTAGTGCCAAAACAAGTGACATGTCGAGAAGATAGGTAAAAAAGCTGTTTGCAAGTAATTCGAAAGCACCTCATACAATCGCAAGCCTGCATACAGCCTGTCCAGATCGACGTTTTATTAACCAAGAATCTCACCATGTGAGTCTTCGATCACAGCACAGCAGTGTTTAAACAGTATTCCTGAGGGTGACACGAAAAGTTTTTGCAGTGTATTTTTTATGAAGATGCAAAATACCGCACGACAAGGCATTGTGTTGCACTAAAAACTACGTGTTTTTGAACAATGCTTGTCGATCTTTGAAAAATCTGTGTCGCCCTCTGTATAGCAATAAAGGAAGCATAATTATCATGGAACATTGAGTAGAAAATCAATGCTCAGAATAAGATTTTTGGTTATTGTACAATTGCCATTACATTGGCCACAGCTGTGAATATCATTATTCGCATAAACAGTACTGCCACCTAAAAACATTGAGGATGCTGACTCTTCATTTAAGTGGATGGTAATAATAAGTGAATGTTTTTGAGGCACAACTGTGACTGAACTAGATGCAGTCCTGGCAGTTTAGTATACTGTCAACCAGCTAAGCATTTCTTTGTGTGCGCTGTTGTTTTGCACTGTTCCCAGGCTATGGCATTGTGGTTTAGCAAGGTAAGTTGTGTGGGCAGCAATTTTGATTTTTCTAATATAAAAGTGTCTGTAGTATCTTTAATGCCTTAATTACCATGTGACTCAGATTGTCCTGAATGTGTCACTTTCCCTGGCATTAAATCACCTAAAGCACACTTTTCTGTGCCTTAAGTCGAATAACGCTCATTTGTCGGCACACCAGTCTAGCACAAGAATTCCGAGACCACGTGATGAGCACATTTAGACCACTCTGGGCATGCCATTCATGGTCTTGAACGCTGATAATCCACTTCGGCTTGTGCATTACACACATTCTCAACCGTTTTGGCCACGCCCCTCATGCTTTAAATCATGCAATGCATAGCCCAGAATGGTTTAAATATTTCTTAAGCTTAGAAAGTATAGCATAGCCAAGAAGTTTGAAGTACAGAGAGCCAAAATGGCTCAAAATTTGCTATTTTCTTATCTTGAAATTAATGCAGTTATTTAAGAATTTACTAAATTTTCAAGCCCAACCTCCTCCCAATAAATCTAGAAATTTCATGTGTGGCAACTATCTAGGTTGCCCGGTTTATAGCTATGCTAAGTCTAGTAGCCGTCAAGTTGCACCTTAACTTCTAGCCAGTAAGTCTTCTGAGCAGAACCAGAACTCTATGTCAGTTCTTCCATGGTTCTCCTTCGAATAGTGTATTCATTACGGTGGCCCTAAAGGTCGGCTCTCGCGACTCATGCCCTCGTCCCTCACGAACGTTCTCTCCTCCCTCACAAATGTTCTCTCATCCCTCAGGAATGTTCTCTCGTCCCTCAGGAATGTTCTCTCGTCCCTCACGAATGTTCTCTCACGAATGTTTCTCGAAAGTTATTAAAGCGAGTATTAAGGTTATGGGATACCACGCCTACCACGAGCAAGTAGCTTGCAATTGCTAGCTAGGAATGGTTGCCTGAGAAAAAACACTTGTAGCATCGCGTGTGTTGGTTTGGCTGGACAAAGCATTGCATATCCAGTCAGAGCAAAGACTGCACTTTGTCGTTTGCAAAAGCGACGGCTCGACTCGTTACCATAGTGCAACGAGCAGTTTCGTCGACCGTAAAAGTCGAAATCTCGTTGTGGGAATTCTGTAGCACGACTAGACTTGGCATGTAGCTAGACTGCTCAGTTATATATCTAGGGATGAATGGATCCATTTTTCGATATCAGCTTTAGTTGCCGAGTTATGTTTACGCACATACTCGAAAAGCTTGTCAAGGTTAATTCTCGAGTGTATGCGTGAACATAACTCGGCAACTAAAGCTGATATCGAAAAATGGATCCATTCATCCCTAGATATATAACTGAGCAGTCTAGCTACATGCCAAGTCTAGTCGTGCTACAGAATTCCCACAACGAGATTTCGACTTTTACGGTTGACGAAACTGCTCGTTGCACTATGGTAACGAGTCGAGCCGTCGCTTTTGCAAACGACAAAGTGCAGTCTTTGCTCTGACTGGATATGCAATGCTTTGTCCAGCCAATCCAACACACGCGATGCTACAAGTGTTTTTTCTCAGGCAACCATTCCTAGCTAGCAATTGCAAGCTACTTGCTCGTGGTAGGCGTGGTATCCCTTAACCTTAATACTCACTTTAATAACTTTCGAGAAACGTTCGTGAGAGAACATTCGTGAGGGACGAGAGAACATTCGTGAGGGACGAGAGAACATTCCTGAGGGATGAGAGAACATTCCTGAGGGAGGAGAGAACGTTCGTGAGGGACGAGGGCATGAGTCGCGAGAGCCGACCTTTAGGGCCACCGTAATTCATAGTAGAAAAAAACCACTAGGTAGCTTCAATTGTAATTTGTCCTTGCATTCATTACAGAAAATACACAGTATTGTGCTTATCATAAGTGTTGATCTACTGATTAGGTACGAGACCAGTTCGATGCTCGGGTAATCTTTCCTCAGAAGGGCAGTGATGATGAAGCTGAAGTAATTACCATCATTGGACGTAAAGAGAATGCGGAGGCTGCCAAGGCTCATCTGCAGAAGCTAATTGAAGATCTGGTTAGTGAGTAAATAATTGTGTTTAGCATTATACAGTACATGCTCATGCTTTAATATTATGTATAAATAATATTGTTTTCTTCTTTCAGGACAAAGTAGTAGAAATTGAGGTATTTGTGGAGCGCAAATACCATCGTCATTTCATTCAACGAAGAGGACAAGTAAGGAATAGTTGCCATTACTTGCTGCATACAACTTATACTGCCATTTATTAGCGATGCACGGTAGTGTCTCTGGCCCTATGTAGGATGGACAAAAACAAGATGGCAGCTACAATAATGCATGTATTAGTGTTCAATGCTGATATTTCACTTGGTGGTGAAATGTACACGTCTAAGGACACTTAGATATGCTTTCTGGGGTTGCCCCAACTGTACAGTAGCACAGAGATTGCTCGGACACGTTGCTAAAATGACAAACCTGGAAGCGGTGAAAATCGAGTTTCATCATCTTCCTTTTCTTTTTCTTCAGTGCGCCTAGAGCCTTAATGTGAGCAGCGCCCAGAACAAAACACCCACAAACAGATGTGAAATTCTCCTGGCAGGTGCCTTTTGAACTTAGGTTTTAGTGAAATTGTGATATGAATTCTACGATTTCTCAATCACAATCCGTTGTCAGCTAAGTGTTAGACGCCATCTTGTGATTGCGCAATGCGCACGTGACCAGTCACTCGTCGCTGTATAGTGAGCACATATTGTAGTCTTGAGTCTTCGAAGAACTAGTCAGCAACTAATTCGTGTAGGATCATTGCTTGCTAGGCAACAGTAGTAGTGGATTGTCTGCAGAAGTGGGTGGGGCTCATATATGCAGAGCTCGAGGTAGAGTCAAAAGTCTTCAGAAACAGCTCAGCGACTAAGCTTGTGTAGTATCTGCAGCTGCTCCTTGCCAGGTAACAGTGGTACAGAAGTCTCAGCTGGAGTAGGAGTGTGGCTAGCCTGGCCGCTGCCCCTCCCCACCTATTGAGTGGGTGGTGGACGGCGTGTAGGGTCTAGCAAACATTGCCATTCATAGTTTCCCAACCGACCAATCAGATTCTACTGCTCAAGATCTTGAGCAGTAATATTCATGGATCGTGGGCTGGGTTTGATCGCGAATAATATTACAGGCTATGACAGAACAGCTACGGTGGCTAACAGTCGTGCTGTTGACGATGCTATCGAAATATTCTACCGTGATTCAAGCATAGATGGCTTATACCAGCGCAGTGTGCAGCAATTCATGCGGTACAATGGCATTGAGGAATCCCAGCTTATATACACGATTAATATTCATATAAAATAGATGAATGGCAATGTTTGCTAGACCCTACACGCCGTCCACCACCCACTCAATAGGCGGGGAGGCCAGCGGCCAGACTAGGGTATGGCTCGTATGCAGAGCATGCTTGGGGAGCCAGTGTCGGATTTACAAATTGTGGGCCCAGGGGCTACTTTGTTAAGGGGCTCTATAAAATTATGGGGCATGAAAAAATTATTAAAATTTGATTTTATGTCTCTTTATAGTAACAAATGTTTTAACAATGTCATCAAAGTTAATTGTCTGTAGTAGATCACTTTCGATTGCCATTAGTGACAAGGCATTTAGTCGCTCTTGCACCATACATGTTCTCTTTTCATTCTTGATTAGTTTAAGCTTTGAAAGTGATCTCTCTCCAGTTGCATTAGTCATCATCAAACACAGATTATTTTAAACGCAACTGCAACATTAGGAAATGCAGATTCCTGATCATGCTCTATCAGGAGTTGTTACAAAGTCTTTACTGTTATTTTGAAGTGTCGCAAACCCACAATGTTCAGCCAATCGGTACAAGTCTGTTATAAAGTCATCCACTGACTCTTCTTCGGCTTGAGCACGTTGGTTGAACCTAGCGCGTTCATATATCACGTTTCGGCGTTTGACGAAGTGCCCCTTGAACTTCTCTTTCACTACATGTATGTCATATTTCTCTGCATCGGTGTCAGACAGATTAAACGAGATGAGGATATCTTCAGCTTTATCTCCCATTGAATATACCAAGGTGTTTACCTGCTTCTTCTTAGGCTTCTCAGCAAGACCCGACGCCACTCGAAAGCGCTCAAAACACCTGATCCATTTTTCCCAATCTGGGTGCTGAAAGTTGAACAGCTCTACTCCGGGAACTATGGTACGGCGCCATCTCTGTCACCATGTAGTAGCTAGTGACTACCAAAGAGTGTTATCATTACAGTATGTCAGTACAGAGAATGATTACATAATAACACATGGTCCTATTCAGAGGTGTCCGTAAATATACTAACTACTGCATTACGACCTCCTCGCCACACTTGCACGTCAGGGTGGTATGACAATATGTCTAGTTGACGGCAGACACCTTCTGATGGCAAAAGCTGCTCAGGTGCATCCATCTTGATATACACTGGTGTCATGATGGATCTGTCGTCTAAAGCAATTTCGAGGTCCATGCGTCCATCGAGTTGGAAAGGTCTCGTGTCATACGAGTAAGCAGCGACTTTGTCAATATTTTTGAAGTTCCTTTTTCGCAGTCAAACAGCGACTTTTTGAACATATTGGCGCCAATGATTGTGATTTCTGCTCCTGAGTCAATCAGTCCATAGATGGGACTCCTTGATCCACTGTCAGATCTTTAATTACAGAGCAAGGCTAAAAAAGAATAAACCATGCCCAATATAATAATCACAGAAAAAACAAATCAATATAAACTAATATAATAGCATCAGCATGAATAATTATAATAATATACAATGATAAATATATAAGTCAAGCTCACACAGAGTAGTTGAAATAATGGTTATGTCCAACATCAACACGAACAATCCTTCATCAGAATCTGAAGAGGAGAAAAGATACGAAACAGGAGATGGCTTTGTGTGCTCACTCTGGTCCTGCTCATCCTTAAAAGAACCTTCTTGTTTCTGGTTCATTGTTGCTGTTGTCCATCACTCTCAGTCTTTCTGACATTGCAATTGCGAGCTAGATGTCCGTCGCCATCACACTAGTAGCATCGCCTTGGTTCTTTCAACGAAGAGGGCTGTCCTCTTACGTGAGTCTGTAGGTTGCTCTGACTTGACTTGTTGAGGTTTACTCGAATAGAATCCAGGTTTTCGTTATCCAATCACGAGGTATAGCAGCCTGGTAGTATTGCTGTCGTCATAGCAGTTCAGCTTGTCTCTTTTCCTCATTCTTAGGAGCTAGTGTCAGCTCAACATAGTCCCTTGCTCCAGAGACTGCCGGACTCTTCATCAGTGAATAGCTCAATCCTTCTTGCAGCTGACAATACAACAGTGTGGAACGAGTCTCTGCTGACATCGGATCTCTTCCATAGGCCAACTGAATGTGCGTTCTAGACGGCACAATAAGTCAGAAACAGTCTCTCCTTGAGCTCGAGTCAAGTGTCTAAAGTCTTGAGCAGCAAATGATCGGGCACCTGGTTCCAGCCTGCTCTTGAGTCCCTGGACTGCTTCTTCCCAAGAGCTCTTCACTGAATGGCCCATCAAGTTCTACTCTTGCAGGGCTCTACCATGTAAGTGACCAGCTAGCTGTAACAGTAGCTCCTCTGGAGTCCAGTCGTTCCACTGGCCTGCTCGTTCTAGTGTTGGGGGCCAGCCTTCTAGCTGCTGTCATCCATCATCAGGCGAGTGTCCACACTAGTTGCTGAAGAGCTGGCAGACGTCTGGAATTGGGCAGATCTGGAAGTTGGGCGGAATCATGTTGTTGCATAAGTGATTGCAAATCTGGAAGAGAGGGAACACTTGTAGACGCGGATGCACCATCGAGATAGAGAAGGAGAAGAAGAACATGAGGGTGCATGTACATGTGTGCTAGAATGGAGTGGATACTGTTGTTGGGCTGCATCCTGCTCTGCTCGAGCCTCACTGATTCTGGATACCTGCGCGTCCATGGCAGCTAACTCTGCTTCTCTCTCAGCCAACTCAGCATCTAGCGCTTGCACTCTCCTGCAGTTTTCTCTCCATGATCATCGATTCCTGATTTGCTCCTCCTCTAGCTGCAACCCCAGTTGTGTTAGGTGCGCTCAGTGGTGTGTTCTAGATGGTCTTGTTGTCCGCGCAAATTAGCTCTTCTGCACAATTGCATGTGTCAGGTCTCGGTCTTGTCCATGGTTTTCTTGATGGTCTCCAACACACCCGCCTCGTCCATTATTTACACTGTTAGCTCAGTCACCACTCTTAGCTCAGTCACCACTCGCCTCTGTTCTTCAACAACCACCTGAAAATTCTCAGGCTCACGTTCTCTTTCCTTCAGCGTTCCTTCTACCATCTGTCGGACCTCATCTGCTGAGGCTGCCGTGAGCAACTCCAGTGTTTCAGCCAGTAGCCGTAGGTGCTTTACCTTCAACTTTCGGGAATTCAGTGGATGCACTTTTCCCTCTCCTGTACTGGGTCGCTGGGAGGAATCGCAGTGGCTGCTGGACTCTTTCCCCTCAGCCAACTGAGGACTTAGGGGCTCCTGGTCAGCCAATGAGTCTTTCTGGTTCAAATGTTACTGGTTTCTATTTTATAGTTCAACTATAGACACATAGAGGCCGTGCATAACACAGCGACAAACAACACATAATGTGGCACATGAGTCCACAACTCCGTTACACTAATCTGCTTTACTAAGTAGCAGTACGGACAATCGCATGCTTTCAAGCATGCATGCTGCTATTCAGAAAAGGTATTTGAGTCGCCCTCTGAATGCCAATATTTATTATTATGGCCAAACAGTTAGTGAAAAGTATAGTTATGCACAGAACTAGATATCGATAAAGTATTGCTACTACATTGGCTACATCATTACTCACATAACAGTATATCACCACTTTAACGCTTGAGCATATGAAAAAGCTAAGATGGTCAAAACCAACTACCGTAGATCTGGAAATTTTCGCATTTCCAAATTTTGTTCTATCAAATTTTCGGTGAATCTAATTTTCATCGTTAGCTCAGGTGTGCAAATAGTGCGCATTGATTAAACCAATGCGTGTAAAATTTCGCGTATTTTAATTTTCGTCGCAAGGACGAACGACGAAAATATTTTGATGCTGAAAATTTCCAGATTTACGGTAGTAATTTGATAAAGCAAAGATACAGGTGATAGTTCATTTCCAGCCATTGTAGCCACCATATTAGATTGCAGTCACCCCTAAATGTCTTTTCCACGCGGCAATGGCAATATGCTTTACTTTTGCCTGTTAGCATGATGATTATTTCTATCACTGAGTGTAACAAAATGTTTGTGGTACAGTATAACAGCAAAATTGGTTTTTAAACTGCCGTGTGCTCTAGAAAGCCATTTTACTGGCATTTTGCTATTCTTCAAAAAATGTAAATGTTTACCAAACAATAAGATGTCTAATAAGGAACTGTTAGTCATCGCCATGTAAACGAGTTTCAGTTTAT
Source organism: Haliclona indistincta (assembly GCA_964017065.1). Lineage (NCBI taxonomy): Eukaryota > Metazoa > Porifera > Demospongiae > Haplosclerida > Chalinidae > Haliclona > Haliclona indistincta. The sequence goes on from OZ024784.1 coordinate 10,500,203, forward strand.
TTATAATTCTTTTGTGGTTTTTCGTAAAAATTTGCACATTCTGTGAGTGAAAGGTGTTACATGAATCAGTTGTACAAGGGGTTCTTAGTGAATGTTTGTTTTTTGTTATTACTATACTTTTCCCTTCTTTTATTAGCTGATTCATGAGGTTTCTGAAGAAAATGGTGGTGTCATCATAAGCTTTCCTATGTCCAGTTCTACATCAGAGAAAGTTCTTCTCAAGGGTGCTCCTCAGTGTGTGGAAGGTGCTAAAGCTGCCATCAAGGAAATCATTGAAGATCTTGTGAGTAACACAGTAGCATTTTAACTGATCACTTACTTAGTTTGGACATAAATCTCAGTGAGATTACAGTACTGCTCATGAGCAAGTTTACAACTGCAAATGTGTCTAGTCAATGTGTATTCATGGGTAAACTACGAGTTGCTCAAGAGCTGCTTGCTTCTGGCTCACTTGTGAGTGTAAGCTTGCTTTTGAGCGGTATTTTATATTAGGAGCAAGCCAATAGCTTACAGAAATGGCATTTTTAGTTTGTTTTTTTTAGCCTATGAGGTTCTTTTTCTTGATGGCTCAATTAGTAATATAAACATTCTAGTTGGGACTAGCTGTCTGAGTTAGCAAGGTCATGGCCAAAGCAACCAACTTTTACTTGAGTGGGCCTCAGTATGCTTACATTTTTTGCATTCTTGTGTGCCCACTGCAAGGGTTTGGCAACGTTTGAGTCACGGTAATGACTTTTGTGGTTAACTATAATTATTTAGACCATACTTCTGCAATTTGATTGGTCAACCAGAGGTGAACTAAATCCAGTAGACCACCGACCACCACTGATTTCACTATTGTACACCACAACAAGATGGTGTTGTCAAGCGACTTTACACCACGATATTTCAAAAACGCACCATTGCTTGACTCTGGTAACTTATTACGGCTTTCTGCTACCTTGAGTACTTCGATTGCTGAAGCGCAGGTAAGGTCTAAATGATGTGTTCTCAGAGTCTACAAGATTTTGCTCACATTAGAAACCGAAATAGACACCCTCGCGCTATGTGCTCGGGACATTTACAAACAATGGTTTCCGCAGTGATCTAAATTCTATAGATACTTTGAATCCATCATCTAACCTATAATATATTGTGGCTACTATGTTATGAAAGCTCAAGAAAGTGATGCTATATATAGGTTAGACGATGGATTTGATGTGTCTACGGAATTTAGATCACTGCGGAAATCGCTATTTATAGATGTCCCGAGCGCTTAGCGCAAAGGTGTCTATTTCGTTTTTTGATGTGAGCAAAATCTCGTAGACTCTGGGAATCCATCGTGTTTAGACCATACCTGCGCTTTAGCAACTGAACACTCAAGGTATTAGAGAGCCCTGAGAACTCACCAAGTGCTGGTGCGTTTTCAAAGAGATGGCAGTGTAAAATCTCGTGCACTATGCTTATTAACGACGTGGTCATGTCATTTAAATCGTAACAGGATTAGTCACTATGGTATTTTGCACAATGTTAAATGCGGCTTTTCAAACAATTGACTTAACTGATAATCAGAATAGAAAGCCAGAATAGTCGGTTAATTTCGTGCCGTAGCTAGGTACATGTGTGCTGGTATTTAATTTAAAGTGGTGACTGCAATTGGCAGAAAATAGAGTACATGTAGCTATCACATGTATCTTTGCTGTATCAAATTTCTAGCTGCTTTTAACAAGTTCTGAAACGAATGGCACTTATTCGAATAGTCACAAGAATATTAGCTTGTAAGTGAGAACAAGAAAATGCATTTTTGTTCCAAGTTGCATACCACAATCAGGGCTTGGTGAACTGTTTACAATAACCTAAGCAGTGTAAAATACCCTTTCAGCATTGTTCAGCAAATTCACTTGGTTGTAAACGAATATTATACAATAGAAATACTGTTAAGACAAATGAATATTCGTTTCAGCAATAGAAACTTTAAAACATTCCATGAATTTGTATTTGTGATTAAGAAATTGCACACTGTAGATATAGTTGTTTTGCCGTGTGGTCATGTATTTTTCTCTTATTTTTGTGACAAAATCATGTGACATGTTTTCTGTGGTTTGTAAATGCACTCCAAATCTTGGTTGTTGATTTTTGCACTATTCTCTGGACAGAATTTAGTAGCTCTTTCGAAGCAAATTGCGAATATTAATCAACCCATGGGTCGTTGAGCTGCAATGGCTGACAAAGTGGTTGTCAACAGTAGAAACACATCAATTATTGTTCATGGAAGCAATCAGAGGCTGTGAACTTATTGGCAAGTCCGCTGCAGCCATTCTGATGCCTGACGTGATTTGCTATGTGAAGACTGGCGAGCAAAGTGGTATTTTGCAAATCCAATTTTTCAGTTGATGAAGAACTAAGAAAGTTACTATAATTATTTAAGTTGTCTCACAACAGGAAAGATTACTGGCTCCGGCTTAAGCATGTTGTCTGGAGCTGTGCTACTTCCTACATTTCAGTCACCGGCATAGTGTACAAAAGGCTAGAAAAATATTTATCTTTAGTCTACGACAAACGGTCTACGAAATACAATATCGACGGATGAGTTCAAAGCTAGCGCCGCCACCCACACAATGGGACGTTAGGAATCATGTGTGTACACCCTAGAAAATCATGTATACACATACTATTGCTTCCAATCTCCTCTCGTGTAGGGAATTTTCTAGTTACCATAGCGATAGAATTAGGCGGAGTTAAGATCAGGAAAGTTTTCGTGGTGTTCTGTTTCCCACGGTGGGCATGTATTCTTTGAACTGGACAAAGCAGGATATAGTAACGTTTGGTCTCAAGTGGGGAAATCGACTTAAGTTAGGGAAACCACAGTATTTTACCACTATTGTTTGTATACCCAGATGGTTCAATGTATTTTTGGGCTGCAGGATAAACAGCCTAGCCAGTAGGCGGTTTTGTACAGCTGCCTGATAAACCAGCTGGCATTTGTTTTTCTCTTGATAATCACATGAAAGAAAGCCCAATCTTCTGTGTCACTGTAGTTTTTGTGGTTATGTTGAAAACAGTCATTTATAATTATGATATGTACATAGCTTGCTTTCTAGTTAATTTTGTCAGCTGCCAAGAAATGTCTTGAGTGCATAGCATGAGGGTGTATGATTTATCTCTGTTTATAAGGTAAAATAATTGATTTTATAGTGAATCTCGCTTCATCGTATAAGGTATTTATACCATAATGAGCTAAGCGTTGAAACATGCCCTGGTACCACTATTTTCATTATCTTACAGAGATAGTGCAAAACTTGTCTTTTCATTTTGAAAAGAATGTCAAAGTGAAGACACCATTTTAAGTGTCCTACTTTTTGTGGAACAATGTTGTGAGTAATAAAATAAACCATCTCTTACAGGGCATTTTTGTCTTAGCTTTGCCATTAGAAGCGTTTTGAGGCTAAAGCACTGATAGTTTTGTGCATCTATTGCTCTCTCTAATAATAGTAATTCAATTTTGTGTGCTATCATAAACTCACTAGGTGTTTGTACACAATTGTCCATGTGTACTCATAGATTATCATTCTTGTCTCTCAGCTATCAAATAGCCTTCCTTTGTTGTGTAAATTTTCAGCCTTATCTGATTTTTATCCCTCTGGTCAATGCTTATCACTTTTCAACACTACTGTAGTCTCAACCATACAGCTCATTGGGAAAAACTGTCAGTTTTCTATGTAGCCCCTACTTCTAGAATACAGCTGCAACACATGATTTATTTTCTGCTCACTTGAATTCCAACTTCAAAGAGTATTGCATTATTTCTTGTGGTACAGCTATTAGGATGAACACCTCACTTGTCATGACAATATTGAAACTGTTGGGAAATGATAAACCAAGTTTAAGCTTATCCCTTTCTCTGATGCTTACCAGCTTAGTGTATTTTTTGTTTACAGTAGTTATATAGTTGAATTTGTAATGAATTTGTCTTTTATTAGTCATGTGCAGCTTGTAGCCTGTCGACTCATAATGAATCTTGCTTACACTAAAGCACAGAATACAAGTATTAAGTTATTGATCATGTCGTTCCACACAGGATAGGTGCATGCAATTTTGCATGAATCAGATGTGTTGTTTCACATTAATTTTCATCATGTGTTCTATGAAATCACTCACCCGAGAAGTACTCGGGTAAAAACTGATTGAGGATAAAATTGTTTAATTATCTGCATGGTTGTTTTTGGATAACCGCATGTTCTCAGATAGCCAGCCTTTTGGAATGAGTTGTGTACTGGGATAACGAGCGAGCGGAGTAAAACTGAGTGCACAAGAAGGCACAGGTACAGTTTCAACTCTCAGATTTGTGTTGTGTCGTGGAGTACTGATTGCATTGTTTTTCATTATCATAGTACTGTACGTTCTCACTTATCCAAACTCCTGTGGCCATAGAGTCTTGAAATGGTTTAGATAAGTGAAAAACATGTAGATAATTCATAACCATGAGATTCACAAGCATATTGTTTTTACTCAAAAATGAACTATAGGTGTATGTAAGAGAGGGCAGTAATGGTATTTTAACCTTTTGCTTTGTTTATCGGCCTTTATGTTGGTGCTGTCTTGTAACTCTAAAGGAAAATAACTCCAGTTGAAATAGTAAGGCTACAATAGCTAAATGCCCAACGCAAACATTACAGTGAGTGAGCGCGTGTGTCAGCCACATCAAACAAACTTGAGGCTACATAGACCAGTGTATGAGGCTGCCACTGCTACATGTGAAATAGCACCTAGAATAGTTATTGCTGTTCTTTATCACAACTTTAGTGCAGAGGGTATTGTTTTTGGAACTACACTGGAACCCCGAAAAAGGACATAACTTTATTCAAGGACAATTGTAGTTCTTGAAAGTCTCACATGCCCACATTACTTGCCTTCAATATAATAACTAGCACCACTGCAAGTGCAATACAGGAATTATTGTGCGAGACTAACACCCTGAGCGAAATAATCCTCGTATTGCACTCGCAACGGTGCTTTCACTGGTTAGTAGTACGAGAGGTTGACCAAGGTCAGTTTCTACCACCATGTTATAGCTTTCCTGCCAGTGCTAGGTTTTCCCACCGTTTGCAATATAGAATGGCGCCTTGATAATTATGAGTGCTACAGGCATCTAACGAACGCTTGATAACGATGGAGCAAACAGTGACACAACACAGCGCTCACCTTTAGGGATACTGGATTGCTTCAGCTTGCTGTCACAAAGGAATGGGAGAAATTGGCGGCTAAAACACTTGCTGTTCTCCATAGAAAAGCTGAAAAAAAATCACAAAACCGTTGCAGAACAGTGATAAACTGTCTCCTCGTGCTTTGGCTTTAGCGTATAACCATGTTGATCAAGGGAGAACAGAGCTAACACCGAGCTGTATGATTCTTTTACTCTTAGAAGAACATGGAAAGTGCTTCGTGAATGGGCTAGTATACTGTATAATGTAGCGAGAATGCCCAAAAGAATACGGATTCCTTAGATTCTGGGGAATCGTCTGAGCACACGCACTAGTACCTTTGCAGTGTGTACCAGGCCTAATTTTTCGCCATTTTATTTCGTTGCGAAAAATTTGGCCAGGGGACCAGGCTGGTTGAGAACATGTGATAAAGCATGAGCTGAAGGCGTCTGCATTCGAGACTGCCTTTGACCCATCTAAGTATTTTTATATGACTAATGCACTGCCACAGTGGGATGTGTTTTAGAGCTTACCGTGCAACGTCGTGCCTGGCTGGAGCGCCTCTAAAACTTAGTGTTGAGATGGCAAGTGGTCTTCACTTCATCCAATGCATCAAAATACTTGTACATTACAATTACTGAGCTTTGAATTTTTTACTAGTCAAATTGTCCAATAAGTTTTGTTGAGTTTTTAAATTACTTGTTTACAGCGGTTTCACTACTTCTTGCAGTGTCAACAGTAGAGTGTGAACCGCGTTCAAGCTGAGTGTTGCAAGGAGTAATAAAACTGCTGTATAATAATGTGTTGTGACCTGAAAGTCATGCTTGCGAATTTAAAACAGTACTGACCACCATCTTAAGAGAACCACACTTAATATGAATACTTTGTTTCTATTTCCTATAGGAGGCTCAAGTGTCTATTGAATGTATCATACCACGTAAACATCATCGTGATGTCATGGGTCCCAAAGGATCTAATGTTCAGGGTGTCTCACAAGAGCACAATGTTACTATAAAATTTCCTGAACGAGAGAAAGAAAAAGAAGTAGCCACTAAAAGTCCCTCTGTTGCAGCTAAGGAGGAAGAGAATACGATTGAAGATGGACCAAATGATGATGACAGTGGAAAAACTGAAGCAGCAGCACCACCACCAACCGACCCACGAGATATCATCATGATTACTGGTCATATTGAGAACTGTGAGGCAGCCAAGGAAGCATTGTTGGTATGGATACACCTAGCTATACTCACTATCTTAGCATAATTTTAGACCCCAATCAGGTTGCGTAGCTGCAGGTCTCTAAAGCTCATAATGGAATCCCGCCACAGATTGTGTGTGGAGTTCTACTGAATAATTTTTATAGTGCTCGCATGTGCTTGCTCGTTGTTTGCGTCTTTTCTGTTTGGTGTTGCTATGGAAAGCGCACCCAATCTGGATCTACGCGATGTAGAAGCCCTTGCGCCATTACCATAGCGCCCTCGCTATGCTTGGATACTATATAGCAACGGCTCTCGGGCTTCTAAATCACGTAGATCCTCGGATGCGCTGTCTATCTAATATTTATATTTATTTATTTGGTAATGTATATGTGAAGGGTACACAATCACAAGCATTGTAATTTATCAGCTTTTGTATAATTATTCGATTTCCTGTGGTATTATACTTCCTTCCTGTGGTGTTAATATTGTCTTGGGAGTGAGGTGATCTTGGGTCCTTCCCCAGGAAAGGGGCTTGGTTGTGGGATACTGTGTTGATATAATGACTCACACAATAATAGGTATTTTCTTGTACAGCCCAGTATGTATAATACCACATTTTGTTGTTGCCAGTTTTTGGCCAAGTTCAGATGCTTGGTAGTTAATGGAACCAGAGATGTGATAATGTTATACATGCTTTGATATGAGCATACCTCACTCAGCCTTCAAACTCAGAGAATGTTAGCAAGAGTTCCAAAACAACATTCTTCAATATGTTTTCCTTAATACACCAAGTGTACTCAAACGTCTAAAATGTCACAACTGCATTCTACTTTAAATTTGCTGCGAAACACTGTGTAACATTCTGAATACTGAATGCTTTTCATTATCTTTGGTCAATCATTGTCCTTACAACAGTCATGCCAACATAGTCCTTACAACAGAACAAAATATACAGAGATTATTTTGCAATTGTGTAATTTGTAAATGAAAAAGACTATTTCAATCCCAAGTCTGTGTCAGTTCTTAATAATCTACAGCAATATTAAATTTATAGTTGAAAATTTTTACTATCTATGTAAGTTATGACAGTTAGATATTATAATCAACAGTCCATTGTTTTAGCCATAATTATATCGTCCAATATCATGATCAGGTGTGTATGTCTACACCCTGCCATGCTTTCTGCAACCACATTTGTTTGTCTTTATCCATTGTGGTCTGTGGTGTTGGACTATCCCCACAGTTAGTGGGTGTCATGATGTCAGCAGTGCATAACTGAAACATACCTTTTATCTGGAAAGTCCTTGGTACTATAGATCGTATTATTTTCGCGGACAATAATTACGTGATTTTTGCGAATATTTCTCAATACATGGAGTTAGCTTTAGTTTTGGTGCTTAACCGCGAAAAATTTTTGGTGAACTATGTTTTTGCTTCAAATTCGTGAAATATACAGGCCAAGAAAATGACAGTGCAGAATGTCTCTATACTATGGTATATAATTTTGTCAAATTAATGGTTCTTTGGTGTCTTGCTATGTACACAAGGATGTATATGCAGGATATTGTGTTGATCTCACCACTTAACATAGACTTTATATCACCTTATTAACATACAATGTGATTGTCTGTCTGCCTCTCTGCCTGTCTGAAATAGTATGGCACCACATAAATTAATGGTTGTCTCTTCTACCAGGTTTGCCACCTTCTTCACCTTAATTTATTGCCACCTTCTTTTATCATAATAGTAATGTGTTCTGTGTCAACATGCATCAAGCATTCTGACAAAAGTTTCAAAATGATTGCTTACATCAAATAGTATTATTAACTGTTTAAATTTCTTGATATTGAGCATAATAAGTAATGAGATGGCCTTCTTTCTCTCATAATGCCATCATGGCTCCTGTTGGTGACCTTGACTCTAGACCTTTGGCTTCCAAGCTACAGCAAGCCACATGGTATATATAAGGTGTTTATCTAAACTGATATTTCCTGTTCCTTGTAGACCAGTGGTTGAGGTAATATAAGAAACACAGGATAGACCACTAGACTGGTTGTCTATGGCAATGGTATTGTCACTGCTTAACACATTAACTATAGTGTCATGGAGTACTTTATTGGTACATTCTTGTGAAATTGTAGTTTCCTGGTTGGGTTGTATCATTACACTATTTTAAAGTCAAGTTTATGCACTCAAAAATTTGATTTGTGTTTTATAAGGATAAATTTGAAGGCGGAAAAAAGGGGGAAAATAAAATGAACAGGGTGTGAAGAGATTAAGGAAGCAGATATTGGCTACAACCACATGTTGGAAGCAATTTAGACATTCCATATAGACATAGAGCAGGTTTGTACAACTGTTTAGATGCAATAGGAAATAAATGAACCGTGACAACTTCCAAAATAAGTGTGTTAAATCAGACAGTTACAACATGTTTAATGCTAGGTTTGTGCCAAAGTTTGAATGGCTTTGTAATGACCTGTGGACTCAAGTGCGACTAATGGTTGAGTTCTATAGAGCAGATTGCTTATAGATCTATTGTGATAATAGCAATTAGTAGTGATAGTAAATATAAGGATGTTCTCATGATAATAATACACTAGAACTTCCTCTGTACCAGTGAACTTTACTCTCCCTTGTGCTGGTTATCAAACTGTTTATACTTGCAATGTCAAGTATGGCAATGCATTGTATACAACAAAATTGACAAGGTCGTCATCACCTGTGTACTGTGTTGAATATTCAACAAGATACTTGCATCCCTAGATTCTAGTTAATATCTAATGAAAATACACTATCCTCGTATCCTGTGTGCATAACAACTATGTTGAGTGGTATAATCAGGGTAAGCCTGAGCGATCCCCACATTGATGGTGATGTGTGACACGATGCGTAAAAAACTTTATATCTATCTGTCATGGTGTACGTATGTTGGCCCAATGTTCCTGAGAATTAGAACACGCCTATTCAATCAAAACGTAGTGCACCGTGCTCAGCTCAATAACAACCGGTAACGCCCATTACTGTACACGCGGGAGCGTATAGTAGCTTAGGAGCTTAAACAACTCTTGATACATGATTTAAAACGGTAAACGCTGGCTTCTTGTCTGACAGTCTTGGACAGAGACGTTTCTCTCTATGAGGCAGCTACACGTTTAAAAAAGATAGCGTGTGTGTTGTAAAGCTAGAGGGCTCTCAGTAATGAGGAAGCTTGCCATTGCGTATATATATTATGTTGTTGTAATGTGCATTGCAAGTTGTTTGCTGCTGGCACTGGTGTTAATTTACTTTCAACTATGATATTCAGCCCACACTTCAAAGGAAACCAACCCTGTATAAATTAGTATAAAGCTGTGTGAGCTAAAACATGGCTTATACAGCACACACACATTGTTGGCCGTTTATAAATTGTAAATCTAACTCTGTGTGTAACTCCATCTAAATCAGATTATGGATGAAGTAGGTTTGGCTATGTGAGTTTGTGTTTGTTATTATGGTTTGCTGTCTAGTCAGCCACTTCCACCCACTTGTTCATCATCAAACTCTGGACCCTTTTGACCACTTCCTGCAACTATTCTTAAGCCTTGATGCTCTCTTGTTTGTTTGGGAAAGAATATGTGGGTGGAGGGAAGTGCTCAGCCTAACACAGAAACTAAACTGGCTGTAAACCATGGTTTCTTCATCAGAATAGATATCAGTACTGACCACAACACTAAGCTGTGTAGCAGGCAAGAGGGGGCAAAGTGGATTGATAAAAAATTGAGGCGGCGAAACATTTATAGGCGTTAAGAACAATGCTGGTATTGTATGACTCAAGAGAGCAAGAATAGTTCAAGGAGACGAGCACGCCTCCTAAATGGAACCCTGCAGTGTGTAGTGAGGTTACTGGCTTAAATAGCGATCCTTAAACAGAACTTATTTTGTAACTTTTAAATGAAAAGTGAGAATCTTTGAGCATAAGTTTGGCAGCCAAACTAGTGATGATAACGTGTGTTGTATTATTACAAGTAGGATCGTGGTAGCTTTTTGCCGTAGCACAGAAACAACAATAATTAATAAAACGTTTTTATGGATGTAGCAAACAGTCTCTACACTAATGTGTTGTATTGTTTACTCACCAAAATTTTATTCACCATATGATTTTTTCAACTGGATCCTGATTGGCATACCTACCTCAAGATGGCTGGTATACCATCTAAAGATAACTTTGCAAAAAAGCTTCTTGTCTAGCCATGGGTATTCTGCGTACAGACAGTGTTCCAGTATGCAGTTAGTTGTCTAGTCACTGCCCCTCCAGATAATTGGATGGACTGTGTGGAGGATCTAGCAAAAATTCTTATTCATCTTCAGGCTATACAGCTAGTATTAGCATTTCGACTTGAACACCTATGATTGATATAATTATATTAATGTTCATGCATGATTTCAACTCTTTCACCCCTAGAGAGCCACACAGTAGCTGTTTTAAGTATTCGGTTTAACCCACTCATGTGGGAAATACCGTATCAACTAAAACAAGACGAGATATTTGTGAATAAAATTTCGTGAATAGTCTGTAGTTTGCGAAATTTTCCTGCTATACGGTAGACGCTCCAGAAAGCTAGGGCACTATAGCCCCGTTTACACACACCCAATCCGGATCACGCCCTGTTTATACGCAAGCCAAAACGCAAGTGATTTTGACACTCCATGCTTGCTTTGTTGCAACAATAAGGACCAGAATAGTCAACCATCATGCCTACTTATGGTAAAACAATTGCACGGCCGACACGGTAGACTGCAGTAGAAATCGGTTTTTTGCTATTACAAGACTTGCCTTGGCTACGAGACGATAGCTGGAGAGAAGAACATGTATCACCGACCTTCTGATGTGCAATGCTCACTACAATTCACCAAGAGAAGACTAGCAACAGCATGTTTGAACTCGTTTTATCGCGTACAACTGCTTACACATGTGACCCGATCCATCCACCTCCGGATGTGGATTGAGCTATCTGGGTTGAATCCAGATAGCCTTGTGTTTACATGCAGGTCGATCTGGATTCAATCCGGGTGGAGGTGTCATGTAAGCGGGGCTTATGCAAAAGACAAGATTATGCTAAGAGGGTAAGAATACAAAATAGCATTTATTTGCCACTTAAATCATCGCGTTCATTACCAGCACATATTTACGGTCTTTGTAGTTTGCTCTGAAACTTTGCAGTGGTTTTCAATGCTATTTGCAGCACAAAAGTGACTACTGTTAAGCACAATTAATATAAACAATGTTGTTTATCAACCATCAAACAATTTATTTGCCCAAGGACATCTACACTGGCGGCGCCTTTGAACTGAACAAGAAATAAGCTTCTTTATACTCCATTTATATGCCATTGCAGGTATGTGAACACACTACAAGCTTTGCTTTAGCTTGTTTGCGTTCAGAAACTTGACAAGCAGTGTTGTCAGAAATTTTGATATTGTAAAATTTTGGCGTGTATCTTTTTTAACACGTAGCTACCATACTGGTACGTTGTTAGGTGCTAATTGCTTATAGGCGTGAGCGCATGTTTTGCTGCAGCTCTCTTGCATTGAAAAAAGTGCTTTTTATTAGGCATGTCTTGTGTATAAGTGCATATTTCCTTGTGTGGAAATATAAACGCAAGCACTGTAATAACGCACCAGAATGGCAGTACGCCATGTTTTGGTAGTGTGTTGAATAATGCAGTGTAGCTTCTAGTAAAATCTAGAGATGATTGAAAAACATTTAACACTTACAAGGCATTGAGCAATGTACTAGATTCACAGGAATAAATCTTTTTCGAGCTGTTTATTGTGGGTACAATAACAAACTTGTTGGAACATATGCTTTACTAAGATAGACACACACATAATTTAGGACAACTGACTACTAAGCACCTGCAATACTATGATGCAATGTTTGTACGTCTGATATTTAGAGGTGGTCTAGCACTATGCTACACATGATGTCTGCACTTGTCACTTTGCCTGTTTGACTTTTATACCTGTTTAAAAAATTCACAAAATTATGACCAACTTTCCTTTAAGATAATTAATAGCCATAAAGCAGCCAGAATAAATCTTCCTGCTCTCATTCTTTGACCACCTGTATTACTTGTATGCAAAAAGTGAAAGTAATATCATGAGAAATTTGTTCAAGCTAAACAAAAGAGTTGTCATACACGAGTACAATGGTGTGTTAGTTACCAATTAGCATTGCAGTACACACGTGCACACACATACATGTGTTGCTGTTTCACAGGTGTTGTTAACATAATAGTACCTGTAACACTCACATGACAGCTTCTTCACACCTACCAGTTGTAGGAGTACTATTCCATTCCATCTGTTTAAGTGCTTTTCTGTTGTTGCTGTGTCAGAATCACTCATCGTTTTAACAAAAACTGTATCAACATGGAGTTGTATTACCATCAACCTACTGTGTTACCATAGAGATAACCATCAACCTACTGTGTTACCATAGAGTACTATATCTTGTATTACCATCAACCTACTGTGTTACCATAGAGTACTATATCTTGTATTACCATCAACCTACTGTGTTACCATAGAGTACTATATCTTGTATTAGCATCAACCTACTGTGTTACCATAGAGTACTGTATCTTGTATTACCATCAACCTACTGTGTTACCATAGAGTACTGTATCTTGTATTACCATCAACCTACTGTGTTACCATAGAGTACTGTATCTTGTATTACCATCAACCTACTGTGTTACCATAGAGTACTATATCTTGTATTAGCATCAACCTACTGTGTTACCATAGAGTACTGTATCTTGTATTACCATCAACCTACTGTGTTACCATAGAGTACTGTATCTTGTATTACCATCAACCTACTGTGTTACCATAGAGTACTGTATCTTGTATTACCATCAACCTACTGTGTTACCATAGAGTACTGTATCTTGTATTACCATCAACCTACTGTGTTACCATAGAGTACTGTATCTTGTATTAGCATCAACCTACTGTGTTACCATAGAGTACTGTATCTTGTATTAGCATCAACCTACTGCGTTACCATAGAGTACTGTATCTTGTATTACCATCAACCTACTGTGTTACCATAGAGTACTGTATCTTGTATTACCATCAACCTACTGTGTTACCATAGAGTACTGTATCTTGTATTACCATCAACCTACTGTGTTACCATAGAGTACTGTATCTGTATTACCATCAACCTACTATATAATAGTTAGACAGCGCATCCGAGGATCTACGCGATTTAGAAGCCCGAGAGCCGTTGCTATATAGCGTCCGAGCGTAGCGAGGGCGCTATGGTAACGGCGCGAGGGCTTCTACATCGCGTAGATCCGATTGGATGCACTGTCTAACTGATTTAGACCATAGCAACAGCAAACAGAAACGACGCGAACGACGAGCAAGGACACGCGAGCGTTGTAAAAATTATTCAGTAGAACTCCGCTCACAGAACCGTAATCTGCGCCGTGTGGTGGGATTCCACTATAGAGTCGCGGTAGTGGCGGGATTCCACTACGAGAAATAGAGACCCGCAGCTACGCAATCTGGTTGGTCAGTGACGCTTAGCTGTGGTCTAAGTTACCATAGAGTACTGTATCTTGTATTACCATCAACCTACTATGTTACCATAGAGTCCTGTATCTTGTATTACCATCAACCTACTGTGTTACCATAGAGATAACCATCAACCTGCATTGTTCTTTATTAGCTGCGTCTTGCTTTTAAACGCATATTTCTTTGCTGTGGAAAGATAAGTGCGTGCACCTAATATCGCTCCAGTACTATATTTGTACTTGATGGTATGCACAATATGTTTACGTAGTTAATGACCATGGTTATCACTGTTATTACCATTTACAGATTATCAAGGGTTGGGTCTATGTACACTATGTATACAAACACTCACTAATTTACATTGACCAGTCAATAATTATTTTTACATGTGTTATTTTCATATGGAATGTTTTACATACTCTATCACAGGAACTTGTTCCCGTCACTGTAATGGTGGACGTTCCTTATGAGTTTCATGGTTCAATAATTGGTCAACGAGGAAGGGAAGTGCGCAGTCTAGCTGATGAGTATCGTGTCAATATTGATGTTCCCCGTGCTGAGCTTAAGCAGAGTGTTATCACCGTCTATGGACCACCCAAGTGCTGCGAGAACACTCGACAAGCTTTGTTGCGCAAAGTGCAGCAATTTGAGGCAGAAAAGGAAGAGAGAGTGAGCTTTTGTTGTATACTGATCTTGTGTATGCTTTGTTTTGGATAGGGAATAACTGAATGTTTTAGTACAATGACACTATCACTTAGTCTAGTTTGCCTTTTTTCAATGGGTTAGACACGTGCATTATTTCTTCATGAGTGATACGAATAATTACTATAGTCTCGTACACAGGCACTAGTGAGAAGAAATAAGTGCCTGGTATTTTCTGCTTGCACATAAATTATGCTAAATATCTGTTCATTTACTGTAAATACTGTCATGAAAACCTGGTGGCGGTTATTCAGACCACACCTCAGTTATTAAGCTTATAAACAACTGGCTGAAAAGCAGTTTGATCATCAGTCCTAGCTCTGGATTCGACGAATAACTTTGTGGTGAGCCTGCCTTAAGGTCACACGTGTTAGCAAATACAAATATTGACAGATTTCATATAATAATTATAGGCAGTTTAGCGAGTGTTAATTTTAACATTTTGGAAAGTATAGTTCATATTGTTGGTAAAAACACTAAAAGAACCAGAGAATGTGAGGCAGAGTCAAAGACAGAAAGTTGATGCCTCCATTGACAACCATGGTTCACATCATCCTGAACATGTTCACACCATCCTGAACCGCGCTACTGTTCCAATGTAGCCATGGAGACTAGATGTAGAGTAGACTAGACGTTCTAGACTGCTATCTCACTAATCTAACTAAACAAGCCACACCTAGATGCCTTTTCTTGACATAATCACAGATAGCCTTTCTTTACCTCGGAGACCAAACAGTAATGCTGCAACCGAATACTCTATTCATTAAAATGAGCGAGTAAGCGAATAATCTCTGAACACATATTACATAGACTCTCAATCAACACTTAGATGGTTCTTGTTCAAAAATCTACATTCAGTGACTTCACAAAGCATTTGTTTGACATGTGCGGCTGGCCATATGTAACTCTTTTTTTCTGTTAGTGGACATGTGAATTTGTACTTGTGAGCTAACCGATTGCATTGTATTAACAAGTACCCGAGTAATCCAAATACTCGTTGCAGCACTACCAAACGGCTTTCACTACATTTCCATACAGAAGCTTATTTTTGGCTACAAATTGCAACACGAAACGTAATACAAAATACACTGATAACCGCAAACAGCTGACCATGGACCAGTATCTCGTAACTTTAATCACTGCTATTCTTGTCACGAACACACTGCGTCCTACATTTAGACCTCTCAGTTTATTTAAGTCAGAAATTGAGTGCCAAGAATTGATATTTTAAGAGATAATTTGTGTAACTTTTTAATGTGTTTGGATTCTTGAATCACATACTCAGTTGATAGTAGTGGGAATTTAACCCAATGCAAGTGTTGAATATTACACAACACTTTATAAGTTTACTGTTTTATATTATTGTGTATGAAGTTGTTTTGCAAGCATGTCACACACTTTTTTGCCATTATTGTGTGTGTGGAATTAATGTTGTTTACTCTCTGCATCGAAGGAGTTACGCAGTTTCACAGAAGTACTGCGTGTTGACTCCAAATACCATCCTAATATTATTGGTCGAAAAGGAGCTACTATTAACAAGATCAGAGATGACTATGATGTCCGCATACAACTGCCTGACAAAGGAGGCACAAACCTCAAGGAAATCACTATCATCGGCTACCAGCATCAGGTTCAAGCTGCCATTGAGGAAATCTTAAGGATTGTGCAGGAACTGGTACATATGACTCTCTCTCTCTCTCTCCTCCCTCCCTGCTTACCATCATACTTCCTTTTTCCTCTTTATTCACCTTCATTGTGTTATCTAATATATACAAGGTATACAACGCTAAGATATACTCACAAGCTTAACTCTATAGAATTGCTTTTGCTTGGATAAGATAAACCACACATTGGTATGTATGCTAGGTCTTTTATCAGCACAACTCTTGTATCAGGATGAGTCCACTATTATTGATTCAACATCTCAGACTTGTTTGATAGCCATAAACAGCACATTGCAAGCTGAGTATAGTAGATGTTTATATGCCTTTAGAACTCTGTGTATTCTCTCTGGTATGTTGTATTACTCCTTCTGATACTTCAAAGGAACTGCCACTGGGGTACAAATCAGATGTACCACTTAATTCCTGGTGAAGTGACCGCCCATGAGTGGTACCACTGCAAACTCCCAATGCAAATGTATACATTGTAAGCTGAGAGTGGTACAAATGAATTGTACCACTCATAGGCAGATCTGGTGGCACCATGAATAAATTTCATGGCACATAGCAGGACAGTAGTGCCTGCTTTGCTAACACGATTTGGATAAGGTGCATGCCCTACCGGAAAGTGAAGAGCCCAGTAGTGTGCACCTTATAATACACAACGAGCACACTAACACTAGTGGGACTTCGAATGAGTAATAACAAAACAATTGATGGCTCCTCGTGTAACATTGGATTTGTACGCATGAGCTTCCGGTCGAGTTGTTAAAAATAGACAGACCACGAGGGCTCGTGGTCTATTTTTAATAACTCGACCGGAAGGTCATGCTTACAAATCCAATGTTACACAAGGAGCCATACATTAACTATTACATAGTACATTATGCTAATGCAATGCCTCTAGGCAAATAATTTTAGTAGCATGGAGAGAGTGGCTCCTGTTGATTCATTAGCCTCTCAAATGAGTATTTCATAAAGCCATAAATTAAGAATTACAGGACTACTCGTGGCAATTATCATCTCTTGGATTTTGCTGTTTAACTCCAACAAGTTTCCTTTCTTTCCTACATAATCTTTAATAAGCAACACCTTGCAACTTCACAAATGCCATTATAAACATATCACTATAACATGACGCATGATGTCACTAGGTGATTTGATACACGAAATGTGTGACTAAGATTCAGTTTTTGCCTTCTATTCAGGGTTATCTTAATTTTGCAGGAAGATCAAGTGACCGAAGAAGTAGAAATCGATCATCGTGTTCATAGTCGGCTAATTGGAGCTAGAGGAAAGTCAATTGGAAAAGTGATGGATAAATTTCATGTAGTAGTGAGATTTCCAAAAGACAAAACTGACAGTGCTGTGACAATAACTGGCACGGAAGAGAATGTGGAGGATGCTAAGGAACATCTGCTAATGCTAGCTGAGGACTATGTATGTAACCAATAGTCTATTATGCATTTTTCTGTTCTCCTCTCTCAGATGCAAGATGTCATTCAGCAGCAAGAAGAACAGGAGATTCGTAGTCAATACACTCGACCTACAGGCTACAAGCAACAAAACCTTAAACCACAGGAAGGCAAGGGGTTTGTTGTTAAGGGTGCTCCTTGGTCCTCTTCTACTGAGGATTTTCCTGCCATTGGTAATTCCAGTCCTCTTCCAGCTGATGTTCCCTCCACTAAGAAACTCTCTTGGGGGCCATCTGCCTTGGGACCAAAACTGCCAAAAAAGGCTGTATGAACAGGAGAATTGTTAGAATTTTTCAGATTTCTGAAATTTGCTATTAAAATTAATTTTTGAGTGCCTAATAATAATAATGCTGCTTCATAATAATTATTATTTCCCGCGACTACGCGCCCACGCAACCTATATGTATAAAAAGAATCTGCCACGTACACCACTGTTCTGTGTCGGCTTGTTCTGATAGTTTTCTAACCAGCAATACTCGACTTACAGAATGTCTGAGACGACGCAAAATATTACCCGAAGCTGTAACAGCGATGGCGAGCAAGAACCAGAACGACCTGAGCGTATGCGCGAATGGTTGGTTAGGATGATAAACACCCCTGGGAGATTTCCTGGACTCGATTGGCTCGACCCAGACAAGACCGTTTTCAAGGTACCTTGGATACACGCAAAGAAAAGAGGCTACAACAGAGAGCGTGATGCGGCACTTTTTAAGGCGTGGGCTATTCACTCTGGAAAGTACAGAGACGAAAGCGATCCCACAGTATGGAAAATAAACTTTCGCTGTGCGATCAACGGCCTCAAGGACATTGTTGAGCTCAAAGATCTACAGACAGAAGACTGCCGTGTGTACAAAGTGCTTCCAAGCACAAGAAAGAACAAAAGAACTCGAAAAAGAACTCCCGGCCGCAGCGCTGACCCGTACACTTTCCCGCAAGGTAGGTATGGCCTCGCCAGTATTGATTGTACGGTATGATGTTGTCCATGTTGCAGGGTCGTACACAGGATCTTCGCCGATCTCAGCTGCAGCTTGGCAGCCGCACAATTACCCTCCGTTGGGTGGATTACAAGTGGACGGTTCATATCCTTCGTCCATTGGTAATACGCTTCACTACCAACCGCCTTGTGCTAGGATTCCGCCATACTCTACCTTCAGCATGGCCGCAACATTGCCGCCGCCTCCACAGTACAGCGAGGTATGTATTGCAGAATTGTGTACTTGCACGTACCTAGGGGAAATCCTTTGGCGGTCTGATTAGGGTTCAGTGATAGTCTGTGAATTTAGTTGATTCGCGGCAGTGCTGGCTTCAGCGCCAAAACGACGCGCTTGGGTTTCTCCCTCGTTATGAGAATGGCTTCCTATGTGCTTCTATAATTTTAAACCTTATTTCTCCCTTACAGAGCAACAATTATCAATATAACTCCCCTATACCAATCCCATACTCTGAGCCATGTACCAGTGTCTACAATTCAAACTCTATAGCAATGTCCTCGATAGATATAAGAGGGGAATCTCCTGACAGTGGAATAGGTAAGGAATTCGAATGGGTAATTATAACACTGATTCATTTCGCTTCTCACAGTTGAACCATCTCACTCAATGGCTGCGTCACCTCCACAATCATCTCCTGCAGAACCCAATAATTATTCAACTGCGATAACCACCAATTCTATGAGTGAGTCACCACATATCCACACTGTAATTAGTATTTGAATAAGCTTCTCTTATTTCTGCAGCTGATCCCACATGCTCCTACCCTCTTAGTGTCATCACATCAACATCATCAACGACAAGTGACCCACAAATCATTGATGTGATAGAGGAGCTCAACAGTGTCTCACCACACCCAACTTCACCTCCTTCTGTCTCTTCCCCTCCTCCACCGTCCCATCAGATAAACGTGTCTGTATTTTATGGCACAACTCCTGTCATTAGCAAAAATATCTCATCACTAAAAGGTTGCAGAATTTCTTTCGGCCATACTAACCCGCCAACATCACTAGATCCGGTAAAGATGGAAGATCTATTTGGATCAATGGAAGCAGAACAGATTTACCTATCTTCCAACCACCCAGTTCCTCAGGCAAAAGAGTTGCTTGAATCAATGCTTCGTGGACTAGTCATAGAAACTCACAATAATGACGTGTACGCAACTGCTCTTTGTCGTTGCATGGTGCATTGTGGGACTTCCTACTACCAGCATAGTATGCCCTTGGACAGGGAAAAAAGGACCAAAGTATTTGACTACTGCAAATTTCAAACTTCTTTAGAACAGCATGTCATGCACTGCAGTCCTTTACCTGAACCACATGTAATTTTCAGCTTAGGTCAGCTGTGGGGACCCCAGCACCCTGTGACACTAAATCTTATCTCTATTGTAGTCACCATTAATCAAGCCAAAAATGATATCCAGACATATCTGCCTCCTTTCTATCCTTCTCACAACTTGCTCACGACAATTGCCAATCCGGTGGAAGTCCAGCAATCAAGTAATTCCGACGCAAGAGCCGATCAATTTCTTTCCTCTGTCCTACCTTGTTGAAACCCAATGCACGTCACTGTAAGTACTACACTAACCCCTATCCCTTAGGACCAATCATGTTTAATTTTTTCTAGGACTGTTAAAATTTGTACTCTAAGATTATTTCATGCAGTAATTGGTAGTGTTTATTGTTGTTCACTATGTGGAATGACTCAAGTTGCTCACATTGAGCGTGGTGGACGTATTTGCTTTTCTATTATTTCTGTACACACTGTTACTTAAGTATAAGTCTTTATAATAAAGATTTATAGTTGTACCATGTGTATGTACCTTTCTTTAATTTTCAATTAATGTTTTGTTTCTGTTTTATTCAACTCCTAAAATCAACACAACTACTTATGTATTCAGAATGCAATATTATTTTATTATTGAAATCCATACATAGCTTTGTTTGAAATAAATTTATTAACCTGTATAATTTGTTTTAATAATTATTATCAATGTTCATACATGGCAAATTCTACGCACGAAGTATAACTGCACCAGCATGAGTGCTAGGCAGTAGTAGTTACATGATACTTTCTCCTAGCTGTCAGATGACCAAAAGAGCAAGAGAAGTATAAAGGTCTGTAAAGAGGCAAAAATTGTGATTTCTCAAGACCAATACAATATTTCCCTTAAGGCATTTAGCTTATACAAGTGAGTAGCACTAAAGTACCAGGCAGGTAGGTTGCTCAAACAATCATTTGAGTGTTGTGGTCTTTAGCATATAACAACAGTTAACTACAAATGTAAGACAGGAATGGGGGTCTATTCTAGTGTGATAAACTCTGGCCACCACACCAGTCACTGGTGTATATAGGGTATAGCAAACCTTACTATTCAAGCCTGTTATATAAACAGCATTAAAATCAAAAGTACATACTAGCCTTGTACGTGTACCACTAAGCAATACATCAGCCCACTTGCCTATTCTACCCCTCGATTCGCAATTGCACCTTGTAACACATGACTCAATTTAGTATGAAGCTCTATGGAAGTGTGTTTGCCCTGGTGGTTCTCCAGGGTCGCTGGTTTGAATCCCACCAGGTCACAAGGAAAAAGGCATCATAGTACCATCAGCTCACCAAAAACAATCACCTAATTTTGTACTGGTTCACTGGCTGTGGTCATGTCAATGGAGGTCCATGAGGGCTTCAGGAGGTATTATCATGCTACCACCAGCCCTGAAACCTGTGTAGTGCACAGGTATACTGGCAAGCATGTGTACTGCTGGGTCTGCATCAACTTACAGTGTGGAACTCCCCTTGAAGAGGTCGTGTGGAAACTTAGCTTTGCTCTTGTGTAAGAGTGCGCGTTATGTAACTGCCAAAGGAATGGGTATGCATTAGATTGATTGATTTTAATTCATCAATCAATACCACACTCATTCTCAATCACTACAATAGAGTGAAAATCACAACTTAGCTGTTATTATGCTAACACACACAAAAAAGACTCTGTCACCCTATTCAAGAGTCACACAACTGTGGTGGTGGTGTGGACCCAGTTTCTAGAGCCAGTGCTAGCTAGCATGGTGCATGATCTCTTGCATGAGCATCCAACTGTGATCACAACAGGAGGCGTGAACATAATGAATATGGTGTTTTGCCGATGGGATACCACACACACACACACACGGAAGGATTTACTCCAGTAGCCAAAGGGTAGTATGCTATGAATTCCTGAGACACAGCTGAGGTGATATTTGTATACTGCCAGGACCTAAAACAATAATTGTTTAGGAATGGTTTTTGTGTACTTCACAACATGCCACCACAAGCTAAGCCAGGTGCACCCCTCTTTCACACATAATTATCTCAACAAAGATACAGAAATTTAACGATTCAAACATAAAACAGAATTAACATGCAAACTCAAGCCACTACTTTTCATTATTATGCTACATAATAACAAGAGTATATGTCTCCAATGATTTGTAATTATAATTATGCCAATAGTTAAACTGCTCATGAATAATAATACCATCACTCATATCACCATCGCTGTAGTCTATGCCATGAGTATACCCTTCAGGACCTAATGACCTTTAGACATCATAGAAAGACTATTTGAAAACAACGAGAACATGTGCATTTTTTGTAAAGTACATACACAAGGTGTTTTGAGAATGGGCACTTTCTCTTTACTGTTGTGTTGGCAAACTCTCAACCAAGAATGCAATAAAATTTTATACTAAATTCCATCACGCGATAAAACCCAACACAAAAAGTGTTTGTCTGTACTTTCATGTGTTATTGCATGGCTGATCAGGAATGTGTTTGCATAAAACTAGAAAATAGACAGACAGTTTCATTTGCATGGACAGATTGCATTTAGTTTAGTAGTAGGGTTGGAGTGCTTCATCAACTTTTTGACTCAATACATTGTGCTTCATCCATCGTACAGCAAGAAAAACCATAACCTTGATCAAAGACCACTGGTTGAAAGCAACACCAAGCATGTCGGTGGCCATTTTAGTGCAATCAACAGAACTTTCTTCTGCTAGCCACTTGGCCACACAGTCCACTACTATGCCAACAGAAAGAAACCGATGACACATGTAACTCATGGTACACATACAGTACCTCAAAATGAAATATGTACCAGTACTCAATGTGTCAGTTCCAATTGTTGATACTTGCCTACAAAGGCCCAACACAGAAAACTGTAGCACTCTAAGAACTATTTGTTTACTTCCGTTAAATGAAAGAGGCCTTGTAGAGAAGATGGAATGTGTGTACACTAACTACTATCTATGTACACATAACAGTAGTTTGGTCTACATTATCAGAGGCTCTGTTGTCATCAATAATGTGATGAAGTGCTGTTAAGGTTCCGGGTGCCGGCCCACTCTCAATGAGATGTAAATACCTAGTTTAATAGAATTTGGCTTGCCAGTTCAAGAAAATTATATTATACTGCTTTTCTAATATGGCATCATACCAGATGCACCTACACTTGCATATTTGTAATACACACAGAGGCAAATCTAGGGGTGGGCACAAAAGTGAAGGAATTAGATGGGACAATCAATGCTTTTTTGCAAGCACCATTAATCTTGTTCCTAAATTTAAGGCCTTACTCATTTACTTTTACAATCATCATCCACTTAGTTTAAACACTTTATTTGTTCCAGTTACTCTTGATCATTATCATGTTGAACTGTTTTAGTTGTACTCTGAAATTTCAATTTCGATTTGGAACTGCTTTGTGAGCATCACAGTGTAGTGTGTGTTTGAATATCAATATTATCAATCATAAGTATCATTATAGAGCAATAAAAAGCTTGAACCATAGCATTTTAGAGAGCCTGAGAATGCAGACTGCAAATAAACAACTCCAATTGGGTATAAATTAATGTCATGGTAGTTTCCCAGCACTGTTACGGTAATAGATGAAGAGACAAATGACACAAACAACCACCCCAAGTAGCAGTAACATCACTATAGTAGGAGGAGTGGACATGCCTAGCAAAGCCGTTGTTGTCTTATTGATGTCAATAACACGGTCATAGAGGTCTTTAGTTTTGAGCAACATAGAGGGTCTTAGGTTACAGCTTATGCTGTGTGGTGTAGGAAAGAACTGTAGAATACTTGTTTGCATTTTGGTATGACGGTAGTGGATAGCCATGAAATTTTAACAGACCAGTGTTACCCACGGTCAGGAGCCCATACAGTGCTCCTAGTCTAAAGGGCTGTAATGAATTCCAACTTGTGATGAAGCGTTACCTTAACAGTAAATACCAGAACACAACAGAAACCTTTATTCTACAAGATAACAGTTCCATAGCTTGTGCTTCCTGATTTCACAAACACTATCTCTAATACAAAATCCTCTCCAAACTTTGGTGCTAAAGTCTAGCTCCAAACAAATTACTTTTGAGTTACTTCCAGGACCAGACGTTTTCTTTAGAGCATATCGGCAAATAAGGCTGTGAGACAATACAATACTTAGTGCAGTGTTATCAGTCAATCAAAATTACCTTGATGTTGAGCAAGTTGAACCTTTAAAGAAGTCCTGTATGGACTGACGGTCATGGCCAGACAATAGAGGAGATTCTTTCAGCAGCTATAGAAAAACAAAAATGTCATGTAAAGTTGATTGTTGCTATAGCAAACATGTACCGCACTTTCTTGCATTATTGTGACCATTTGAGGCAAAATTTTAAGAGAAAGAAACTAATTAGCAGGGGCGTAACTACCATAGAGGCAAGGGAGGCACTTGCCTCCTCGATTTTAGACAGGTGCAAAGTAAACAAACCTTTAAAAACAGGCGCACGGTCTCAGTAGAGTCCTAGCAGGAGCAGAAAAGCTCGCTCTAACGGTCTGAGTTCTATTTATTGCAATCTGTATTCATAACTGGGCCACATCGAGCAATTGATTAGCGAAAATGACGTCATTTCAATGAATATTAATTAGATTCTTTAAAAAATCGCACGCACCTCCTCTTTCTTCCAACCCTAGTTACGCCCCTGATTAGGATTCAAACCAGGGTTAAATCTTTGCCCTAATTACGCCATTTGGAGTCTTCAGACACCATAACTTTAACAAAGTGCTAAAAGATTCACAAATTGAAAAATAAAAACGTTTCGCTCCCACAAACCATGCTGGTCCAGCATTTTAATGGAATTTCACTAAAGGTGACTGTTACCCGTCTGAGCTAATTAATATTCACAGAATATAAACGTCTGTAGCAGCAAAAGGAAGCATGCTATAAAGTTGTGCAGACCATCATTCGATGCGCCAAAGTCAGCTGTTCTTTAAAAGTAAATAAGCAAACAGCAGATCGAACGCATCATCGGTAGCAGGTTCCGTCTGCCACATCTCTTGCCTCTCCACCACCGTTATCCCGGGTCGATATCATCAGCTTTTACCAGTACAGCTCAATCTCCCGAAGGAACAACCATCGGCGTTATTGTGCAAAGGACTCCTGGAACCTCGAGTGCAGATTCTGGAACGTCACGATGGTATATTGGTTGCCCATTCGCTTTCTTCTGTTACTAATGGTCAGACTGTGATGGATGTTCTCAATCTATCTCCAATACCTGTGACTATACACAGAAATGAAAAGATAGCGTCTTTTCAACCATTGCATGATGTGTGTGTTGCCACAGAAATGGATAATGAATATTCAAAACCTTTACAGGTAGACTGTGATCAACTTGTTAATTCGTTGATGAGCAATGTTAAGGGACTCTCCCAGCCGGAAGAAAAGAGCCTTACTACGCTGATTGGCAAGTACGCTGATGTCTTCTCCCAGGGTGCTGACGATATCAGTCGTACCAACTTGGTGCGCCATTCAATTGACACCGGGTCGTCTACTCAAATCAAACAAGTTCCTACCATTTCATCTTCAGAGAGACGTGAAGAAGATGCTCGACAATATGGAAAGCAATGGCATCATTGAGCCTTCAAGTAGACCTTGGGCAGCTCCAATTGTGATCGTCAAGAAGAATGATGGTTCTTGGCGGCTGTGTGTGGACTATAAGAATCTGAATCAAGTAACAAAGAAAGACAAACACCCACTACCTCGTATAGATGACACACTGGATCAGTTGTCAGGCGCCCACTGGTTTTCTACCCTTGACCTCGCAAGCGGATACTGGCAGGTGGAGATAGATCCTGCTGATAAAGAGAAGACCGCTTTTCCACTCCTTTTGGCTTATTCCAATTCAATGTAATGTCTTTTGGCCTCTGCAATGCCCCCAGTACGTTTTAGAGGTTAATGGAGTTGGTGTTAGCAGGCCTTCATTGGAGTATTTGTCTTGTCTACATTGATGATATCATCGTCTGTCAAGAGCACCGCGAAAGGCAAGAAGAAGTGTTTAAGAGATTGAGGCAGGCAGGACTGAAGATGAAGCCAAGTAAATATAATCTGCTGCAGAAACGTGTTCGTTACTTGGGGCACATTCTCTCAGAAGATGGAGTGGAGACAGATCCAGAGAAGTCAGCTGCATCAAAAATTGGCCAACTCCCTCAACTGTAGAAGAGCTCCACCAGTTCTGGGGAATTGCAACCTAATACCGTAGGTTTGTACACCAATTTGCTCACATCGCAGCTCCCTTGCATCGCCTCACTAACAAGGGTACTATTAATTACCATTGGTCTCCAGAGTGCGATGATGCCTATGTATCCTAAAATACAAACTGTCTTCTGGTCCAATTCTTTGTTTTCCACAGTTTGATATAGAGTTCACAGTGGACACTGATGCTATAGTATGTGCACGTTGAGTTGGTCTCATAAGCACCCCTCGTAACTTTGCCGTCTTTGAAGCTATGATTATCAAATTTGCAATATCGCTTGATGGCACGAATGCGCATTTTTGGTCCAGAAATATACGGTGTACTTTGCTGTGTTCCCATATATCCAGAGATCCCATTCATTTCCAATGGCACACCAGAGTGCTGGCGTTAATGTCCATGCTTGTTATCACGTAGCCAAGCTGTAGCTGTCACGTGACTAACATACATTCGCCGTCCAAATCCACCGTTATTCAGCAGCCTGGACAGTCCTTTCGAGCTGTATGGTGCTTGAACAGCTTCGTGAGCGATAATAGCGTAGGAAGAACGCGCACAGCATAGCTAGAGAGAACACACCAGGATCTGCACCTGGAGCAAAATTAATGAATCTCATTATTGATTGTGCAGAGTACAGCATTCCACACCTTCAGTTTTGATAGTTCAAACTGAATTTAAAATAGCGAGGCCAACTCAACATGCACATAGTATAGTGACTTGGGTCTTGGGGCTGTTCTCTCGCAAGTGATGGAGGGCAAAGAAAGAGTGGTTGCTTATGCTAGTCGTACTCTGACGAATGCTGAGCGTCGTTATGCTACTACTCGCAAAGAGATGCTGGCACTTGTCTGGGCACTTAGCACTTCCGACCATATCTCTATGGCAAGAAGTTTACAGCACGTACTGACCAAAAATCGCTGATACGGTTGCAGTCATTCAAGCATCCCGAGGGACAGGTTGCTCGCTGGGTAGAAGAAACTCTTGCTGAGTTTCAGTTCACTGTGGAGCATCGCCAGAGACTTCTTCATTCCAATGCAGATGCTCTTTCACGGAGAAGCCACACAGATGAGAACGTGTTAGTAGTGTCTACTCCTCCAGATACATGTAGCACTCGGGCTTCACCATTGTTCAGTAACGAATGAGACTCAGAAGAGCTACTAGAATCGTTCTGGAACTTGGAATCACTGGCAGAGAGAAGACACTCTACGACGACTTCTGTGACACCGTCACAACACGAGATGGTCGATACGAGGTATCACTACCCTGGGTAGAGACTCACAGACCTCTTCCTGACAACTATCTACTGAGTTTCAAGAGATTGCAGAGTCTACTGCGTCACCTATGTCAGATTCCAGACTTGCTACACCAGTATGACAACGTTATCAAGGATCAGCTCAAACAAGGTATCATAGAGCCATGCACTAGTACTGATTCCACATTGGGTACATGCCACTACCTCCCACACCATGCGGTAGTGTGTCAAGATAAATCCATCACCAAATTGCGAATAGTGTATGAATCTTCTGCGAGAGCTGCAAACGTGCCTGCCTTAAACGACTGCTCCCAAGTTTTATCAATTTGTGTTTGACATCCTATTGCGCTTCCATAAATTCAAAGTAGCCCTCACAGCTGATTTCGAGAAGGCATTTTTGCAAATTTCAGTAGCTGAACATGACTGTGACTACCTTCGCTTCCTTTGGGTAGAAGATGCAACCAAAGAAATTTCACAAATTAAGATTTACCAGTTTGCCAGGGGAGTATTTGGTCTATCTCCTAGTCCCTTTTTACAAATCAAGCATCACTTAGAAGGGTATCTGTGCTCTCACCCCAAGATTTTCCGCCTACTTGAATCAATCTATGTAGATGAGGAAATATGATGCCTTTCAGCTGTACCAAAGTTCCAAAATGATATTTCAAAATGCATCGTTCAATCTTCAGAAGTTTTGCACTAATTCCACCAAGTTGCAGCAAAGAATTGACCAACTTGAAAAGCCACAAAATTCAACTTTATCACAAGCCGTAAATAAAGTACGATGTCTTGACGAGACGTATGTCAAGTCTACCCTGGGAGAAACACTCAGCGTAGGACCTGAATGACCAGAAGGTACTAGGCATGTGTTGGAGACTAAGTGAAGACACCTTGTCGTTTGTTATTAATTTTCAGCAATCTGTGAGGTCGCTCAAAGTAGGAACTGACAAAACGCAATGTTATCAGCATCATAGGCAGATTCTATGACCCCTAGCTCTCCTGTGATCATACAATTCAAGATATTCTTCCAGCAAGTTTGTTGCAGTGAGTTTGTCTGGGATCAACCACTCACCTCAGAGCTAGCTCAACAATGGCGTCTACTGATCAGTTATCTCAACAATGACACACCAATATCCATTCCCAGGAATTACATGTGTTACACCACTAATAAGATCACTTTCCCACTCTCTTTGTGAGTTCTGCGAAGCATCAAACAAGGCTTACGTAGCTGTCATCTACCTTGTCTTTGCTACTCATCTCAGTTCTGTGGCTGCAAAGACAAGGGTGACTCCACTTCAAACGGTGACTATACCACACCTTGAACTGCTATCAGCCTTACTTATCACCCGATTGATGACCACAGTAGTCAACAGCCTTCAGTTCTCAGATATTCATGTAAAATGCTTCACAGATTCACAAGTATCGTTGTATTGAATTCAAGGTGCAGAGAAAGAATGGAGAACCTTTTGTGCACAATCGTGTCGATTAGATAAGAGAAAAGCTTCCACCTAGCCATTGGAACCATTGTCCAGGGGAAAGAAAATCCTGCTGACCTGCCATCAAGAGGTACTTGGTACTTCGTTATCTGAAGGAGATCACAAAGCTTGACCGCAAGATCAGTCAAGTCATAGACTTTGAGAACTAGAGAAGTCTCAACAACTGCTCAAGTCCTACGCGCTGTGAAAAGATTAAAGAAAGAGCAATTCCCAAACCCCATCCACCCTACACTACTGACCATGGCTGAGTTATCAGATGCTGAAAGATAAAAGATTAGTTGCTTGTATTAGTGGTTATTGTGTATACGAGAGTGTAGGAGCTTAGGAACCAGCTGAATGAATGAATCCTGCCCATGACCAAGACGCTGATGATCATCTGAGATGTTCCAGACAGCAAAGTAGTAGACTGCTCACCTTTGCTGGCTAAAAGTAACTCCAGACAGATAGTATTTCAGCTGCAGTCAAGCTCTCGAGCATAAACTTCCAGCAACTCGGCATACACGTGAATAAAAAATCCGTTGTTAAAATTTCGCTTGTTTATTTCGTGATTGATCCTACCCACGAAAATATATTTTTAACACAGTAGGAGTAAGCAAACAGGTACCAAATCATAGTGGTCAAACAGACTACTGTATGCCTCTGCTGGCTTTGCCCACATAACAAATTCAGACAAATCTATTATTTTTGTGTACTACTTACCTCATTGAGCTTTTCCATGACAAGGGAGTCATAATCACTATCTGAACACTGTAAAAAATGAGCATTTATTATAATGTTTTGCATGGTGTCAGTATTTTAAAGGGCTGTACAATCTTACTCTGATTGTACAAACTGATCGCACATTTAACGAAGTAATAATTAATTTTAGATTTACAGGTGTTAGGTGACTGCTACTGGTAAGTGCTATCGGCTGGTAAGTTTCGTGAGTTTAAATTTTTGTTCTTAGTCGCCCAAGCAAACCACACATGGATGCCTTTTCATGACATAATCCTATAACGCATTTACACTGCACAATCTTTAACTGGGCCAAGTCAATTGTAAAAGGCGGAGACTTCGTCACGTGGGAAGAATAAAATGGCGACTACATAGCAATGATAGCTGAAGCGAGTTTGTATCTGCATGCATTGTTGCATTTTTTGTTCTGTATAGCTCTTGTCAGAGCTATGTTATGGAATGAGTAACAACGGACACGTAGCAGTATACTGAAGGTACGCAATGCATAACGTACGCTTTGCCGGTGTTCTCTCCTTCCTGGTCCTTTCCTTTTATCGCCAAGTATTATTGTTTCTTCATTTGGCGAAGCCTAGATCACTATAGCAGTGGCTGCAGGTCGATAAAAAGCAACCTGGCTCGGTCCGGCCCGTGTTGTTAGCATTTACACTAGTAATCAAAGCGGTGCCGAGCCGAGCCATTCCAGCTCGCTTTCCAATAGCAGACCAGGCCGTGCAGGTTATTATGCCTCGGTGGGCGGAGCCACGGGGCATACAGTAGTCGTGTTGTGTATCTGTCTGTGTGTGTGTGTGTGTGTGTGTCTGTCTGTCGGCAGGATTTCTCGTCGCTCGCAGAAAACTAAGCGCTGAAAGTTGCAACACAAGCTAAAGTCGATATTTGCTTGAAAATGAATTGTAAGGATTTTGGTTATAAGGCTCTGTTCGTGAGTTATAGCGTGATTGCTTACCTCGCGATCGCCGGCTGGCGATCTAGTTGCTGATGTAAAGACAAAGTTGTCTATTGCTGGCTGCCTTACAGCTAGTGAGTTTGCCTTTACTTCAGAACAGCACGGCAGACTTGTATATGAAGCTGCGTTCTAGAGTTATGGCGTAGCTTTGCTTACCTCGCGATCTATGGCCGTTGCTGGCGATCTAGAGTTCTCCGTAGACAAAAATATCCACAGTTGACTGCCTAAAAGCTGATAGGTTACATCGTATGTCCAAAGGAATTGTGCAAGCAAGCTATGGACGCTATCTCGCTCGTTGTACGTGCTGTGCCCTGAACAACATAGACACGCCCAGTTGAATTAGTGGTCAGCACTGATTGGCTTCTGATTGCATAACTATTATACTGCATTGTGATTGCTGTACAGAAAGGTACAACAGCTGCAGTTTAACTTTACTGTGTATGTTTATTTTCTTTTCTTTACTCCTTACATCTCACTAGTAAAATATTATGTAAAATATTCATCGCCATTATTGAATACCATGTCAGATTTAATGTCTCTCATATGAGGTGCAAAATTAGGCATGACAAACTTTAATTTGTGAACTTCGTAATGATTTTATAAGTTGTCAGCCACTTGCATAGTGTTCAACTAGCAACAGCAGACTTTCATTACTGCTTGTGTGTTTCAGTTCAGCGTATTTAGTCAGACAGGCATGTATGCATAACATTCCACCGAGGCATAAGCACCTTCGGTGCCTAGTTTTGTGTAGTGTAAACGCAGCACTAGATAAAACTCACTCTGGATGTAGTAGCCACCAAGCCTGATCACGTACTACTGGCCTGAAGTAGTGTTTCCATCATAAATTCTCACAAGGCGTGTGCTATTCTATAATAATGTGCTAGTCTAAATTTTCGCATGTACAAAATATTCGTTTTGGTAGACCGGTAGAGCAAAAATTTAACCTCACGAAAGTTACCAACGATACAGTAACATAATTTGTGATGATTAACAATGTGGTGTCTGACAAACTATTGTGTATGTGTGTTTGACAGGTGATTCTGTGTGTAATCATACTAGTCAGTGTGTCTCTCTGTTCTAGAAAATTCTCTCATATTCAGTATAAATACAATGACAAAAACAGATTTGATCATTCCCACTCAATTGCCCAATACTCTACATAATTCATCTTACTTGTGCATGAAAAATGAAGCTAGACAATTGCACAATGCACATCACATGCGCTACATGAATAGGCCAGTTGTGACAGCAGAGTACAAAAGACTAGAGCATTGTAGAAAAGAAAGAGAAATCATCTAGGCTAAGGCATGCATAGGCTTGTGTAAACAAGTACAAGTATGTGACAGCCCTGGCAGAAGTACTGACTAATACACTGTTTTACACTATCATTGTTCTAATCCTCTATTTAAGTCTGTATTGTCACAATTGACAATTTGAATGAGTATTATTAGCTGGTCGAACTAGACACTCTGAGTCACGGACATTACATATTTGGCGACGAGGATGGGCACTCGACTACCTGGATAATTTGAACAGTGGTCACCTATGCAGAAAAGTTGCTCAAGGCATCAAAAACGCCGACAAGAGAAAAGCCGTGCTACTCAGTGCGTGTAGACCTACCATATTCACATTGCTGAAGAAAGTTGCTTCACCGTTAACTCCGTGATCACAGACTATAATCTCGACTGACTTGTAGAGCTGGGCAACGAGCATCTAAACCGCAGGGCATCTGCAACCTGGAGAGTCTATTGCTATTTTCATTTCGGAGTTGAAGCGACTAGCAGAGTTCTGCTAGTTTCATGACCTCAAGGGTCTGCTGTGAGACAAACTGGTGTGCGACTCAGGAGACAAAGAATTCAAGAGAAACTGCTGGCCGAATCAGACTTGACGTATTGCTATGGCAGTCGGGATGTCGGACAGCAGTACTCGTGAACTTGAAGAGAGCTCAAGCCCTGGAGCCTTGACAAACACACACTGGTTCTCAGATAAGTCGTGCAGTAAACAGCCAGCTAGACTCGGACTGCTTTCACTGGGCACATCGCACGAGCATGTCACAACAAGTAGAGAGAGTTAAGAGACGGGAAGCCTCATCCTGCAAAGAAAAAGCAACACACTAATAACCTCGTGACAGACCAGCTTGATGAACAGCACTCTAGTGATGAACCAGTTTACTCACAGTTCCAACTCTTGGACCATGCCATTATGCATGAAGGTGGAAGCAAACGGAAGATCAAAAGACATGGAGGTGGATACCAGTGCTTCACTATCAATAATCTCTGAAGAAGTCTACCTAGCTACCTGGCCAGAACAGGAATGACCAACACTGGAACCATCATGAGTTAAGTTATGTACGATATTATACGGGCTATTGGAGTAGTCAATGTCATATTTTGACCAAAGTTTCGAAGTCAGCAGGTTGTCACTTGTCCAGGTCCTACCTTGTTGGGTCAAGACTGGCTACGCAAACTAAAGCTCAACTGGAGCGAGCTGTTTAGAATCAGCAAGATGTCTACGCTCACTGCTGTCTGTCTTGGAGAAGCACAAAGAAGTCTTTGACAACAAACTGGGCAGAGTGAACACTGCTGAAGTGCACCTACACCTGAAACAAGATGCAACTCCTCATTTTTACAGTCTGCGGCCAGTTCCTTACTCTATCAGGGAGAAGACAGAAACCGAGCTACAAAGAAGGAGGCACAAGGTGTCATAGAGCCAGTACTATCTTCTGATTGGGCTGCACCGATTGTTCCTGTTATTAAAACTGACAGTACTGTGAGGATCTGTGGCGACTATAAGCTGACAGTGTATAAGGAAATGGAGAAAAACGTCTACCTTCTACCACGCGTGGAGTTCTCTTTTCGCATCACTTTCTGGTGGTACTCTGTTCTCTTAGTTGAATATGACTCATGCCTATCAGCAGTTGGTGTTAGGCGAGGAATCCAGGAAATTCACCACGATTAATACAACCAAAGGCTTGTTCCGCTACAACTGACTACCGTTTAGTGTATCCTCTGCCCCTGCTATTTTGCTTCTAGTCTAGAATCAATTGCTCTAAAAGCCGCTGCTGTTCTCCCTCTACTCTTACTCGAAAAGCCACACAGAACCTCAAATCAAAAGATCACACCACCTCCTGTCTTAGTAGGAGAATGGTACTTGGAAGAATAGTTTAGTTGAATGAGCTGATGCTTGAGGGAAGGGCAATTCAAAATCGACTTCCAAAGCAAGATTCCAAATCTTTCCAAGAAGATCTCTCTCGTAAGTTCGCCAAGCTGATGTTTTCTGGAAAGACCAAACAAGCTCTCGACCTATTATCAGAAAGTATAAAATGTGGCATCCTCCATCCCTTCCAATCCCAATGATCCAAGCTCATGAGATAACCCAAACATCCGAACAATCAGCCTGTCTATCCAGATTGTATTCTCTCCTCCGATCCTGGTCCTCCTCATCCTGTAATTTTTGACTCCATTGATGGAAATGCTATTCGATCTGCTGCCCTCAATATACATGGTTCCTCTGGTCCTTCAGGTCTAGATGCCCATGCATGGAGAAGACTGAGTACTTCCTTCAATGGCGTTTCCATAGATCTCTGTAATTCACTTGTCATTGTTGCAAGGGACTATGCACCACCTATGTTGACCCCAAATCAGTCACTTGACAAGTGCCCAGGAATCCGACCAATCGGTATTGGCAACACTGCTTAGAGGATAGTTGCCAAAGCAGTTCTTGGTGTTGTTAAACCAGACATCCAACATTCTTCCGGTTGCCTCCAAATGTGTGGGGGACAATATCAGGTATTGACCCTCCTGCACGAGAACTATAAAATTATTCAGTATAACTACACGCACCAAACCTTAATCTGCGCTGTGTGGTGGGATTCCATTATGCGGTCGTGGCAGTGGCGGGATTCCACTATGAGCTTTAGAGACACGCAGCTACGCAATCAGATTCATTGGTCAACATCGCTTAGCTGTGGTCTAATGTAGGTTATTGACCGCTCTTATGGCAACAAATAACAACGTACCGCCGTTTCCAGTGCAGACTGCATGGGATTCGAGTCTTCACTTGCTTAACGGACGCCTGTAGTGTGGCGACATTGATGTAGTTCGTGCCTACAAGCGCCCTAGTTCGTCCCACGACCAGCAGTGGCTGTTTCAGAATCATGTTGCAGCACCGTTGTGCCGTCATGAAGAGTGTTCTGGATCGCAGTTGCGCACGATGAATGATAATATAAGCCAGTTATTGCACTGCACAGCTCGGGCATAACCGACATATTTGGCCTTGAGAAAGTCAAGTTACCCTCGAACAGTCTCGGGCTGCACCCTCGACCGTTACTCGGGCAACTCGACTTTCCCACGGTCAATAATGTTGATTATTGCCCTCGTGAGAGTGCAATAACTAATACTTATTACACCTGTCATGGGTCAATCAGATTGCAGAATTGTATTGAAGTATGGTAGTTACACCATGTCTGCCCATGGTGTATCACGAATACCGTATAGCCGGTTATTTTCGATGGTCAAATATTTCGTTAGTAAAATTTTAGATTGGATCTAATTTTCGATACTCATTCGCCGTTCGAAAATAAAATCCAGGCTAAAATTTATTACCCTTCGCTTCATCTCAAACTCAATGGCGTCGACGAGTTGGGCGTCGAATTGTTGGAGAACTGTATATAGTCGTTAAACCATCGTCCAGCCACGTTTTATGATTGTTAAAGGGAACCACAGAGTCGAAGATAAGTTGCTGTACCGTGGTGTCCGCCTTTTCGCTTATCGTGCGAGTAGTCTCTCGCGTGCAGCAGTGCGCATGGCAGACATTTCTCTAAGAGAGGCGCTTAATAGGCCATTCCTACTAAGAGCCTAAAGAATTTAATTAGCGATATTGGCTAGCGTAATTGGCTTCCGGGCTAGCTGGGGTGTGAGATGATTACGTAAGCGCTAAGATTAATACACGAATTTATATGGGGCTTATGGGAGAGATCGCGATACTTTCGACATCTTTGTAGTGCTCTCCGTAAACTTGACAACCGCGTGGTCTTGCTGCTTGGGTTCCTCTACCTTCGCTCTGTCGAACGCAAAAGACCACGAGTGCATTGGCAACAACGTTTTGGAGAAACAGGCGCGCAAAAAAGGCCTACTCGCACTCAGGGGGTCCCACAAAAAAAGTTTCCGACACCAGGCCCAAAAGTGGGTGGGTGGGTCAGAGGTAAATTTTCAACAAAGGTCACTTTGTGTCAAATTTAGCCATGACATAAATTGCACTTTTAAGTTATTTTGAACTGTTTTAAAGCAGGTTTCTACTAACTATACATGTACCACCTAGCTACTGCTTGTTATGAACATGTTTGTAACCAAAAATTGTGAAAAAAAAAGCAGAACAAGAGATCAAGAGACTATAACATAGATTGTAGATTCACTCACAGTATACAATCTGCATACAATAATAATAATAATCAACAATGATAAGCAACAGATAAGTTACTAGTGTGTTTAGCAGCATGCAATACTGTCAAAGTGATCAGTCAAGTTAGGAGCCGACTTGCACCTTGGCCTTTTGAAACTTGCCAACCGACAGAACTTGTGTGCGCTCTTCTCGGGTGATCAGACTAGGCCATCAATGATCACGCTATCTTCACTGCAAGTACTTGCTGACAAGCTGCTTTCACTCTGCTCACTATGAAGTGTAGCTTGCAGTGATACCTCAGGCTGTGATGTAGTTGATGTTGCAGCTGGTTCTCCATGAACATGTGCTGTACAGAAAATC
This sequence comes from Haliclona indistincta, assembly GCA_964017065.1. Lineage (NCBI taxonomy): Eukaryota > Metazoa > Porifera > Demospongiae > Haplosclerida > Chalinidae > Haliclona > Haliclona indistincta. Next base: position 10,536,708 of record OZ024784.1, read on the forward strand.
TAGCTTGACAGCGAGCAGATACTACAGCTGATAAACTTATTGTGTTCTTCCGCTGTTAGAGATAGCGTACTGTGAGTGGAACTTGGAACTGCACTGGAAGAAACTATCCATACGCAAACAAGACATTGAACCAAGAAATTGTCGGTGCCGCTTGCTACGCTTGTGCTCAGCTTGGTGGTACGTGCTGAGTCCGGTGAGCTCGAATCCACACTCGCAATGCTTCCGCTTCCTGGATCCGCTACTGTCAGTGTTCATCATCTGTTCGTCACTCGCGATCGACGATCTTCGTGGAGGGGCGCGTACCATCAATTATAATGAATCTCAATAGACCAATATTTATGAATATCATTACATGACGTAATATGACGCAGTGGGTGGGTGGGTAGAGAAGCAATGTAAAAAACCGGCCTGGTGTCATAGATTTTAGCCTCTGGGACCCCCGCTCACACTATAGATCAAGCTAACAAAGGACTCAGCCTCCACAGTTCAAGTAACCACTGGCAGCAGTACCTGCACGCAGTATACTCTTACAGTATCCAGCTTTACCAAATTGTTTCTCTCCAGAAAAATGCCCAACAAGTTTGCCATAGTTAGCGTAACTTGGGCTTGTTTGCGCGCCAGTTTCTCCAAAACGATGTTGCCAATGCACACGTACTCTTTTGCGTTCGACAGAGCGAAGGTAGAGGAACCCAAGCAGCAAGACCACGCGGTTGTCAAGTTTACGGAGAGCACTACAAAGATGTCGAAAGTATCGCGATCTCTCCCATAAGCCCCATATAAATTCGTGTATTAATCTTAGCGCTTACGTAATCATCTCACACCCCAGTGCTGTGGGCCAGCAGAGCGGTGTGCCCACGCATACATTCCACGCATACTTTGCTCTTAGGGGGAATGGGCTATTGGCGTTCAGTTTTAGTGCTATCGCTGCTCGCTGCTATACCGTCAGATTCTAGTAAGAAGCGTTGGAAGTGGGCAGTCTAGCCTCGATCTGTGCGCATGTGTCTGCACGAGAAAATTTTGGATGTTCAAAATTTTTGGTATGGTTCAAATTTTCGTGGATTTAATTGACGAACAGCAGTTGGTGATCGAAAATTAAATCCAGTCGAAAATAACCGGCTATACGGTACATGAAACAATAACATTAATCCTAAGGGTAAAGCCTGAGGGATTAATGGTTATTACTTGTACCATGGCAACCATCATGCCCACTGATGTCCGTAAATTTGTATAGGATAAATAAGGGCGACTTACACAAAATTCATAGTTCACCAGTGAGGTTGACTCACAACTCTCACCCCTTCCTATTTTTCTCTCTGTCATTTTAATTATCAGTTTTGACGAGTGGGAGTCATGTGACTTCCCATGGAATATCAGACATGAGGGGGTGACATTAAAAGTAGGAATGTGCAAATGAGAAACAAGAAATGTGTATGTGTGACACTGTAGGTATATAGTATGCGCACCACACATGCCATGTGCTTAGACAGAGCTGCTCAGTATTATAGAGTCTTACGATGATCTCCCTAGCAGTGATTCATCTTACTTTATCTGACTCTGAAACAGATTTTGAGTCTCTACTGACCATTGTGAGCTCAAAAACCACCAAAGGTGAGAATTAATGAGCAGCAGATTACTTGCCTTGATCTGGACTCAAGGAGTGTAAACAGTGCACACCTGAGCTCGATATCATGTACTATAGCGCAATGGTAATCTGTTTAAACTATCCTGCATACATTCCAAACGTTTCGTAATACGAAAGCTTGTCGTACCCTAATCAGATATTCCACAGGAAATCCTGTGGAATATCTGAAATATACCACTGGCGGTGCCTTTGAAAATAAAGCCACCCATGGTACAAATTATCAAAAAGTTTCAATTCAATAGGTATTGTATTTAGTGCTGCAACGAGTACTCGGAATACTCGGGTACTCGTTTAATCGGTTAGTGGAAACATACTCTTGAGTACCAATTCACATGTGCACTAACAGAAAAGTGCTACATACAGCTAGCCGCACGTTTCATACAGCGGAGTCACTGAATGTAGATTTTTGAACAATAGCCATCAAAGTGTTGATTGACTGTCTTTATTATGTGTTCAAGATTAAATTGAGAATATTCGGTTAGTGAAAAGAGTATTCGGTTATGTGTAAACAGCACTCGTTGCAGCACTAATTGTATAGCAACAATAATATCACTCTATTACCCAATATCGCCCAGCCCTGCATACAAGTACAGAAATGTTGCTCTATGTGACACAAACACTAACCGAGATAGTAGTTTGTTTCAAAGAACTTGATGGTTTAGGAACACACTGGAGGATTGAGATAGGAATAGAAACAATGAGTTTGCTGTCTTCCAACAACTTAAAAGGTGAAAAGGCAGAAGTAGAGGCAGCAGCTGTGGAAGTATGATGTTCATCAGAAGATACACTAACTGGACTCCATGCAGTTGACTGCTCAGATATGTTGGATTGAGAGGTGAAGATAACTTTTTTTATGTTGGGTTCCTGTAGTAATGATTTCTCATGGGTGGATGATAGAATCTGCAAACAAACACAATGTATTCTGAAATCAACTTAAAACCAAGCATGCCATTTATGCTAAAATTATCACAATTTTCAGAGTTTAGGTCAAATTTTCAAACGGGTTTCTTAAAAAAATCTTTTCTAAATTGAATTCTGTGGTTTTTGGTTTCTTTGTTTGTCAACTATAGGTTTGTGATAAACTCGTTTATGTGGTTAATCAGCCAGCATATCCATTTGCACAGACACTAATATGCAGTAAAAACTCACTAGTACTTTTGTTTGGCCATAATTAAATAACTTTTTTTGTAAATTAATTTATTATGTGTGAAGTACGCTGTCAAATTAATGGCATCATTAGGTAAAACTGCTAAATCCAAACAGCACACACATATTAACCCCTAATGACGCCAAAGGGTGTCATAATCGACTCCACCTACTGTAGACGTCATAAATAGCGTGAAAAGTGCTTTAGAAAGGTGAATTTGCAAAAGAAGACTTTCCTATAATTATAAAAAGTGGTTTTTCAGTGCACCCTCCCCACTGAATTTTAGGTATGTCCCCTGTTAGCCTGGGGTTCGAAGGGCCAGAGCTCCTTGCCACTTTCAGCATTTTAGGGCTTCATGGTGCATACTTTGGCATAGAATAATTTATGGTCTAAACTGTCCTGTTTGCTCACCTGGACACCACCAGGTTTTGTATCAGTCACTAGAGCTAAGTGAAAACCAAAATTCGCTGCAAAATGACGAGGCCACAACACTTAAATGGCTTCAGTTCAAAGTGGGAGTGGCCAACTTGGAGTTTAGTACATGGTTGTAAACTTTGACAAGCCAAGAGAAAACGGCGCAAGTTTGGAACAGCTAGCGTACTGCATTTTGTAGAAAATTGAAAGACAAACTGCCAGTTTAGAGTTTAGAGTAACTGCCAGTTTAGAATAATTCAGTAAATAAAGGATTAAACGAATGCATTGCAAGACTAGACGTTGATCCATACTTGGGGCATTCGAAACTCAACCACAACACATGTTGATTTTTCAAAGGTGAATTGATGACAAGTAAGTAGGCAAATTGGTGCACACTCGGCCCAATGCACATACTGGACTGCTAAAATCTAATGAAATTGACAACTCAGACATGCTGGAATGAGAGGTAAATTGTAGCACAAAAAGAAAGCCCTCATCCAGCTAAGTGCTATAGACCATTTTAGTCGCTAATCATTTTCCCGCGTGCGCCCGTACAACACCGGACATGACCGTGTCGACGCCACCATTTTGTCGGTATTGTGCTGCAGGCAAAACACAAGGTTTCGTCTTTTTGCGTGCTTAGCTAGGTACTTTGCACACACAAGCGAAAGTATATTGCTTATACGAGTCACTAGAGCTTGAAAACGCGCGTTTCTATCTCTCGAACAGCCAGCAAAGCGGGAAATATGGAACGAAACTACTGACATTTTGTTCGATTTTACTGGCGCACTGTGTACTGTGCGCATTGTTCGATTTTACTGGCGCAACTACAGCATGGTAGCAAACAATAATGGATAGCGGCCTTGATCGAACAGTCCAATCAATAATAGCTTGGCTGATACAGAACAGCAGCAAAACTGGACCGGTTTCTAGCAGTCAACTGCTTGTTAACTTCGCTTTCTTGACCGGGATTGCGGCAGTAATGTTCGTTTGTAAACTCTTAAGCTTGCAATGTAATATTCTATCGCTTGCAAGTGGAAATTATCCTCCCGGGTGGAACGAACCGCGAGATTTCACACTGCAGTCGCGATCTCGTTACATATCCCGTGAACTCGTACACATCACGTCAGATGTCGTCCTCGCGGGTTCTTACATTGTAGCACTATGCTAGGCGAGATCTCGAGCGATGATGCGTGCCTCGAGTTGCCACCAAAAGTGCTAAATGGCTGTTCTATTTGCGTTGTGTATGTACCTGTATCGAGGGCGCCTATGCTCCCGCTGTAAGCTCTAGCTGCGTTCACTGGAAGATGTACAGCGATTAAGGCTGGCTGTTACTATCCTGGTTGCGAATTAAGCAAGAAAGGCGAGCAATCAGACTCGATCTCCACAATGATCTCGCTCGATCTTGTGAGATACCGGTGAACGCGCGCCGCGCCAGTAGGCGGTGCTTGAGTGATCACGTGAGATACCGCAAGAGCACGCACGCGATCACCCGGGAACTGGCAAGATCTCACTGGTTCTCTCCTTTCCGAGATTGCTACGGCGGCTTAAAGTACCAGATAACAAACAACCAACGATGGAAAACTTGACTTGAACAGCCAACCATCTCCAAGAAGGACCAAGACTACTGGGTTCATTCATTATGCTCAAAGCTAGGACTTACTGTGTGATGATCCACTGCAGTAGATACAACAGAGATTTTAGTTACGGTTTAGTATTATAATACTTATTGTTACATCAACAATTTAATAATAAAGACAAAGCTGCATGTGTAGAGGTAAAGTTGTCTAGCTTGCCGCCTGCTATTAGTCTGCGTCGCGACTGCAACCTGGATGGAGAAAGTCATAGCATAATAACAACAGCGCATCTAGTAATGTACCAGTATAACAGCAGCAGTCAGTAGCAACAACCATGGAAGAGCACAGCGGCAACAAAGGTAGCTGAGGTAGTTGATGTGTAGGTAGATCTCGGACAGCAGGCAGTGTTCGTAAAGCGCATCCAAGTAAGTTAGTTATCGCAGTGGCAGTGCTAATTCTCCTGCTGTCGTGGTCCCGCGGTTTCTATCGCCGAGTAACAACGAGATTCTAACGATATACCGCTGATAATCGGCGGGTTTCATCGTTAATATCTCGCGTCATGTCACCGTGATCACGCAACATTATTGTGAAATCTCGCGGTTCGTTCCACCCGGGCTGCCAAGCGCGCTAAGAAACAAATATCTTCTGTTTTACCAGCAGCACGATACCGACAATATGGCGGTCCAAAGATTCGCGCCTATTAGCGCCTAAAATGGTCTATATGCTAAATGATTATTGTTTCTGTGCTACGGCAAAAAGCTACCACGATACTACCTATAATTATTATGGACGTAGCAATCAATCTCTACTTTAATGAAACGCTTGTTAAAGAATAGACTCACATGTCACTGATGTGGTATGAGAATATCCGATCACCCGAGAAAAGTGGGGGTAGTTACATAGCATAGAGCATGCGCAGACATTCTGTACTAGGCTCTTTTCCGAAAAGAGCCTGGGAACATGGCTACATGCACATATCGATCAAAAGAGCTGCTGTCGCTCTTGATGACAATGAGCTACCAACAGAACACTCAGACTTGTCCTGGAAAGGCAGTCTAGTGTCATGACGCCTGCGAGGCAGCAAACATTCAAGAACAGCAGTCCTATTACTCTGCGCTATCCAATACAATACATTTAGGCGAGGAGTTTATTTTCAACTGGAGCTTGCATGTCAAAAATTAGGCAGCATTTACACAGCAACGATTTTTTGGCAAAAACGCAAACTTTTGTCCCATCTAGGCCTTTCATTTACACGAATATGATGAAAATGCACATGAAAACAGAGACATGTAAAATGCACATATAAACACCAAAAACAGACACCCACTTTTGATAAGAGCAAATCTCGACCTTCATACTCGCAGAGAATACTAGCACAAGGCCCGAAAAAACATATCTCAAAGAAAAATAACGTGTCCTTTGCTGGTTCATGCGTATGAGCGAGTGCTACCATCCTCAGACGAAAACACCATGCCCACATTCCAATTGCTTCATTTATTTCCGCTGGCAAAACAAAGGATTGTAAACAGCAAAAACGATGGAATGAATCAGACTACATTTCCCCGTTTTTGGACTGATTGTCTATGTCTAAACACTGCTTTAGATCCAGCAAAAAATTTTTTGGAAAATATTTGTCTGGCGAAAAACCCAGCTATACAATAACCATAAGAGGCTTAGAACATGGGTGGCAGAAGGAAATTTTACGTTGGGTGCTGTTGCAGTGCAGAACACCAAGAAAACTTTTGCCTGATTAATTATCATTCATGTTGAGTTTTCATCAAAAATTGTAAATCTCACTACAAATGCTCCAAAAGTGAACTCTTAAGTATCAATTTGAGGCCGTTTTGGAAAGAATTCATAAGAAAATACGGGAATGTGTGGCAAATATACAGCTTAATAATTGGAATGCATGCTTTTGAATCATGATCACTTTTTGCTCGTGTTATGGCTGCCAAAGTGGTGCGTGGGCGTACACGATCGCTTGGTGGAAGCCTTAGAAGCTGAGGATCGGCCAATCTACACATAGTACAATGACCAGGTATACAACAAAGCTCTGTAGCAAATAATAGCTAGATAGAATGTTGTCAGTAGAACTGAGCCGTCACAAACTAGTTTTCTACCACGATTTTGAGTTACAATGTGTTGATTCTTATTCGTAGCGCTGCACACAGTAAGTATACAATAGTACAAATGCGTAGTGTAGGTTTCTTCTTCTGACCTGTACAGAAAGTGAAGTAATACAGTTGGCAGAATGCCCAAAAGAATACGGATTCCTTAGATTCTGGGGAATTGTCTGAGCACACGCACTAGTACCTTTGTAGTGTGTACCAGGCCTAATTTTTCGCCATTTTATTTCGTTGCGAAAAAATTTGGCCAGGGGACCAGGCTGGTTGAGAACATGTGATAAAGCATGAGCTGAAGGCGTCTGCATTCGAGACTGCCTTTGACCCATCTAAGCATTTTTATATGACTAATGCACTGCCACAGTGGGATGTGTTTTAGAGCTTACCGTGCAACGTCGTGCCTGGCTGGAGCGCCTCTAAAACTTAGTGTTGAGATGGCAAGTGGTCTTCACTTAATCAAATGCATCAAAATACTTGTACATAAAAGTCATTCGCTAATGATATTCATGTGCACTCGACATGTTAAGACATGAACTCCCCGCGGACAATCATGAGCCCAAGGATGGTAGAGCCCGAGGGCTACAAGATATTTGCAAGTAGACTTAGTTTGACCTTTCTAAAGCACTTTTCACACTATGACGTCTGAAGTAGGTGGAGCCAATTATGATGCCTGTGTCACTCGGGGTTATAGTGTCACTAGGGGTTAACCCTTTAAATACTAAATTATCTTGCTAGAATTTTATCCTCGTAAATGTTGACCAATTCTCTCGCGAATATTTCATGTGTCTTTTGTGCTAAATTAATGGTCTCAAATTAATTTTGCGTCCTTTTTCGCCAGTGAGTAGCTACAATTGCATACACTCAAGTCGATCAAGATGCTCCTCCCACTTCGGAAGTAAAACACTCTCGGGAAAGTAATGTGACAGAATGAAACGTGATCTGATGACATATATGCCTTCACTGAAGGCTAGTATGGGCTAGGGAGGCTAGCCAATGACATATACCTATACCGTATCTTAAACATGTACCTATACATACCTTCGGCGTGAACTCTCACCTCATTAATCGCGTGGCAGCCTAGGTAGGCGTGCCTAGCTCCACGTGCAAGTTACACCCTTTGGCGGTCAAAGATGGTACTTACATGTGTTGCGTTTGGCTGTAAATCTCGCTCCACAAGCGACCCAGGCATTGGTTTCCATCGTTTCCCGTCGAGAGAAGAAAACGGTGGATACAGGCCGTTAAATCGAGACACAACATTACGAGTGGAAGTTGGCAAACCTGTCACAAAATGTTTGCCACACATTCGAGATCATTTCGTTGGGCTCCAGTCCTTTCTTTTAACTGCCTGTATCCTCCATTTTCTTCTCTTGACGGGAAAAGCTGGGAAACGATGGAAACCAATGCCTGGGTCGCTTGTGGAGCGAGATTTACAGCCAAACGCAACACATGTAAGTACCATCTTTGACCACCTTTAAAGGGTGTAACTTGCACGTGGAGCTAGGCACGCCTACCTTGGCTGCCACGCAATTAATGAGGTGAGAGTTCACACCGAAGGTATGTATACCACTATACCGTAAAGATGTATAGTCTATGACGACATCGACATTCAGCAATGAGCTTTTTAGACGATATTCAGAGCGAGGTAGACACAAAAATGCCAAGAGAAAAGAAACCAGTGTTCTTCGTGTTTTTTTTTTCGAAGAAAAAGATTAGCAGTGAGCTCGGTCTGTCTGAGCGCATTCGTCTCAAAAATCACATTGTCAATGTTCGACAACTAATGAAAGCCCGCTTGTTAGCAGTATCTTATCATTAAAGACCCATGAGTAGCTGTATTTTCATTATGGGTGCTTGGTTCTTGCAGGACACACCTTCCTCCTGACATCGTCGTGAATTTGTGCAACACGCTTACACCACATTGCGTAAAATATCTCACGTGCTGGTCATGTTACTTTCCCGAAAGTGTTTCTAGAGTGGCAAGTGGCATTTGATACTCTCTGTAAGATATTATCTACTCTTGGCGTCATCCACACACTTTTATTTTTGGATAAATTTTACTTGTGACTTACATAATATGGCTTTTCTTGTTCCTTGGTCTTTGGTTTTTGAGCTTCGTCTTTTTTATCCATGCCAATTTGAACTTCAGTTGTACTATCTGTAGAGTTAAGTTCTATGAGTGATGGAGATATGCATCCAGTGTCATGGCCAAAGCATTGATAGGAGTGACTAAATTGGCCTGCTGGTGGATAACAAGGGGCAATCATCATTGGCTGGTTAGAATACTGTGATAATCCTTGTACATACGGCACCATGCGCTCCTGGGGGATCATAGTGTAATAAGGAACCTGTCCAGAGGTTGGCCATCTATGAAGCTGAAGAGCGTGACGACACGGGGAATAAGAACTGGATGTTTGGTGAATAGCAAGACAGTGATGAGGAAAATATTGCATGGGCCTGTTCATGGGAACCGCTTCAGTGCTTGGTGAACTATTGTTTGCATTGTAATTGCTTTGATTCACATACCCTACGAACATGATAACGAAATGACTCAGTCAACGTCCTAGGAGTGTAAGCTTACTTGGATGGTTAAAGAAAGCAGGATCCACACGGTATGCCATGTATCAAGCAGCTGCAGCCACAGCAGACCACGTGGTGAAGGGCGGAGCATAAGGTAAGGCGGAACGCGCGGCCCGGGGAGTGGTCTGGGGACGAGACTCGGTGGCGCGCGTGACGAAACTAGACCACACCCCGGTACCCAGCTAATTTACGTTTATCCAACGGATTTCTTGTCTTAACGTCGATCTTGTCTTGCTGCCGATTGGTACGCGTGTTTCCAGCGTGATACGTGAATACGAGATGGAAGACAGTCTGGTATTGACTGACAAACATCTATCAAATGTTTTACAAGTCGCACCTCGGCGTTCAGGTAATGATTTCGATTTCATTGACGGAGCAGGGAGAATCAACGGTCATAAAAGACGGAAAGTATCGACAATCGAAAGTAGAGGACGATTGTGGCAACTTTCAAAGACAGCATGGATATTTTTAGGCCTTAGTCTTTTGCAAGGTGAGCCAATTATCGATAGAACACATCCAGTGCGCTATCAATTATGTGCACACAATATTGTAAGAATGATGGGATCATAATTATTATGAACATAGATATTACAGGATAGGAACTTGATTGGGTGGTCGATGCGCATTACCCTTGACGTCACGTGACGATTATATTTTCTGTGTATTTTCCGCGTTCCGTGTATTATGCTCTCATTGTTTTAAATAAGTAAACAGAGATTCTCTGATAGCACAGCTAAGAATCTACCAAGAATTTCGCCTCTTTACACGGTCAAAGAACGGCTAGTTGTCTATATATCCAGCCTAGTACACATTAGTATGTACCGCTGGTTTAGAGCTTACAAAGTGCCATTGATCCAGCCAGTATGGAGAATTTGTGGCTACAAAATCCTGACCAACGGAGACGATTTCTTGTCTATAGCGGATAGAGTATTATATGTACTTCTTGGCAACGTACAAACTGGTTCAGTACACGCAAACGACTATTGGCTTTGTATTGGTACCAAAAATCAAGTCATAGAACCTTTGCCTCTTCGCGAATTTGTGTATACAGATCTGTAATGCACTTACAAATCTTCTGTTTACCGTGAGGTGCCAGTACTGGTATCCATTCATGGCTGGTAGTATGAAACATGCAATCTTCACAATACAATGAAGGCACTAGAATAGGCCAAAGACAGCTAAAGAAAGTTTGTACAGGCAAAAAAAACTACACTACACTCGTCTGCTGCTAATTAGTAATCACTGCTCTCGACATGACATCGCGCAATACATTTTGATTTAGAGGAAATTTTAGCTTCCTGTAAAATCTATGATGTGAATAAAAGTGTTTCCCATGACAGTATGGCGAATTTAATGCAGCAACTTGGTACGTCTCATTTGTGCATGCTTTTAAATTAGGAATGACTCAATTCACCCATGGCAATCTATAAACAGATACTGACAACCAAACCCTAAATCCTAAAAACCTACTGCGACAAGTTGGGAGGGAGGGTGATGGGTCGTCCTAAACAGGCTCTTCGGCCCTAGCTAAAGATCTTTGGGAGGGTCGTTCTAAACCATTTGCGAGAAATAAATCATTAATTTCAATCTTCTTTTTTTTGTTTCCGTATGTATAATCTTGTCATAATCTTTAATCTTTTGTTCAGCTTCCATTGTAACTGGAATTCAGATCGCAGTTGTTATCATTGGTAGATTCACATCTGGGGAAAGGCTTGATGAATATGTAGGATGTGTTGAGGCATTCTTCAATGAGACAATGAACGTGACTCTGGCTGCTAACAGTACTTATCCGGTGAGTATATGTTTTGTTGTTAGTATCTTTTTGCTGCTCCAAGCATGGTTTATTATACTCGTATGCACCTGCCACCTTATGGTGACAGTATACCTTTGTGGGGGGGTGGGGGGGAATAATGATATTCATAGCTGTGGCCAATGTAATGGCAATTGTACAATCTATTAACCAAAATAAATTGTTAATTGAATTTCTACATTGATATGGTTCTTTCATTGGTATTCAGAGGGCGACACAAAGAGCAAATATCGAAAAGCATTGTAGTTTTATGTTCAAAAACACACGACTGTTTAGTGCAGCACAGCACCTTGTTTTGTGGTATTTTGTGTTTTTGAAAAAAACAAAGGATTTAGCTACAAAACTTTTTCGAGTCGCCCTTGGGAATACTGTTTAAAGCATTGTAATCGCTGCTGAGCCATGATCAAAGACTCCCTTGGTTAATAAAACATCGATGTAGACGGGCTGCGTATCTGGCGATCGTACGAAGTGCGTGCGTATGAAATACTTGCAGAACAGCTTTGTTCTTATCGAGATGGTTTTCGGTGCTTAGTTTTCTTTTGGCTTGACACCAAGTTGTTTTCTGCAACCAATGTAGCCACAACCACACAGTATGGGAAATTTAATGCAGCATCTCAGTTTGGTACATCTCATTTGCACATGATTTAAAAATATAGAAACAATTCCAGTGCTTTTTAAAGCGGCTATATGTTGCCTAAAATTTTCAGAGGCTTTTTTGCAATTTTGATTCCTGTTGAGCACTACAGAGCCTTGAGGAGCATGACTTCTCAGGTTTTGCTACTTCCAGACAGAATTCTAGAAATTGCCTCTGACCGATTGTGCGTAGTGATAAAGATAACAACATAAGCCAATCAGTAAGCAGATCAAGCGAAGCATGCAAAAGCGAAGCATGCAAAACTGAGACATACCAAACGCTTATTTTTGAACCACATAAACGAATGAATGAAACATAAATGAAAATACTTTATTACTACTCAAATGCAATGGTAAGTACCATGCAATTGTCCAGCAATTGTAACAAGACGTCCAGATGTCAGTTACCAGAGGTACAAAACTAATTGTAATGAGCTCTGGCACCTCACTTCTGGTACCCGTCACCTTGATGTGCACAATGTTAATTAGCAAACAATCATAACTAACATTCAATGTATTATACTTATGTTATTCTCTTTTCCTTTTAGTCGTTTGGTGCGGATAAAGAGATTTATGTGTTCTTCTTTATATTTTTGGTAGTTTACAACTTTGGACTCAGCATTTATTCAGTGAGTGAATTTGTTACATACTTTACCACTCCCCCACTCTCTCAGTTGCCTGTGAGTAACCAGCCAGCTTGTCACGTGTCATGATACGTACACACACATAAGATAGGACCGCCTATGTTCGGATGGTTGTTAATTCCAAACACACTATCAAATATCTGAGAAACGTGTTGGCTTGCTAAACCATTTTGCTACACAGGGTACATGTGAGCTGTAGTTATGCCTCGGTGGGCGGAGCCACCAGGCATACAGTAGTCGTGGTGTCAGTCTGTCATTCTGTCTGTCGCAACGATTTCTCGTCGCTCGCTGAAAACTAATTGCTGAAACAAGCAACACGGGTAAAAATTGATACTTGCTCAGATTTTTATTTTCAGATGTTTGATTTTAAAGCTTAGTGCGTAAGTTACCGTGTGAATTGCTCTCGGTTGGTTCAGTTTTGTAGCGCACGTTAGATTCTAGTCAGTTAGATTTTGAACGGATAGCCTCAATAACAATTTTGTGAGCCTTCACACTCACCACAGTGCGGCTAGCCTGGTATATACTGTAAGCACACGCGCGTAATTAAGAAACACATGCACATTTTGCTTGTCTCGATTTTAGCGTGACGTTTGCTATCTTCAGCTTAAAGGTCTCGTGCACTCACATTGTAGATGAGCGCCAGCTATGTGAAGTTCATTTTGCACTATACATGGGCTTGTTTCATCGCGTGGCTAGCCAAGTATTCAACTTATCCTGCAGCACACTCACAAGTAGCACACACCACCGATGCCACTCCTCCATTTTACTGAGTAACATGTATACATTGTTTTCATGGAGGGCTTCATGGTTGCTTGTACATGGCAATATTCTGGATGTTGGGTATGTATTTCTAACACTCTTAATCTTCCTGAGCCCCAATGTGTATAGCCTCGCGTAAGAGCTCTGAATGCACTTTGGCTCTCAGATTGATCGTGACCAACACCTCCTAGTAGTAGTAGTAGTAACACCTCCTGGTAGATTATTTACTCTTGCTCCTGTAAGGTAAACCAAACCTGCATGTATGTAACACTGAATAGCTAAAATCATCAGGCTCTCGTATGCATATCCGATGTAACTGTTGGAACTTTTTTGGCAAGTGTCTGCACACTGGCTTCTGCCACACACTCCCAACCATGCAGAGTATGTTTGTGTGCGATGAAATTGTAGCTATAAACGAATTTATTTCTCGAGCAAGCAAGCCAAACTGGAGATAACAGCCACAGACCGGTCTTTACTGGGCGAGCTCACTGCTCCATGTTAGCTAATACTTCGTGACTAAAACTTGCTATAATTGCTGTTTATCGATAGACAAAACAAAAATGCATGCTGGAGTACATCTGTGCAAAATACCATTGCTGGTACTTGCAAAGTTAGTAAATGGCGCACCGCCACCTTAAAAGAAAGGCCTTAGAAATTTATTTCCACAACACATTTGGAAGCTTATCTTGCTTGTATAGCATTGTACGAACTTGATATGCTCTTAAAAAAACTAGAAAAAGTCAGGAAAAAGTAATAATTATAATAATAAATAAACTACCTAATTGTTACATCTTCCTTCCCCCCATAAAAACAAGGCAAAACACAAGAACAATAAACGGAAGCTAGTTATTTGGAAAGACGTGCTTACATGTGAACAATGCAAAGAAAAAATTATGAGAAAGGAACACACAACAACAAACACGATATTGTCTCTCTACGGCTATATTGGTACTTGTTACGGCGATATTGTCTCTCTCCCACTTGGATCTCATAGCTGCATGGTCCTGCCTATCCTAGACAATTGCCTGCACTCCATGTCTTTTTTCCAGGTAACCTTATTCATACGATGTCGCCGGCTCCAGAGTTTTAGCTTGTCGGTCATAGTAGTGTTTCTGTCTTTGTTTCATTGTCTGGTCTTAAAACGGTGGCCAAACAGTCGCTGTGCCGGGCTGGTTCCGTAGGAGTATTTCACCCGTCAAAAAAAAAAGATATTCTGACTGAGCAGTTCCTTGGTACTTGGTAAACAGGTCTTTACAGCATTCTCAGCCTTGCCATTCGATTGCGGGTATCTTGGCGAGGATGTGTCGTGTTTGAAACTCCACTTCTTGGCAAACATAGCAAATTCTGCTGAGTCAAATTGAGGACCATTGTCCGTCATTAATGTTTCCGGGATGCCATATCTGGCGAACATTGATAAGAGTGCCATGGTAAAGATCCGTGCTGACCTTGCTCCAGGAACGAGCTGCAAACTCATGCTGCTGCAATGGTTCTTTGCTTGGCATATCTCTATGGGACAAACAAGTATCGCACTTAGAGATGTAGTCTTTGATCACACGACTACATGGCCAATACAACGTCTCACGTGCATGCCGAACACATCCACCCACTCCATCATGTGCCGCATGTATCAGCTTCATCATTTTTTCCTCATCTGCAGTGGATGCTGCCCCTTAAAAATCGAATGACCCTGAACGGTCAGCTCATCTCTTACATCGTAGTAAGCATGTATGCAATCTGATACCTTTGTTTTTTTTCTGGCCAGCCCTGTAAGATGAGTGTCAGTAGCACTGGATCTTTCTGAGAACATTCGATGATCTGTTGCAGTTGGTTGTCTTTTAGCTAAAGCCAGTGGGATCGTAGGGTCAACCAACTCCAGAGTCTGTTTAAAATCACATGCGCTGACATCAGGTAGGTAAGCTCTCCTTAGAGTGTCAGCTAAGAACATTTTATCACCTTTGAGGTATTTCACATCAAGACTGTAGTGAGAAACATTCACTGTAGTCTTGCTGGTGCGCTGTTTAGTGGTTTAGTCATGATAGACTCCAGTGGATAGTGATCGGTCTGAACATGTATCTCCTCTCGTCCATAGATGTATGGATCAAAACGGTGAATGGCGAACACGATTGCAAGAAGCTCCTTTTTTATTTGTGCATAGTGTGTTTCGGCACTGGTTAATGCATGAGAGGCATAGGCTACTGGCTGGCCATCCTGTAATAATGCTGCTCATAGACCACCCTGAGATGCATTGCATTGCAGCGTCACATCATCTTTGAGATTGTAATATCGCAGCACAGGTCCAATCTTTCTTGATTTCACGTCCATTCCACTTCTGTTCTTGCAGTCTCGCAGAGATTGATGATATCGGAAAGGTGTGGTAAGCAGAGATTTGGTCATATCGGAAAGGTGTGGTAAGAATTTAATGATGTATTGTGCAAGCCCAAGTAGTCGTTGCACTGCAGCTACATCCTTGGGAACAGGCATTGCTTGGATGGCTTTTACTTTGTCTGGGTCCACCTGTAGGCCTTTTCCTGTGGCTATGTGACCAATGAATGGCACTGACTTTTTCTTTAGTTGTACCTTCTCTGAATTTAACCGAACATTTCTCTCGTGACATCTTACTGTGTGATCATGATTCTTCCTGCTGTGACTCTCTGTGTCTTCAAAACCAACCACTAAGAAATCATCTGCAACCACTTCCACTGTTAGCTCCACACCACTCAAACCTTCAACTAGCTCATGCATTTTGCGCTGGAAGACTTCTGGAGCTGAGGAGATTCCAAAGAAAGAGCATACATTTTAAGCTCAACATACCAGGAACCGTAACGAACATCTACAACTTGACACCATGTAGTCGTGTGGCAATATCTTCAATGGTAGGTAGTGCATAATGCTCTCTGAGTAGTATGGCCTTGTTGAGATTCTGAGGGTCTGAGCAGATTCGTAGAGTCCCATTCTTCTTTGGTACGGCTACCATAGAGCTGATCCATGGTGTTGGCTCCATGTAAGGTGCTATTGTTTCATGTCATCTTAAGGCGGTCTCGGAGGGCTACTCATCTTGGAGCGTCATGTGTGGGTTCGACTGCTGGATCAATCCGAATGTGATACTTGCCTTCCAGAATGCCAACTCCATCTTCAAAAACTTCGGGCTAGGCTTCCACGAGCTGCTCCATGGTTTCCAATTCTTGATTCTCAAGGCCATGGACCGTCCTCTGAACGGTATCCAGAGCTGGCGGATGTATTTTGTCATTGTCCAGGTACGACACATTCTTCCCAGACATGCTTCCTTCCAAATAGCGGACAAATCTGTGAACTATCAACTAATTTGCTGTCTAATCTTCACCTAAAACTGCCATGCCACACTCGACGTAGTATCTGCCCCACCACAGGAAGTGCGTGCCCTCCATATGCTGTGATCCTGGTTTCAGCAGGAAGTACATTTGTCGGGTTGTGATCGCCTGTTGCTTACATGTCAACTGGTAATAAATTGCACTGTACATGGCCAGCAACTGTCGTCGAAATCTACAAAGCAACTCATTCTCAGACTCTCTCATTCATGTCTGTGCATATAAATACTAGTACATGTACCTCTAACATTTTAATTAATTTTGACAAAATTACCACCTGTCTGTGTCTTATTAGCATCAGTATCTTCTGCTGCAAATGATTAGCATCAGTATCTTCTGCTGCAAATGATTAGCATCAGTATCTTCTGCTGCAAATGATCTACATGTAGCCTCTTTGGTCTCTACTGGCAAATTGAGTAATGACATGAAATATTCAGTGCTGTAGGAATTAAGAGCCGGGTACCCTAAAATTGTTTCTATGACTAGATGAAGGTGATTTCTACAGCTGGATACTCACTGGTGATGCACAAAACAGCTCATGTTTAGAGAACAAGCTTATGGTGGTCTGTGGCAGTTTCTCGAGTCAGGTCCACCTGTTCCGAGAAAATCCTTCGGATATAGCTTACAACCACTAGCATACATGTCTGTATAGAGCGCTTTTCTATAGCATCTTGATTCTTTGTAAGCTAGAGAAACGGCGATTGCTATATGCGCATTTACTGCAAAAACGCTGCTACAAAAGAGCCCAGACAAATTCAAAAAGTGCTCTATGCGGACTTACAAAAGCTGGAGCCTTTGATCTGGATGAAAAGTGCATGTTGTTACGTTATTCCGTTGTTGACAAAACTGCCACAGACTGCTTTTTGTATTATTGTGCCATACTATTATGCGAGAATTTATTGATGTTATCTAACTATTAAAGATTCCCAGTCAGTTTACAATGGCATACGACCATTATGCGCAAGCGGCATGGCTATGAATTTCAACAAGGGTACCCACCACCTTAACAAACGAGATATTGTGTGTTAGCATCACCTACTATAATATTATTATAGCTTCCTATGCCGCTTATTGTGGTCTAGGCTGCTCAGCTTCGGTTAGTGGTAGCAATTTTGATCATAACAGCTAAATGTAGACCTGTGGTCCAACAATCAGGTTTTTAACAACTAGATAGTCAAACGTACAAGCTGATTGGACGACTCTAGATTATATGACTCCAGTACATTTTGATTCATTTCATAGTTAAAATTATAATGCATTTGTTGGACTTTTTACACAGATTGTCTTCCAAAAAATAGTGGAAGTGTTTGCCATAGTAATTATTAACATTCTTGCAATGATGTATGCTGGAGTACAAGGTTAGTACATGTGTGTATCTAATAATAGATATTAACTGAACTATTTTATTTCATTCAGTTTATCAGTTTCGTGGATTTCCAGGCTGTCCTCCAATTACTGTTGTTGGTTATTTATCATTGGCTAATGTGAGTGGACATTTAACTGATAAAGAGACCGGGTACACTGTCAATATCATTACAAGGGCAGGACTCACCCTTACAATGATGGCAATTACAAACTCACTGCCTTAGGCCACTATACACGATGCCGTTACACGACAAGTTACTCAACAGAAGTGCTTATTGGGTTAACTTGCTATAAAACATACATGTGCTACAAAAATTGGTGTGTGGGCGGTATATCAAACATGGCCGTCACCAACTGAACTAAGTGCCGTTTATTGCGATCTTTTGTGCTGATTCAAATACCTTCCTGGTACACAGAGCAAGCATCCATGGTCGCTAGTCGCCTGAAATGGTATTTATCTCTGTCTTAAGACATAACAAAAGAGATATAGTAGATATTGCATATCTAATGTACATGTTTCACACGATCTATTACAGTTCTCTTCATCACTGAGCACAATCGTTCAGAAACAATTTCTTGTATAAGTAACAAAACCTGAGAAATCGTATGCCCACACATGCACTCAAGGATCTGTAGCACTCAACAGCAAGCGAAATTGCAAAAAAGCCTCTAAACGTTAGTAGGTAGCATAATATAGCTGCTTATAATGGTGCTGGATTTGTTTTGATATTTTAAACATGTGCAAATGCAGTGTATCAAACCGAGTTACTATATTAATTTGCCATACTGTTATTAGCATAGATTTATGAGACTACGTAACCGGGATTGGAAACGACGGTGTGATATCAATAGCAACGCGTACAAACCTCGTGAAGCACTCCGTGTCCGATTGAAAAAGCTGATTTTTGGGCTAATTTTTGGCCTTTGTGACTCGTTTGCTGGAAAGCTCAAGGCGCTTCAAGAAATCCAACCAGCTTTTCAGACTCAATGCGCTCTCTTCTCAGTGATGGTAAAAGCTTAAAACCGAGATCGCTTTGAAAGAGTCTTTTGCGTGCAGTTTTTCATCTCCAAACAAACAGTGCATTTGCAGGGATCCCTCCTGTGAGTTACTGAAGCTTCTGGTGGTTTACTTGGTTGTTTCTAAGTGTCAACCAATGCCTGCTGTATAAATTAGTGTAGTATTTGGCTGCATTAGCAATTTGTGTAGAACAAAATTGTCGCTAGAGTAGAGAATTTAGCTGTTTTTAGTCGATTCACGGGAATCCCTTTTGGGACAGTACCAAGCAACTGGGAGCCAAGACAGCCTTGCAGTTTAAAAGATCGGCAATTGTTCCATACAACTGAATGGGTAGTACCATCGATGCATTTGTTTGTAGCATTCAGTGTGCCTGTGAAATACCGGCTTTCTCCTTCGTTTCAAGGCAAAAAGGCCTGTTACAGCACGAAAAATCGCTCAAGCTTCTATCTGCTCACAAACAAGCATCTCTGACGTGTGAAGCCAATTCGCACAGCATCTGCTGTGTGTGTAGGTGTCTCCTTTCAGCGTTTGTCGTTTGACCGTTGCTGCGCAGCTGACAGCCATATTGCAAGTCCACCCTAGCAACGGACGCGGAGTGTTTCAACGCACATGCACCGTTTCTAATCCCGGTTACGTAGTCTCATAAATCTATGGTTATTAGCCTCCTCTCCAGGCCACACCCCTCTCATTGTGTGTGAATAATTATGAGTGTGTGAATAATTATGAGGATCTCACCTTAATTGATATCATTTCTTTATATTTTTTCTTAAAGGCACTCGTTTTGTTGGTATTCACAGCAACATTTTCTTTGCTGTTGATTAACATGTATGTGGAATTTGGTTGGAAGGTGTACAAGTTTGTGAATTGTAATCCGGCTTTGAGATGTAAGTTGATATTACGTATTGAAGTGTATGGTCAATTTAATGTGGTGGCAATTTAACATGAATTGACTGGCAAGTGGCAATGTAACTTGCCTACTAGATCGATAATGTAACTTGTAGGCAAGCTGCACTACAAACAGCATCCTATGTACGGTCTATTAGCCTGTCAATCAAGTTATATGTACATGTACCATTCTGTGTCACCTCTTGTTGTGGTATAAATTGTTGAGCAGTAGCATATTTCTTTCATTGGTAAGGTACACCCTGCACACTCTTCCCGAAATTATTTGTATCCTTTATCCTCTACTGGTATTAGTCAATGTGTTTAAAAACTTGGAAAGGTTCTGCAGCCAGTCTAATGACTGATTCTGTGTATACAAGGCTATGATTGGTTTCTGATTGCATAACTAACCACTGCATTGTGTGATTGCTATACAGAAATCATGTATACATGTATCTGCAGCTGTTGCCGTGTTTGTAGAATGGTGGATAGTTTACTTTGTTAGCTTTGTTAGTGGAATCATAGATATTACAGTACGAACTAAAATTTCCTCCAAATCAAAATGTATTACATGACGTCACGTCGAGTGGTCGATGCGTATTACTGCACATAGCAGTGATTACTAATTTGCAGCAGACGAGCGCAGTGTAGTTTTTTGCTTGTACAGCTTTCTTTAGTGTCTTTGGCCTATTCTAGTGCCTTCATTGTATTGTTGAAGATTGCATGTTTCATATTACCAGCCTTGAATGGAGACCAGTACTGGCACCTCACGATAAACAGATTTGTGAGTGTAATGGTGGATTACAGATCTGTATACACTAATTCTCACAGAGGCAGATACCCTACAATGTGTACTGGACTGGATATCCAGACAACTAGCCGTTCTTTGGCCATGTAAAAAGAAGTTCTTGGTAGATTCTTGGCTGTGCTATCAGAGATTCTCCATTTATTTAAAACACGGAGAGCATAGTACACGGAACACGGAAAATACACTGCAAATGTAATCGTCATGTGACGTCAAGGGTAATGTGCATCGACCATCCAAATAAGTGCGGCCTCCTATGTGGAATGGTAGATAGTTTGTGGATATTTGTGTATGTTTTTATAACTTTTAGTTTTTATGACTGCCCTGAGGCATCAGCACCTTGGTGCTTTTCTATTACAGTAATATGTGAGCCAGGCGCTGGGCGCCAAAATTAAACTCGCCAAAACGCAAAATCTGGGTCATTTGCCAAATTTTTGATCCTCCAAATTTTCTTGCTAAACCGTTTCAGGATCAATTGCAATAGCATCATGCAGGGCTTTTAGTAGATGCTTTACATGACAGCAAGCAAAAAATTTGTCTACCCAACGCCAAATCTCCTGTAAATGGGTAACTAAAACTCTCTATCAGTTTCCGTGGTGTTCTAAATTCCATAGTTGCCTCAATTCATCGTCTAACCCAGGTCTAACCTATAATTTATTAGGGATCGGCAAAAAATGACAACTATAATACAATGTATTAGCATTCGAATGCCAGTATTTTACAAATGTCTCTAACATTGCCCGTCTTTACAGGGGCACAGAATTATTTTAAAGTGATGAATCTGAAACGGGTGAAAATCTACTTTGGTTGTGAAATTTATATGGCAAGTGCTCACTTTTTAGTGAAATGACAAGCACGATCAGTTGTCAGCTAAGTATCTTGTGTTTGCGTAATATGCACATGACCAACCATTCAAGTAGAATATCGCCATAATGCCAAGCGTCTTCGAAGAATAGCTCAAGAATAAGCTCTTGTAAGATCACTTGCTTGCCACAGTAGTACAAAAAATCTAAGCAAGTGTGGGTGGGACTCTTGTATTGAGCATGCCATCAACAACAGCACTAGTAGTAAAACAAAGAGGCTCAGCGCATGAAAGAAAAAATCAGAAACAAGAAAATTAAAAAAGAAATTGGAAGGATATAGGGATTAACAACCACAATGTAGACTAACAAGGAGGTAACACAGAATGATAAAACTTCATAGACTATAACCAGGAGCGTATAAGGGGAAGGAGCGTGTAACTAATAGAAATATCGGAGCCTAGTCTGCCGCTTGCGCTGCAAAAAACCTTCCTTTTTGCTGGCCGCATAAGACGGCAACCATAGCTCTGGCTGAACACTTGCGTTTTAGCAGGAGACGGGCAGGACGAAACGTGGATGAATGTATAGATAAATAGCGAGCCACAATGCACAAAGAAAGGCCCTAGTTCCAAGTAGCAACAGCGCACGGCGGCGGACTTTAGGCTTTGATAATTATGACTAAGCGAATACGGCAGTTGAACGCTCCTTCCCCTTATACGCTCCTGCTTTAATGTTTTGCTCTTTCTACAGATTATTACAGAGTGTATGAAATATTTATGTGCAGTCTAAAGCTTTTGATTATATTTATCGTAAGTTTTATCTGTTGTTGTATTTTATTGCATGGATGTTATATTTTAAGTTTAAACCTCGATTTTCAGTGTATATTTCAAATTATTGTGTCAAAGCTTATCTCGATCCTTGAACCTGTCAAGGACTCAAGATAGCTATTCAGCTTCAGTTGTGTGTGTGTGTGCGTGTTTGTGTATGTGCTTGCATGTGTGCGATATCGCTGCCACTAACCATATTGCTGCTGCACCACAAATGCTCTAATAAAATGCAGTAGAAATGTATAACAGTAGGGACATGATTTATGTGTGATAAATGTTTTTCACACATGAGTAGCCACCATCTTAATTGGCAGTCATCCCTACATATCATTGCCGAGCGGCCAGTCATAATTGTGATAAATGAAAATGACTAAGCCAAGTGACAATAATGTTGCAGCAGATATCATGATGAAGGTATTTGCAGCAGCAATGAGTCAATTGAATATTATAGCAAAAACAGCGAGCATCTGTAGCACTCAAGTCATTTTCGAGAAATAGCTTGCACAACCCCATCCGAAAAAATAACGTCAAATGCATTTGCTCTCAGCAGTGCGATCATGGTCATCTCCTCTTCATCTCTTTCGGCTATTTCAGTCACAATCTCTCGCAGGTTTCTCATTCTATTTGTTCCTCTCGCTGTTATCTGAGCACTCATATCTTCTGAAAGACCTTCAAGAATCATCGTCATCTTGCATTTCACATGGTGACCCAATGTCTCATCGTCCACATCAAGCTCCACTCTTCCTTTGCATTTAGATATCTTCAGTACTTATCAAGATGATTGACCCCTACCACACAAACGTTTGTCATTCGATCCATGCAACGGTGACTAACTGTCATGTTGTCCTCACAAGCGTCATCGATGTCTTCCTCAGTCACAGCACCAATGTCTATCATGCAATTATGTTTAGTTGTCAAGAGAAACCTTTGGCGAAGATATTCACGGGCCATCACACCACTCAATTGATCGCAGCAACCTTCTTTCATCTTGTCAAATTCTGTTTCCCATACAGTGAATCTTGCGCTTCCAGTCTGATCTCGAGAGCCATGTCCAGTACTGCCACAACCTGTCCTAGGATATCCTAGGGAGTCCTCTAAACATAGGTATCCTTAGGTTATTCCCTAGTCCCAAGTACAAGTACCCATACTAAGTATGTATCCTGGGATTCCCAGGTTGGTCCTTGGTAGTACACGGGTGGGGTCACAGACAGGGTTAGATCCCGTGTACTAAGTATCCCGGGATTCCCGGGTTGGTCCTTGGTAGTACACGGGTGGGGTCACAGACAGGGTTAGATCCCGTGTACTAAGTATCCTGGGATTCCTAGGTTGGTCCTTAGTAGTACACGGGTGGGGTCACAGACAGGGTTAGATCCCGTGTACTAAGTATCCCGGGATTCCTAGGTTGGTCCTTGGTAGTACACGGGTGGGGTCACAGACAGGGTTATAGCGTTAGATCCCGTGTACTAAGTATCCTGGGATTCCTATAGGTTGGTCCTTGGTAGTACACAGGTGGGGTCACAGACAGGGTTAGATCCCGTGTACTAAGTATCCCGGGATTCCTAGGTTGGTCCTTGGTAGTACACGGGTGGGGTCACAGACAGGGTTAGATCCCGTGTACTAAGTATCCCGGGAGTCCCGGGATTGTCCTTAGTATCCCATGTACATAGAGGAGGTCAAATCCCATGTACTAAGTATCCCGGGAGTCCCAGGATTGTCCTTAGTATCCCATGTACATAGAGGGGGTCAAATCCCGTGTACTAAGTGTCCCGGGATTCCTAGGTTGGTCCTTGGTAGTACACGGGTGGGGTCACAGACAGGGTTAGATCCCGTGTACTAAGTATCCCGGGAGTCCCGGGATTGTCCTTAGTATCCCATGTACACATAGGAGGTCAAATCCCATGTACTAAGTATCCCGGGAGTCCCGGGATTGTCCTTAGTATCCCATGTACACATAGGAGGTCAAATCCCATGTACTAAGTATCCCGGGAGTCCCGGGATTGTCCCTAGTATCCCATGTACACATAGGAGGTCAAATCCCATGTACTAAGTAATCCCAGGATTGTCCCTAGTATCTCGTGTACATATGGGGTCAAATCCCGTGTACTATAAGTATCCCGGGAGTCCCATGTTGGTCCTTGGTAGTACATGGGTGGACATATGGTAGATAATAATTTAATTGTGGAGGATATTGGATGAGAATATTGAAGTATTCCGGTAATCGGGTGAATTGATGACAAAAATTAGTTTAGCCACCATTCCGAGTCGCTTTCTGGGTGAGCGACAGGCAGACGGAGGTATCAAAGACACATACTATAAAATCACGTACATATTGTGTACATGCCCAATTTCATAATGTACTTTGTCAGAACTAAATGCAGTAATATTATTATTATTATTGTGTATAAAACATTCAGTATAGTCAGCTTGCAACAGCTAGTGTACTGACTACATGCTGTAGTTAGTACGCCATTGTAAATGTCATGGGTGGACATCGGGTGATAGAAACCATTCTCAGGAAGATGACAAGGAATAAAACGTTATACGAGGTCAGTGTCAAATTTTACTAGAAGGTACACGTATGAATTCTCAGCAATTGCCACGTGACGTGTGACCCTGTGGTCACCGCTACGTCTTCCATTGCTAGCCATAGGACCTACACAATGGGTGATTATAATGTACAGTAGGTTGTAATTGCCAAGGGAAGTGAGGTCACTAATTGTGGTAGTATACCACGCTGGAGCATGGAATGTCATATGTATGTATGTACATTATTTATGTCACATTTAGGAATACTGTTAGGCCCACATGGGAGCCTGCTGAAAATGTACCCATAGCAATAATAAATGAGTTTGAGCAAGGGACCGTGGTCATTGTCCAAGACGAAACCACAAAGTCTGGTCTTGGTCAAACAACTCACACACTCAAAATCTCCTCTCAAAGAGGCAATGCACAATCACAAAGTCACTCAGTCCCTCGCACTGCAGAATCAAACTCTCAAGTGTAGTCAGTCTTCATAGTTTGTTGTAGCTCAAACATCAGAACTTGATAATAATATGTGCTCACCACATGGTTTCAATGACGTGTAATTTCCCATAATTGGTCCAGAATTTTTGGTCTATGATGATGGGTGTCACTTGCGGAAATTAGGGCTGAAACAAATACCTCAGATATTCGAATATTCGTTTGAACACAATTTTTACTTTATTTGCAACCATGTGGGTTTGAACATGCATACTTTATCTACCACTTGCATGGAGTTGGTATGTACATAATTGATAGAACACACTTAGTTACCAGGACTTGAAATGGGCTATGCAGTGCACATACCATCATCAAGCCGAAAATACATATCTCTTTGACTATTCGTTCGTTTGACATGTGAATTTTCGAATACAAAAAAAGTGGTATTCGTTTTAGCCCTAGCGAAAATATTCCACTAATCCCGTGAGAAGTACATGTACACTAACTGAATCAGCCAAGAGATTAGCTGCACTTGAAATCGTCGTTGACAAAATGAACTTTTAAAATGCACTTTCAAATCGTCATTGACAAAATGCACTGACTTGTGGTGCATACATAATTGCAATCCCAATTATTTCTCTCAACTTGAAAAGGTTATGTTAGCATACTCAGTAGATTTTATGCTTTTGTAAAGGTGGACACTGAAATAATTATGTGAGCAGACTTTCTCGTGGTTGTCGAGATATGCACACATCATTAAACATTATGAATAAACAGCAATTTTTGTTTTATATACTACTGTATAGTGGGAAATTTTCGCGGGAGAATATTTTCGTGAATTTCGCGAATTACAGGCTATTCGCGAAAATATCATCAGCGAATGTCTTGTTTTATGTTGACAAAGATAGGACAATAGCGCTGATTCGCGAAAATATTATTCGCGAAATGCTCTATCTCGCGCATTCGCGAAAAGTTTCTCTCACGAAAATTTCCCGCTATACGGTATACATCTGTGATCTACATAATCGAATCACTAATAAATAATACTGTTTCTTTAAATTATTTATTCAAACTTATATTTAAAACTGAACAACTTGACTCACTTTAACACCCATCTGTGTGTATGAAAAATACAGCTATTGACGATTTGACCCCTTCGTGTACTAACAGCAACATGTACATACTCCCGGGATACTTAGTACATGAGATTTGACCTCTTCTATGTACATGGGATACTAAGGACAATCCCGGGACTCCCGGGATACTTAGTACACGGGATTTGACCTCCTCTATGTACATGGGATACTAAGGACAATCCCGGGACTCCCGGGATACTTAGTACACGGGATTTGACCTCCTCTATGTACATGGGATACTAAGGACAATCCCGGGACTCCCGGGATACTTAGTACACGGGATTTGACCCCCTCTATGTACATGGGATACTAAGGACAATCCTGGGACTCCCGGGATACTTAGTACACGGGATTTGACCTCCTCTATGTACATGGGATACTAAGGACAATCCCGGGACTCCCGGGATACTTAGTACACGGGATCTAACCCTGTCTGTGACCTCACCAGTGTACTACTAAGGACCAACCTGGGAATCCCAGGATACTTAGTACTTTTGTACAGGATTACCAGCCACTACAATTGATATCCCAAGATAATCCTCAGGATGTCCTGAGTTAAGCTGGTAATCCCAGGATAGCTAAGGACAGGTTGTGGCAGTACTGGACATGTATGGATCTCGAACTAAAACGTCCTACTTTCTCTTCCACCTGACACTTGCATCGGTGCATCAACTTTCACTGCCTTTACTTTGGCACACACTCGGTCATACTGGGAACAGTCGTTGAGAGTAATTGTTTTCCCTTCAGAGTCTGTACTTATACTTTCCGCTAGCAAGGCTTCATTGACATCAAACACCTTTCAGATTTCAAGACTTGAGTATCCTTGGTACAGTACCACCTCTGGCGTTTTGTTAGTTTCATAGGACATGTCCGACAGCTTTCTACGAACACCAGACACAAAGCCGTACATTCTCATTAACCCTTTCCCGTCTGTCAGTTGGCCATCAAAGTACGGGGTGCTGCAGCCCTTTTTCATGAGAGCTTGCTCATGATGCCATGAATTTTGGCCCAAGGTGATGCCTTTGTAACCTCACTATGTTCAAGATTGTGAATACTCTTATTAACTTCCCAATGCACCTGTTGAGTTCAGGAGGATCCCTTATTCTTCAAGACACCTCATCCTTTTTGATCACCTGTCTAAAATTTTTCCCTTCTACTTATAAAGCTTGGAATATTCTTAATTATGATATTGTAAGTATCTCAACCTTTTCAAGAATTTAACTAAACCTAAATAATTTTTTCTTTTCTTTATTTCCTTTTTGGTACACGCCTTGTGTTAGCATGTGTATATTGACTTGCTAAATTATTATAAAAATAAAAAACGTCCAGTTCCGTTCGCGATCAGTCTCATCACGACTTATGGCACTTCGCTTTGTCATAGTAAAATCCTCGATCCTCAGACTAAACTATGCTGCTGACAACTTGCGGCAATCACAACACGCAAGATGCTGAACTCGCACGTATTTATACCTACACTAAGCGCCTGTCCCTGCATGCAGGCAGCTCAGTCACCAACAAAAGCAGGTCAACACAAGACAGGCTAGCCTGATAGCTGCTGCTATTTATGACCTAAGTTCTCGTTCTTCTCAAGTACGCCGCACGCTAACTCGCTGTATCCGTACCCACTGGCCGTCTGCTGTCAAGCCCCACCCAAAATTTAGGTGGTCAATAATAACTACTTAATAAACTCCGCGTGAGGCATTCATGCGTATTTATATCTCCTAGTATATAGTGTACAGATTTGGCAGTCATTGTTTTACTCAGAATAACGCTAGGCCTTGAAAGAGAGAACAATGCACATGGGCAAGGATCCACATTAATAATGTATGTTAGCTTTGCCAAAATCATCTTTAAGCTCAGAAAAATCACCCCCTGAGCAATCCCAGATGGCTGAACTTTCAAGAAATGTACCAGCCCCAGTATTAGTCAGCGGAACAGCACAGATGGATGTTGTTGTTACTAAATATTACATAATCAAAATGAACCTGCCACTCTGCGCGAGTCTGGTGGACAATCAATAGCTATGTTTGATTTAAGATAAGTGTAGAAAAAGCATGATAAGCAGAGCTTAGGAAGATTACAAGCTGATGTTGTAACAGAAACTGTAGTGCTGAAGGACAGCCCCACATATAGTGAGACAGCCTTGAAAAATAATGTTAAGCAGCTGGAGTAAGATGAGGAGAATTAGAAAAGAGGAAGAACAAGGACAGGAGATATTAAATGAACATAAGACAGATGGATCGAAATATGACCAATAATAGTTTATGTGATATAACTGATGATAATGGAAGGTTGAGT
The DNA here is from genome assembly GCA_964017065.1 of Haliclona indistincta. NCBI lineage: Eukaryota > Metazoa > Porifera > Demospongiae > Haplosclerida > Chalinidae > Haliclona > Haliclona indistincta. The sequence continues at coordinate 10,565,467 of OZ024784.1, forward strand.
AGATACAGCTATCACCTGGAACAAGACAGATGATGGAACAAAGGAAGACTGAAGGAAGACTGTTCAAAATACGAGGAAGCCACAAACCAGTTAAGCAACTGGCTAATGATCCCCATGGATTGGAGCTTGGATAGAAGATTATTATGATCTACCAAGTCAAAAGCCTTCTTAAAGTCTAGATAAACGACATCAGACATTTTGTTCTCCAGATCCGAGTGAATTTTATTGAGCAACTGCTGCTGGGATGATCTCCCCTTCACAAAGCTAAATTGGCAGCCAGCAATATAGCCAGCCATGTGGTTAGCAACATGATTGAACACAAGACGCTCCAGAACTTTGGATGTAGAACACAGTAAAGAAATGGTCTTGTAATTCTTGACCAAGGATCTGTCACTGCCTTGAAAACAGGAGTGATAAAATGGGTGCGCCATTCAGTGGGCAGTTGACCGGTAGACAAAGAGACTTCAAACATATGTTAGATAGGAGAACATAAGGCATCTGCAAGGACCATGGGATCAATAAGGTCTACGCCCATGGCCTTTGTGCAGTCAAGAGAGTGCAACACTGCATACATCTCTCGAATGGTAATGTCAATAACGCTCAAGATTTCATCTAGATGGGGAGAAGACAAAGAGACCAATGTCGACTTTTGAGAATAAACAGAGAATATCTGATTGAACAGGTCAGCCTTCTGTTGGTCAGAAGAGGCAGGCTCCTGCCAAGAAAAAAAAACAACATAGGTGGGAAGAGGTCTTGTTTTAGAACAGATTTGATGTATCAGAATATTAATTTTAGAAGACTAAAAATCCTGGACAAGTCTGGTCTCATAGTCTGACTTAGAGGCAGAAATGTTTTCTTGAAGCTGGGCCTCCAAAGTTTTGAACCTGTTTAAATGAGCGTGAGAACCACTCGCTTTGTGTTTTCTCTGAAGAGTTTGAATGCAGTTTATTTGATGGCGAATCTCGTTTGTGAACCATAATGGATGGCCAGATAACATCTACATCCTTCATGCATCATATTCTGTCCAACAATGGTAGAGAAGAAGAATCAGGTCTGGAAGAAAAATTCCTAAAGTAAAAGTCTATAAGAAAATAGTTTGAGTGCTGGAATGAATCAGAGAAAATGTTAATAGAGTCGACAAGATGAGCTGAGTTAGTCAGAATCAGATCAAGGATGTTCCCTTTGATGTGCGTAGGAGACTCAATGACCTGAGTGATATTGAGGTCAAACACAAGATCACATAAGAGCAGAGGATGAAGGAGGCACACCAGAGAGAGTGGATCAGAAGATGCCGGGGCAGTTAAAATCACCAACAACAAAGACTGTCTCAGTGGAAGCTAAAAGCTGACGAAAATGAGAAAGTTGTTCAAAAATAGAGAAATCAGAAGGAGGAGAGTAAACAACACATACCACAACAAGTATCAAGATTTGGAAAAGAAGGTAGAGCGAGAGAATGATGGAGACCGTCTGGTCACAATCGCAGTACCTATGTGAATCTCCGCCGGAATGCTGGCGAAGCCAATTAGTGGTTAAAGAACGCCCTACACCCATGTTTATCAATCAACATGGCTATGTTTCAAGTGCACGATGCATGGGCGGAGATTGTCAACAACATGATATCCTTAGCAACCGTATACTAATTGTTTCATGCTGGAGATTCGCCTAGGTACTGCGGTTGTGACCAGACGGTCTCCTGAAAGCAATATCCGTTGGCCCCCGCGAGACTACTTGTGCACCTGACATCCTTTCCACCTTCTGGAGATGCTGCTGCTCGCCATAAAGCCTGGGACCATCCTAGAGTTGAGTCAGATTGTTGGTGGGTGTTCAGAACTGTGAGAACAGGGCTCACTTGTTGGCAGCTTCACGTAGAGAGTCAGAGTCCTGGTTGAACGCCTTGCCACTCTCTACTGTTGGTCTCCGTCTGGATGACGATACAGTGACAATTGCTGTTGGGCTTCAACTCGGTGCTCCCCTGTGTGGCCCCCACCATTGTTGCAACTGTGGGAAAGTGGTTGATTCCACCGGTAGACACGGGCTGAGCTGTAAGTACAGCAGAGGTAGATTATCCAGGCATGCAGCCCTGAATGACATCATCCGGTGAACCCTTTCTTCTGCTAAGATCCCTCTCGGCTCGAACCTTTCTTGAGCTGATGGAAAGCGCTAGTGTGGGATGCCACCTGCTCTAACACTTTTGCCACCTTAGGGCTGCTACTCATACTGCAGGGGAAGTCACTGCCATTGCAGAGGGCCGAAAAGAAGCGAAATATTCATTCATGTCACACTCACTTATTGTTATTCCGATCTCGATCGAATCGACAGGTGTTTTTGTCCCCGCACAGAATCTTTCGTGAAAGACCTTGGAAGGAGAATCACCTGGCAATGTAGTAACTTCAAGGCAGCCTCATATTTGAGACAGTGCTTGTCGGCAGCCATCCAGTGTGGAAATGCTCTCTCTCTGTACTAGGAACTTGTACCTCTTTACCTCCCTTTGCCTGTTTAGTTTAGTTGATTTTTGTTTGTTGTGTGTGTACATGTACTTACGTTGTTGGTTTTTGTTGTTTTGGTTTTCTTTTATTTCTGTATACTTTGCCTTGGTTTATTTGCTCATTGGTTATATTTAGCGTAAATTTGGCATATTAAATTTTTAGCGCTTTTGATAAAGAATGACGCCAAACGGCGTCATTAAGGGTTAAAGAGTTAATAGAAAAGCTCACCACATGTACAAGGTCTGGTTTAGTTGCCCAGGCACAAGGCACAGTTTGCTCGTGCCTGTGCTCATGCCTGTTCCCAGGCAGGTCATGGTGTAGCTACACCACAGCCAGAAACACTAAGCACCCTGAAAGGATGACAGACAGCCAAAAATAGTTGTACAAACCAACAAACTTTATTAGCCATTATGAGGCGGCATCACATTTTGCCTTTAGATTGTGTTACTATGGTACAATTTGTGTGAATAATTTTATCGTTTTGTACAGCTGATATTTCTTGTTGGACAAATGGTACTAATATTTCCTCCCTCAAACTATGAATTTCCACTATCCGTCTTATTTATTGTTGGAATGGTTGCTCTTCTGCCTGCTGCTGGAATTGCTGTAAGTTATTATGTTATTGAGCTATTATGTACATAATTTTTTTTAGCAGGAGCCTATTTGCTTTTACCTTAATATCAATTAACCCTTTAGTTACTGAATTATTTTGTCAAAAATTTGACTTGCTTTAAACTGGCAGTTTGTTTTGCAATTGTCTACAAAATACAGTACGCTAGCTATTCCAAACTAGCACCGTTTTCTCCTGACATGTTGAAGTTTACGATTATGTACTAAACCAGTTGGCCACTCCCACTTCTGAGCTGAAGCCACTTAAGTGTTGCAACCTCATCATTTTTCAGCTTATTTTGGTCTTCATTTAGCCCTGGTGACTGATACAAATGAAACCTGGTGGTGTCCAGGTGAGCAAACAGGACAGTATAGACCATATTCTATGCCAAAGTATGCATTTCCGGGTACCCTGAAACCCTAAAAATGCCAAAAGCGACAAGGGTCTCTGCCCCTTCAAACCCCAGGTTAACAGGGTGCACCCCCTTTAAAATTAAAATCTCTGTGAAATTAGAAAAAAAGTAATGTTATTAAACAGTAATGTACCAAGTATCTTATTTAAGCTATAATGCAGGACAGTTTTTCATAATGAAGTAATGTAGCCTATAAGGTTTCGTGTGTATAGTACTTACAGGTGCGCAACTTTGTATACAATAGGGTGAGTGAATTTTGGGCAACTTATTTTTTTAAACTTTTACAAGGTATAAAAAGATGATCCTAATCTCTCTGTGATATATTAAAGAGGAATCATCCCCACTTTGTGCGCATAGTTTTTTGCATCATGAATATTAATTAGGTTACTTTATGCATTTATGGCTTAATAACAGAATGGTTTGTCATGATCAATATGGATCATGTGAAAGACCAATATAAGGTGTGTCAATTGATACCAGAATAGTTATGTAAATCCTTCAGTTCTCAAGTTAGAGATGCCATTGCCACTGTAGAAGCACTCTCGGGAAATTAACGTGACGGAAATGTGATCTGATGACATAAACGCCTACACAGCAGGCTAGCCATTGAATTCGTCGACATTCAGCTTTTTAAACGATATTCAGACTGATGCAGGCGAGAATATAGTGAAGTAGACACGACAAAGTCCGAGAGAAAAGAAGTGCGCGCTTGTTGTGCTTTCTTAATTGGAGAATAAGAGCAACCTCGGTTCGTCTGAGCGAGGTTGCTCTTAGAGCAACCTCGGTTCGTCTACTAAAATCACATTGTTGATGTTCGACAACTAGCTGTATTTTCCATCATGGCCATGGGCGCTTTCTTCTTGCAGGACACGCCTTCATAATAGTGGATTTGTGCAACACGCTTTCGTCACAATGCATAAAATATCTCACATGCTGGTCATGTTACTTTCCCGAGTGTTTCTACAGTAGGAATTGGCGTTAGATATTCTCTGTAAGATATTATGTACTCTTGGGTGTGTCAGCACATGCACACGAGTGAAGATATAGTAGTAAGCCAGCCGTACCTGCGCCTAGCCTAGTAACCAGTTGTTTATTGTATACGCATGTGTGGAACTAGATGGGCATGCCGGGGCGGAGATTGTGGCGAAAAAGCTCTGCATGCGAGATTGACTGTTGCTGCTCTTCTTCGAGGCTGTATTCTCTTCCATATTCAAAACACGTAGAATAATGCTACAGCCACATCATCGCTACACTTGCTAAATTCAGTACCCGCAATTAACCCTTTAACCCCTGATAGCGCCTTTTGGCATCATAATTAACTCCACCTACTGTAAACGTCGTAAGTAGTGTGAAAAGTGCTTTAGAAAGGTCTATTTGCAAAAGACGACTTTGCCTAAAAAAACACTGTTTTTCTGCGCGCCTTCCCCACTAACATGCATAGCACGGAGAAATTTTTTCTAAAACTTGTTCTTATTTTCGGCTCCTTGTCGCTGGGATGCATGCTAAAACCAAATTAGTTGTTTGCCATGATCAGCCAAAAGCCTAACACGAAAATTCATGTACATCATAGAACATAGATGTAGATGCATTCTCCATGCTCATTGCTACACATCTAGTTATTCAGTGCTGCTATCATGAAATTATTTATTTAGCACTGAATTTTTAGAAGAAATATGGTTGTTCACCTCCTTAAAAACATCCACTGTCATATTTTCCACTGCTTGCAAAATGTTTTAAACCTACGTTGCACTGCCTCGCTATATACTGTACTGATGTTATAGTTAAGGTAGCGGTCAAGTAAATTTTGTGCGGGTCATTTTCCATTTCTGTCCTGTCTTCTACCTCAGCCTTCCTTACCTATCAGAACTTTGAAGCTGAACAGTTTGTTGTAAACAAACAATAAAAGTGTTGAAAAGGTGCATTTAAATGTGTGGAGTCAAGCCAGAGCAATACAAAACTGTTGACAAAGACGTGTTTTTCAGTAAACTTTTCGTGAGGTTTTCTCGAATTTGAAGTACAAGCTTTTAATCGTCATTCTGATTTCCGGGGTTTATATTTTCTGACCTTTGAGCAGCTGTAAATATGCTAAACAGAAACGGAGCCAAAATATCCTACGTTGACCCTGCAGACTAGTTGCTGTAGTGGGGTTACTCGCAAGATGAGTTCTTGAACATTCAATATTACAATATCTAAGATATTATGCTTGTGACAATAAGTAGTTTAGAGGTGCCATGTCACCCACAAAGTAACAAGTGTTTGTATATTGACAGCTCTAGTGTAAGGTGAGAAAAATGGACATACTTGTAGGTGGCAATTTAGTTTACCACTTTAGAAACATTTCTTATCTATAATTACCTAATCAATCGTAGATGACTAAAAATTTGAAGGTTCCAAAAGTGACTCTCAAAGAGACGCTTTAGTTCAAATTTTTATTACAATTTGTGTATTCTTCTCAATCAGTACACTGTACTTCTGTATCATATAATTATGAATGCATCATTGTTTATATTTAGGTACGGAGGGAGAGTCATCTTTGTGCACTTTCATTATTGCTGATTGGTGTGCTCTTGATTGTGTACAACAGTTTTAAAATATGGAGGTATGTTATGCACAGTAGTAATTAGTGTATCAATTATGAGGTGTGTTTTTGTGAACAATTATGGAGTTAGTCCTACGTTTAGCTTTGTACCGGTAACCTAGGTGGTATTGGTGATAAGAAATAAGTTTCTGGGTATCTACTGCATGCACACATGCACTAAGTGTCCGTTTATTTACTGTAAAATGTAGTCTTGACCTCAGACCACGTCACGCCTCAGTTAATTTAAACGACACTGCTTAAGGTGGCAGTCACGTTGTTAATATTCATAGTTCTGCAGCTCGATATCTCCATAAGAGGGTTTGTGGCTGTTTTCTTGACTGTCGAGCAATAGATCAACTTGCTTCAAGCTCAGCAGGCGCATATGGGGTATGGGTTCCCAAGCTGGCATGATGATCTATCATGGCACGCCACCACTGAAAGGTGTCGTTTGGATCTCAAAATAAGAACAAAATGAATTATTTGGCTGTTGAAAATTACCAGTTATTCGGTAATTAATTTGTCACCACCTTAAAAACAAAGATGGTCACAAAATAACTTATTAATATTTTAATACATGGTATCATCACTACCCGTGAATGTAGCGTTGGTTTTAACAAAGATACATAGCACAAGATCACATGGGAACACTCTATCTATGCATGTGTGCTACCTACTACAGTGATAAAATTAATACCTAACACTCCTCTCCGTCCAATAAAAAAATTGCATAACTCAAACTAAAAAGTGTTCTTGGTTCACGAGTCAAGGAAGAGGTATGTAACATAACTGTTATTTTATCTTCATGTAGGTATGTATCGCGGTCGTGTCCGTTATGTATGGAGATTGTAAGGCAAATAGAAGCAGAGACGGAAGATTCACAGCAATTTGCACAACGACTGTTGCAGTTTGAAAACCTTACTATGCTAGGTATTATTATTAAACAGAATATCAAGGGATTTGTAATGATTATGGGTCACAGTTATTCGTTAAATTAAGAAGTACAGAGAACGATGCAATCGATTGCTCAGCTTACTCACTCATGAGCACACAATGCCGTGAGCGAATGATGCCTAACGGTTTGAAATACAAATTACCTTGGGAACACCATGGTTCCACTCTAGATATGCATCGCTTTTAATTATTGTGATGTCATAGATATTATGGGAGTTTAATGAGTTCTCAAGCAAGATGATCGAGATTGAGCTGTCTGTGTGGCATTTATCATAGGAGTCAGAATCACACATGATTCAAATAATTAGATTTGCAACATGCAATATTTTTTAGATTTGCTTACACGTTGACTGTCGCGCTTTCATAGAACCTACGCTGCATATTCAACGGACTTTGAAAGCATCGAAGAATACCTTTGCGATTCTTGAAATAGGAAATTGAAACTACTCATGCCATAAATGGCGGGTCCACTTTGTTGGTTAATAACAATGCAACAACACTTTTTCCGAGTTAAGAATAGCTCTTCATGAAGCTAATGGAGTATTCTCGCCTGGCTAGCTGTAGACTCGATATAGTACAGTACAGCATAGATATTGTAACACGTAGAGGGATATGAAAGTATAATGAATCTAAAATTTATTATTCCTCAATGCAATGCTTGAACTACAATAATTACATGTTCAATTCCTAAATACTTTTGAAAACGCTTACAAAAACACTTTCATCAGTATTAGCACTGTTGTGTCTAATGTAATCTCTAATAACAAGCTTTACATAACTACTGTATAGCAAGAAATGTTTACGGGAGAATTTTTGCGAATTCCAAGCTATTTGTGAAAATTTTATTTGTGAATGTATAATTAGGCCATTCAAAAAACATTCATGACTTTTTGTTATCTCGTACATTCACGAAAATCTCTCCCACAAAAATTTCCTGCCATACGACAGTATCTAGTCTACACAATGCATCTTTAATACCATAATTTTCTTTTTTCTCAGCATCAGTCAATCTTTTGCTGGCCATTGTCTTTTCTATTATTGTTGTCAAGATGTGGAGTCAGTATGGAAAAGGACTAGCGGATCATTGTATGTGATAATGTAGATATTTTAGACTACATAAAATTGGAAGCAGCTCACATGAGCTAAATGTCCTAATACAAAATCCAGCAAGCTGTCAGTATCACAAAATTTAGCACAATACAAAATGAGATACAGCGGTTTTCACACTTCTTGCAAAATTTGATTCGTAAACCGTGAAGCGTGAACCATACATAATCAGCAATAAAATGGCGTCCAAGCGCTGTAGTATTGAATCTCATCAATGCAATGCATATAAAGACTAAAGAGACTTGTCATATGCATTGCATCAATGGGATTCAGTACCACTGCCACTACCACTACCACTGCCTTTACAAGTTACAAGCTCCTGTTTGCTGCTGTCTTACTTGCGACAAGGCCACAGCCTTCTTTGTATGCTGCTGGTAAAAGCTGTTCATGACTTAAAAGCTGCCCGTTGGCTGGTGTGACCCGCGTGCAAAAAACCTTTCATATAGGGAAGTTTTTGAACGTGCAAAGCAACGGAGTTTACTACTACTACATTGTAGACCAGTTAGTGATAGATTTCTTCCCCCCTACATCCTTTTGATTTCGTCCATATCTGTTTCCAATTTCCTTTCTGAGTTGTATTCGCTATGTTTTTCCTTGAAAAAATGTGGCATGATTTGGATAACTGCACATGCCATTGTTTTTATGTTTCATTCTTTCCAATGTTTCTAGTTTACATCAATGGTTACTTCTTCGACAGACTATTCAAAAAGCCCCCTTGTGCTGGTGCTTACATTAGTTCAGGTGTCGGTATGATGAACTCACTAGGAGTAAAGGAACACAGTGGAAATGATGTTATATCATCACTTGATCAGGAAGGAAAATCAGATCTTCTCCATGATGTTACAAAAAGTGATGATGAGCCCAGTGAAGAACCATCTCATCGCACACGTGTGGCATCACTTCCACCAATACTAGAGTACAAAGAGTCTACTTAAAAAAACACTGAATGTCTTATCAATAATGCCGTTTTAATTGTTTAGTTATAGAGTCTACACACTGGCAGAGATATATTTATCAAAATGCATTTGTCTGTTTTTTTTAGCAAGAAAAACTAATACACCCATTGATAGAATAAGTTATTCATGTTTGTTTATTAGGAGGCCAGCTTCCTGGCTAGCTCAACCATGAGAGTTGATCCGCAATCTCTCCCACCTATTCATTCCATGTCTTCCATTGAGTATAATTGACAGTCTACTGTTGAAGTCTACAGTCTACACTACAGTCCACAGTCTAGAGACAGTCTACAGCAGTGTTAATATGGTAGTGGCAGTAATAGTTTTAACAGCTATCTATATCTTTAGCTTTCCCTCAAGGAAAAAAATAAATTTCATGATTACTACAGCTTCAAAAATGTATTTCTCCAGTGCATTGTAGTCATTTGAATTTTTTGTCCCTGTAGTCCAAGTACCGTATGCAAAATAGATAACTCAAACATTTTTATTGCAATACCTCCAGCTCCACTTCCTGGGAAATATCCATAACAATTATTGGACACTTTATATCCTGGAAAATATGCATAATTTTTGTACGGTGTACATGGAACATATTTTTATACCAACAACAAGAAACCCAATAGCACTAGACTAATAGAGCATCATACCTAAAAAAAAGAGTATAATTTAGGTCACAGTACTATAAAGAGTAATTTTAGAAAGAGCTTTGGTAGAGTGAGGGAGAGAGTTGCAGAGGGAAGCAGAAGGGATAAATGAGTGAAAAGAAGCAGACGAACGAGAAAAGGGAACAGAAATGTTGAGCAGTTGAGGGATCAAGAAATGTTGAGCAGTGAATGTTAATGAGTATAATATTTACTGACGACAAGAGCATGGTCATCTCGCAGTGAAGTGAGGGATCCAGTCTCCAGAGCTGAGGCAGCTAGTCGATGCGCTTCCGAACACATTGTTGCAGAGTCGAGCTGGTATAATGATGAAGAGAGAAGATAAAGTACTTCAAATATGAGAGAGAATTCGAATGAGCTGATTTAATAGAAACAGGGAGACTAGATCTATTTGCAGCATATTGGTGAGACTACCCAATCCAAGTCAGCTGCCAAGGAAGCCATCGGCCAGTTTCTGCATCGCCACTTGTGCGAACCACGCTTGCAGGTTTACAGCGGAAGCTAGCCAAACCTCGCTCCCGCAAGGAGCTATTTACCGTGTATTAAAAATCGTTAGCAGCCTAGGAGCAGCACTGTTCCTGCATAGATCAGACTGACTGCTTGATTATGTGAGTGATGAGTGGATCAGTGGAGGCCACAATGACTGCAAAAAGTAGTGGAATAATTGCAGTTGCCTTTTCAACAGCTCAAAATGTTGTACTGTATCATCCATTGTGTAATCATAAAAGATTTTACAGCTCCCAGACATGTGTCCTGCATGATACACTTCCTAACCCACTAACCCACCATGTAATTGTGTGCAAGGGCTGCTATGCACCCACTCAACATACTACTTAGACTTATGATACAATTTAGAGAGGCAAAGAACGGAAGCAGCTCACGCATTCTGGCATATCCCAGAGATCCTGCCGCCCGCAAACACTCACCTCGCTTGGTACTCACGATACCCGCAAGGAGGAGGAAAGTTGATGCCTGCTGCCGTTACGTAGCGCTCAAGCATAGCCACTGTTCAAGCTACCATTACTGTATCCCCTGCCGGTATTGGTCCGTTTTACTTGAGGTTACCCAGTATGTGGATTGTTATGTGAGACACTTCAAAAGATGAAGTTAATTAGTTATACTCTAGTGCAGCTCTAGTGAAATTTGTAAAGCATGTGAATCCGTGTCTGATTGTTTCATTTCAGTGCCATTGCAGAACATAATATTACTCTCGCACATGTAAGCTAACACAACTTGCTGCAATATACTGACTCATACTCACTTCTATATATATGCAGAATTTCTAATCATGCCACTTAACTTGCATTTTAGCAATAAGCATTGTCTCGTCCTTGTGGATACACCGAGCTAGCATTATAGATATAGACAGACAGATAAAAACATACATAACCCTCGGGCAGACACTTATGCATTGGTCGAGGGTATTATCATTGTATTCCTGAACCTTATACTACAGTAGCTTCTGCTACATTCCCTTGCACTAATATGTACAGTAAAATCAAATTATTGTACATTTTAGAATAGAGATGCTATAAGATAGTCAAAGACAACAATATAATATGTATGCAGCAAGAATACAAGACATAAATCATGTATAACACACATGTTACTTCACACATCCTAAAAGCATGCTGACAATGTCGGTCACCAATTCAGTGCTCCTCTCTTTTTAAAGAACCCAAGGTAGCTATCATTGTGCACCATGGCACTTACTCCAAGATAATGGTTGACTGAAATCTCTGCATCAGCAACTTTAAACTCCACAACACCAGCAGCACCTTCCTGGTTTTCATTTGGCGTGCCCATTTTTGATCTGTAATCGTTAACAGCTCTCTCAAGTTCCTGGGGGAATGCCGTGATGCTTAATTCTGGCTTGTTGACACGCCGACGACGCACAATGACATGAGAAGCAAATGTGGTGTAGGGTACACTGCTGCTGAATGGATTCCAGCGTGTGAAGAAACCCAATTGTTGTTCTGATCCTCCCCAATATATCCGCAGCCCCTTTCCTGCCCGTTGACTATAAACAGAACAGTCAATAATAAATTGTGCAAAATAAAATATATCATACTATAATTTATATAAAATTATCATATCATACTGTCATGCATTGCAGGCGAGACACACGCACTTGCAGACTATCTCACGTTCATACGTACAATCTCACACATTTTAGCAATGAACCTTGATGGTCTCAGACTCCCACTAGGTTTATTGTCAGGAGAATTCTACTATAAAAAAGTGCAGAGAAGCCTGCTAGCAGCAAAAAGTATGTAGAGACAGCGAAAAAGAGCAGCAAGATGGGCTGGTTATGTCGTAATAATTGCACTAACAATAAAAATTATTTGTTTGTAATGAGATCCCACTGAGGTGGTTGGCATGTCATACATTTGGAACCCTGAAAGCGTATCTCACTTTTATCTTCGATGAGCACGTCACTCCTTTGTTTTAAAAAGGTTGCCATGTCTGGAGTTAACCATTAATTTTTGTAGGACATAAATACGAGTGTTTACAGCAACTGCAGAGCATAAAACAGCATATTATGGTGGCTTGTACTTATCCAGACGATCGATTGTCGTGATTACACACACGAATAGTGCTAGGATGCCACTTAGCACTAACTTGGAACACGGTGAATAAACAGTAAGCGGGCAACAAAATAGCTCCCCAACGCATAGAATTAGCTTATGACAGTTCATTTGCAAAGCTTGTTTCCAGGATTTGGAAGACGAAATAAAAAATTTCCTAGTGTATGGGCAAATCTGTTGCGCTGTTACTTTGTCATCAGGTTACACCCCTCGTGAAGTCCCTCTAGTGTTGACAAGCTATTGGTTGCAAGCTTACTCGATTGCTTGGATTTTGTTGAATATTTCTCTGCAGCTGTTGCCAGAAACAACCGTATTCCTGTACTACAAAATGGTCGACACATAGGTTCTGAGGTAGCACGTGATATACCCTCGGCAGTTAATTATACAGCCCTCGAGCAGTATAATTAACCAGCCTTAGGTATATCACTGAACAATACAAATCTCTTTCTTACACGGAAAGACAGCAAGGAAGCTACAATCCTATGTTACAGAGGATTGCATAACACGGTGATTTATTACAATCATTACACTGTGTAACTCACTATGCATAGGTATATGGGTACTTGAAGTTTCCAAATGTTGCCTCTGCGATCGATTTGATGGGAATGAACTTGAGCTCTTCCACCTGCTGCTGGATAAAATTGTACTTCACAGAAATAACATTGCTGTCAGTGAGTATGACAACACGCTCCTTCTCTAGATCCCAGTGGTCTACCCTAAATGTGTTAGAACAGACCATGAATTTAATGAAGCACCAAAAGTGCAAATGCCTCGGTGGAATGCCACCATGTCACATACACAGTAAACTGCAGCTATTATACCTTTCTGTACAATCACAATGCAGAATAATAGTTATGCAATCAGAAGCCAATCAGTGCTGACCACTAATCCAAATGGGCGTGTCTATATATTTATAATGTTCAATTCGAGTGCAGGGCACAGCACACGAACGAGATAGCATCCATAGCTTGCTTAAACAATTACTTTAGACATGCGCTGCTATCCTGTAGTGAAATTCTAATCTATCAGGTTCTAGGCAGTCAACTGTGGATAGTTTTGTCTAAGGAGAACTCTAGATCACCAGCAACGGCCATCGATCGCGAGGTAAGCAAATTACGCCATAACTCGAGAACAAAGCTTCATATAATATTATTACGCTGTTCTGAAGTAAAGACGAACTCACTAGCTGTAAGGCAGCCAGCAGTAGACAATTTCGTCTTTATAGAAATCCACATCACCAACAACAGCCATCCAGGTAAGCAAATCACACCATAACTCACGAACAGAGCCTTATTACCAAAATCTTTACAATTCATTTTCAAGCAAATATCGACAGTGGTTTCGACTCAATAGGTGTGGTCTGTGCCAGAAATCGATTCTAACGTAGAGTGACACTACGGCAAAATAGCAAATTCGATTAGATGTGGTTTCGCCAAACCACATACAGAGATGGTTTGAAAGTGGATCAGAAGCGAATTGCATTACTATTCATTGATAACGAAGCCACACCTCATGCAATAAATTGTGTGCGGGTGTATGCAGAGACACAATTTAGACTGAGGACTAGGATGCCAAGATAGCACTACAGTTATGGTTGTCACATGACAGCAAATTTGTTCTCGAGTGTCCTGACGTGAGTATATTATATATTGAATTTGCCTTGGATGGACTAAGCGAATTCAATGCGCTTTGTAGTGTGAAAAAGCCTGAAGTGCACTAGCCCAAATACAAAGTAGCATAAAGCTAGATATTTTGGTGGACTGCGAATTTGGCAAATCGTCAAGCATTCGCCAAAATAATAGTCGCCAAAATCTATTTTTCTATTATAGTAATACATGAGCTAGGCGCTGGGCGCCAAAATTAAAATCGCCAAACACAAAATCTGGGACATTCGCCAAAATTTTGACCACCAAAATTTTAGCTATACGGTATAATACATATGTTTGTACAATTACGTCACGTGGTAGCAGTGGTATATTTAGGGTTGGGACAAAAACAACATGAATGGCAGCTACACTAGACTGGAAAGAAGTTAATCGCATATTCTATCATTCACTCAAACTTTCACGGTATTTTAGCTTCATGCTAATGGGGAAGCACTTGCAACGAGTCCATTAAGACTGTCAAGAAAGGATGTTGGTACGACAAAACAATAATGGTGTCTCATCAGGAGGCAAAAGTACACCATGCTCATATCTTTGCATTTTAAGCAATTCTAACCTTCTGAGGCTTCTTGCACAATTTTTTTCGATGCCCAAGAGACCTTTAGCAACAACAGAAACAGAGTCTTAGGTGGTAAACCAGAGTTCAAATGGTGACCCGTTTATCCAACTTCCTTCTTTTCTTTCTTCAGAGAGCCTACCACAGTAACGAGCGAACCAAACGCGACTAAACCTACACAGAAGCTATGCTACCTATGACCACTAGTGCAAGGAAATTAATCACTTTCGATATAGTTGAGGTTAATTTACTAGTTGCATTACACCTGCTATTGTTACACTGCTATTAAATTTTTTATTTCAAATCTTGTTTCCTTACTTTTTCGAAACATGTACCAACCCAAAATCTTTTCATTTTTGTTAATTTATTACTTATGTATTCACATGTGCTAGACAGCTAGTCCATGGGCAGCAATTCAGTTTACCCAGCTGCCATCTTGAATCACTGCCATGTTTAAATATTATAGCAAATACTCACTCTGTTAGCAGCCAAGACTGACGAATATTACTGTCTTGTTCATCCAGACGAGCCTTTATGGCAACAACAGCAGCTTCCAACATATTCCCCTGTACAATGAGAAACTGGATCATTAAAGTGCCAACTAATAACTGCAGGTGAACAAAAATGACTTAATTATTGTAAATCCAGATCGCATGTGCATTTAATCAGGATTGGAAAGAATTAAGTGAGCACACCAAAAGCTCACAAAAAGTGGAATGTAAATGAGGCAATATTGGTGCTGTGTCGAGCCAGGCAATATTGGTGCTGTGTGTGTGTCAGTTATAAAGTATGATCAGCATTCAGTGTAAATGATTCAATGCCATGCTCACGCTCAAACAAGTCAAGTCCTTGACTAGTACACTGCTGTCGTATTTTAGCTCAAAAGCAAGATAACTGCCCGTAACAGTCAAAGAAACTCAGAGAAGGCAGTGAAAATAGCAAGTACTTGCTAGTCGAGCAATGTCCTTCAGCTATCTCATAGCAAAGCATTGGCTGTGCGCTCCTGACTGTGGCGCGGATCATCGTCCAGACAAGCTGTACAATTGTATATGGGCATCTAAGAACTTCTTCATGAAAGTACAAGCTCAACGTTTATAGCATTGTGCCGTACTATTGGTTACCAAGGTTACAATTACTGTTGGTTACTATTGGTTATACAGTTACCAAGCTAAGGGAGTGGCCTGGAGAAAAGGCTGCAAAGAATGCAAGGAAATGTGTCATCAATAAACAATAAGCAAAGCAAAGAGCCCAAGGTAACTGCGACTCTGCAAGGTGGAACAGCAAGTGTTTTAGCCACCAACTTCTCCCATTCCTTTGTGACAGCAAGCTGAAGCAATCCAGTATTCCTAAAGGTGAGTGCTGTGTTGTGTTAGTATTGCTTGTTTCATCGTTAGCAAGCATTCGTTAATGATATTCATTGTTGAGTATATTATGAATAACATCATCTCTACCCTTGCAGTGTGAACAGAGGTTTTGTTACTTCTTTCAAAGATTTGAGTGTAAAGCGTCACCTTGCAGTCACTAATGTATCAAGTCACTGGTATTTATTCACACAATGGGGCATGATCAAAGACTTAATGACATTTTAACGCATTTGTGCTTCACGCTTTACCATTGTAAGAAGTAATAAAACCGCTGTACCAAGCCCAATTTTCTACATTTCGTTCCATTGCGTTTCCACGTTGCAAAAATTCGGCCAGGGGACGAAGCTAGGCTAATCCGAACCCTCACTAATCCGCATGCACAAATTCAGTTGTAAATGTCATTACATGTTTCACTAATCTTCTTTAGTGAACAGTACAGAGCTAGCTGTCTAGATTAGCGAGGAATGACTCCTACCAATATTAATTTTCCTGCTATAATATGGTAAGCTTTTCAGGTTCTAAATAGAGCACTCAACAATGCAGAACAAGGTGTAACAATACAGTGCCAATAATGTGTACACCTGTATATTTAAGCAGGCATCGAGTGTTGATGCAATGCAACCTCCTTGAGTCTGAGCATATTACAGGAGGACCAACCTAGCTCACTTGCTTATGAAGTGAGTGCACTACGGTTGAATCACCCGGACACCCACTGTGAACACACACACACACACACACACACACACACACACACACACACACACACACACACACACACACACACACACACACACACACACAACCTGTGCAGAGAAAAATTGTTTCTCTTCGGGTGTTCCTGCAATTTGCCACTCATTTATCATCTCGCTGAGACCAGGCACTACGGGGGGTAGAGGTTTCTCTTCGTCATCTTTCTTGCTAGCATTCGGTTCTTCGTTTGTTTTCTCTTCGGCTGAGGAATTAGGTCGCCTCCCAGGTGGAGAATCACAGTCAGAAGATGGAAGAACCGGTGGGTTGTCAACCAACGAAACGTCTGTAGTTTCCTCAGTACTCGCCATCGTTGCCAGAAAATGAATCTAGGTCGATATCGATCTAGCTGGGTGGGCGTGTGATCACGTGATTTCTGCCGCGCCACCTCGACTCGATCGACACTACGTTACATGTACATACAGTATACATGTACTAGTAGTAAGCTTACAGACATATTAGTAGCTACGTAAGGACCGATTGGTGCTCAGAGGTCAGTATAATTATTATTATAACATTCTAACTTGACCTGCCATTGCAGAAAAAACCTCGTACACCAAGTCATGTGGACTGTGAGCTGGTGGCAGCTGCTGTATATACATGTGTATATAATGGTTGTGCAATGATTATCAATATGGCATCAAAAACACGATCTAATCCTTTGGCTGCGTAAGTCATTGATGTGTAAGTCAAGTCTTGCTAATTCTTGGTAAGATGTGGTGTAACAGAGATACATAAATTCCTAAAAGTCGTCCATCCTCGTTCATTGCGCTTGAATGTTTGATCAAAATCGTAATCATGCACAATAATTTTCCTTGTGTGCCCTTTCACTGTAGTATATCTTGATCCCAGTCGCAGAAGTGGACATGGTTTGATACTTGATGCCTTTAACCACTATTGGCGCATTCAAGCATGATATTAGAAAGGTCTATTTTAATGAGTTTTCATCAAAATTTGAAAATCTGGCTATAAATGCTCCAAAAGTGTTGAAAATGTACTCTAAGTGTTCGAAATATCATTTTGAGACAGTTTCTGTAAGGAATAGAGGGTGAAGGATTTCACGGTGATTAACCCTTTAACTACTAAATTATCTTGCTGAAATTTTAACCTCGTAAATGCTGACCACTTCTATCGTGAATATCTCGTGTGTCTTTTGTGCTACTGGTCTCAAATTTGCGTCCTTTTACCCCAGTGAGTAGCCGCAATTGCCCATACTCAAGTCGGTCGATATGCCCCTCCCACTTCGAAAGTGAAGTCGGTAAAGTGCAGCGACCTCGTCAAATTTTGCTCAAAGTTAGTGCTTTGGGGCTGGCTACTGAAAAGTACATGTAAATAGCAGTGGTTCTGGTCAATGTAAAATGTAGCCCTGATCGTAGAGAATGCGCCAAAATGTGTTTTCCGAGCACCCGAAGCCATAAAATGTCCAAATTTTCTTGGCAGCCATTTTGTTTTTCCTAAAATGTTGTGAAATTTGCACTGAAGTCATAGAAATGCCGAAGCCAATACGTTTAGCGCAGGGGGCGCGCCGAAAACCAGTCAATTTTTTGTGGTTATTTGTATTCTTCAATTTGGCTCAATTTTGGGATATTTTAACACTTTTTCATAAAGTTATGCTGTCTGAAGTATGTATGACGCACAATTGCGTCATTAGGGCTTAAAGGGTTAAAGACATCTATTTACAAAAGGCATCTTTACCTAAAAAATTTTGCCAGGGGACAAGGCTATTTGCCTATGTAAGCTAGAGTTCTAATGAACACATACCCGTGCGGTGGGCTAAGATCTGCATAGTTAGTACACGACTACCCCAGCAGGTTATGGGCGGGGCTCACATTGTCTCATGACCACGTGCATAAAAAACGATGCGTGACCAACCTCGTCTGAACGTAACCCACCAACTTACACACGAAGTTGCAACAATTTTCAAACTTGACATGCTATGCTAGCAAGTGTATAAGAAGCACTCTACTTCAAGCCAAGGACATTCTTAAGGGGATGATGGATTAAATTTTTCTCGAGTCAGGAGTTATCATTGATAGAGCGAGAAAATTATACAGTACAGTGAAACCTGTCTTAGCGACCACTCGCATAGAGCGACCACCTCTCTCCAGCGTCCGCGACAAAATGTCCCGAACAACAGCTATACAAAAGCACCTAGAGCTAACATGTCTACAGCGACCACCTGCCTAATGTGGACAACGACCACACGTTTCAGCACGCAGTGTACAAAACTACACTGTCTCGATTACGGCCAGTAGGCATGGCAATTAGGCGTGGTTACTGATTTCTGCATGCATGCTGATGCTGACTGGCGCGAACAGTTATGATCAGTTGCTGTTGACTCGACACTGTTAACTTTTTATCCGTGCGCAGTATGCGCGAGGGTTATGCGTTTGTGTCCGTCTATATGTGTGTGTGTGGGTGCTCTGGTGGTTCAACTGATAGAGTCCTGGGTTTATGACCCAGAGGACACTGGTTCGAATCCCAGGGCAGGAGAAAAAAAAAGAACAACAAAAAACATCACAAGTACTCCAGCCCACCCATCTGTAAACGGGTACCTGGTCTTGTACTGGGGGAGCAAAGCACACCAACTGTGTCTCATTGTACCACTAATGGTAGTTGTGGGACTACAGGGTGCCCACACTGGCAGTGGGAGGCATGGCAGGTACTTCCTGCGAGTTCTTTGCCTGGGCTCCAGGAGTGCTCATAGCACCGGCACATCGTACCTGCTTAGTGCACGGCTTGTCCAGGAACGCGTGACCTGTAATAGGCAGCAAGAGGCTTTGCTTTTTACCCTTGCGCAGTATGCGCCAGGGTTATGCGTTTGTGTTCGTCTGTGTGTGTGTGTGTCGTCAAAAAACACGCCTGTTTGCGTCTTACAGCTCGAAAATCTCCACGAAAACACTCTCTGCAGCTTCTTCACTGAATTTATAGTCCTATGAAGACGTTTTCTGTGCTGGCAAGCCTTGTTCGAGTGGCTAATCCATGGCTATCTAAAGCTACGTGTCCTTGTAAGAGCACTTACGGTATTGTGGGTGTGTCACCCAACCTCCTATCAATGTCGATGTCCTCACTCAGTCTCACATGTACAGCTATTAAGTAACGTGCATGTTGCAGTAATGCAGGAATAGTCGAGTTTAGCTCCTAGCTCAGCGCACGGGTATGTGTTCATTAGAATTCTAGTTTGCTTTTGCTTTTTATGTGTGTGTGGACAAAAAACACGCCTTTTTGCGTCTTAGCGCTCGAAACTCTCCACGAAAACACTCTCTGCAGCTTCTTCACTGAATTTATAGTCCTATGAAGACCTTTTCTGTGCTGGCAAGCCTTGCTCGAGTGGCTAATGCATGGCTTTCTAAAGCTACGTGTGCTTGTAAGAGCACTTTACGGTACTGTGGGTATGTCACCCAACCTCCTATTCATGTCGATGTCCTCACTCAGTCTCACATGTACCGTACGTCAGAGCTCCTGCGTGCGTGTTGCAGTAATGCTGGAGTAGTTGTGTTTAGTTCCTAGCTCAGCGCATGGGTATGTGTTCATTAGAACTCTAGTTCACTAATGTATACGCTTTATTATTCAACATAACCCATTACATCAAAAATTGATCTTAAAATTAAAATTTAGCTATAGATATTAAAATTAGACAATACATAATAATAATAATAATAATAATAATTACTTTTAACACATGCACAGTCATAATGATAAAAGAGCAACGAAATTAACTATAACTAATTTAAAAACAAAAACTAACCTAACTAAGTAAGACAGTCCAAGGACCTGCAGCGGGACACCCACATGGTGGCGTTGCATCTCCACAATGTGACTGAAAGTCTTTGGAAGATAAGAGAAGTTGAGTTCGTGACGCCGAGACGGGAGTCTCTCATGCGGGCAATTCCCTTGATGGTAGAGCAAGCCTGAGAGCTCCAGCCACCCAAGACCTCCACAGCGAGAGGGATAAAAGAAATGCCTTCTGCCCGACAAAGGTTGTCATGAGCAGCAATTTTGCGAGCCTCAGCAACCTGAAGAGCATGACCCTGATTTAATAATTATCGAAATCAGAATAAAAATCAATGAAGGCCTCAGCATCATAACTAAAAATCTTTTTTTTCCTGATGAATACAAAAATAGCTCGAGAGGCAAATAATTTTGTAGCTAGACAAGATCAAGAGTAGGGAAGAACTTCTTGGTGTGTTCATTGCGAGTGTGATCAATATGCAAAATGACTGGTGAGTAGATTAAGGAAAAGGGGAAATGATGTGATAGGTTGTGAGGTACTAACCAAGAAAACTGATTGTTCTTCTGGCAGTGAGATGAAATAAAAATGTACGACAGTCTACCATTAGACAGTAACATTACCATTAAACAATCTACCATTAGCATAGGCAACTTTTAGTTTCTTTGTTGGTGCGTCCATCATTCATGGCAACATTGAGTCATTCTCTCAATAATTCTCATCCTGATGATCATCTGGCTTCTCCTTCGACCTTGCTCCTAGGTTTTCTTTTGTATGCTGCCCTTCGCAGTCCCCTGTTCCCTTTGTTTGTTGTCCTCTTCTTCATGTTTATCAATTTTATTCCCCTGGAAGAGCATGGATTGTCCTTATCCACAGTTTGCACATAACTTATACAGGGCCGGATACAGGATCTAAAAAAGATGGGCAAAGATCCATGTGCAAAACGCGGGAGAATTTTGCCACAATCACAACTAGCTGTACAGTCGCAACTAGCCCTGGACCTGCATTCACGCTGTTCAATGCTCATAATACGTGTGCGTATGTATATGTACGTGCAAAGCGTCAATAATTGAAAGCAAAGAATTAATTAAAAATTAAAAGTGACCACGAAGGGGAAATTGTCCCCCGATTTCACCCCTCATATCCGCCACTGATATACTAAATCATCATACTCTACACATGGGACCATTATTGACATGCCGGTTTTAAAATTTTATTCTACAAACAAACCAAATTTGTAAGTTGGGTATGTCATAGTTCTCTCCTTACATTGAAATATTCATGGACAAAATCAGAAGCGCATAATCAGAGTGAGCGTGACAAAAGGCAGATCAACTCGTCCAAGCATTTGATTGAATTTGCAAATCCACACATGATGGCCGTGTTTCTAAAGATAGACTAGCGATGGGTGATGGTATGTGCATGTTGGTTTCGTATTGGCTAGAACTTGGCAGTCAGAGCCTCCTGGAGGCTAGCAACAGCTTATTTCTACACCCGCAATGCCTCGCAGACAATCACCATATGCATGTATACCAGCTGTAGAGAATCAACGTGACGCCCCACATCAACTCGTTTCTCGCTTTAGCAGTATCTACTCAAACTAGCAGGCACTCATCTTGGGATAGTAGAAAGCTGCTGCTAGCCTGCTACTTTTTAGTAGCCCAGTACAAACTAAAGTACGCGTACTGTCAGCAATGACTAGTCAATCTCTAGAAACACGTGTGCATGGATCTGCAATTTTAAATCAAATGAGTGGGAGTGTCATGCTCCTGTCTCTTTACTGCACTCACTCTCATTACGCGCTCCTGTTGATTTTTGTACTTGCTTATCTCTTTGACATCTGAGCTAGCTGGGGCGGAGCACGTGACGTTAACCCGTGCACCCACGCCTTGACAACCTGTCTACGTCATGTCAGCTCGTTGTTGGGCCTGTCGTTGTAGGCATGGTTTCTGTTTGTCTTGAACTATGGCGGATTTTGAGGGGCTTTGTACTCAGCTTCTCCGGATTCTGTGGCTGATTGCAGCTATCCAGGTACATTTAAATGACTGCAGCAGTAATTCCTACAAGTTCTGAATGCTTGCCATTGACCTATAGACAGAATTTAGTGCAGCTAGCTAGCTCGCTTCTTCCTCTTGCAAGCGGCTCAGGCCCCTTCGGCTAGACACACACAGACACTACAAACATCTTATCATCCACACAGTTCATATCTGTCTCCTTAAAAAAAATATGTTCTTCAGACGCTAGATCCTTTGATCCTCAAAGCGCCGACACCGGAAACTTGTAAAGATGAAGGTTCCGATCATTTCCTGTGCAATAACCATTATAACTTGTGTTATTAATAAGCGGTCACTTACCATGAATACTAAGCACGTTGTATTTTTACAACTTTTCCTAGGTCAAAGAGTTATTCTGCCACAAGACTTGCCGTAAAAATCTTAATCTGCATCCTAGAAACTTTTAGCAAGATCTACAGCAAATGTCTGAACCAGATTTCTCAATTTGTAGTCTGTCAAAAGTTACAAACTAAAAATAAATTTACCTTCATAGCTAACACCATAAACACTATTAACTAGATAAAAAGCACTGATACGAGTGCAGTACGGGAATTATTGCATGATGGGTGTGGTCAAGGCAGTGAGTGCTAGTGATATAGCACTAGTTGGGCATAGCCCAAGTAATACAGCGTGAGGCAAAGCCTGGTGCTGTATCAGCATAGAGACAAATAATTCTCGTACAGTGTTCCACACAAGAGAGTAAAAAAATAGTTTTTGCACATTTTGCTTCATATCTCAGTAACTAATGATCCTACTGGCATGTTGCATGTATCATAATGATCCTCTATCCTTACTGAACACCCTGATTCATATGGCTTCAAGTCACGTGACATGGGCGTGGCACAACATGGCGGGATATCGGACCCTCTGGAAGGACAATGTTTAGGGGAGAACTTTTGAATTACTGGTATTTAAGATTTCTTAACGCTGCATTAAAACCCTCACCCAGGGCGCCTACCTGTGGGCTGAGTGTTTTGCCTTAACTTTCATTAGTTCGGCGTCAGGGAGCAAATAATAGCTTCCTCGACCGACCAAAAGCTTTAAGACGGGAAATCCGATTCTCTGGAAGTTAAGGTCCAAGATTAGGAAATAGCACTGCCAATACATTCATCTTTACTTTAGAACTTGCGCGGAGTCTGTAGAAATACGCACATCGACAAACGCGACTGTTCTCTGCTAGAGAGCTGTTTTCTGACCGCCATCTTGCTATTTGATGGAGTTTTGTGATGTCACACGTTGGTTATTAGTGATGAGTCATAACTATTAAACTGATTCAATATATTTTGTATTAGTTATGACTCATCGTATATGATATATTTATTATGCGTGACATCACAAAAATCCATTAAACTAGCAAGATGGTGGTCAGAAAACAGCTCTCTAGCAGAGAACAGTCGCGTTTGTCGATGTGCGTATTTCTACAGACTCTGCGCAAGTTCTAAAGTAAAGATGAATGTATTGGCAATGCAATTTGAACTATGAATATGTATCATTCATTACACAGCTACCATATACACACTAAGTGTATTTATCCTTATTAGTGTGATATCTCTCTGAATTGCAGACCAGCTGATAATGTTTTCTTAAGTGAACTGTTCTCAGAAGAGCCACCAGGCTCCCATGTGCTTGATCAGTGTGATGTAGATGATTATGATACTACTTGTGAGACCACAGCATTATCTTATCAATGGAGTGATACAACAGTGACAGAGTCAGCAACAGGAAGGAGTTCATACTGTTCCTGGACTGGAGTAGAAGGGGTCAGTACTACTGTGTACAATAATCTCAAATAAAAATTTTGTTGCATAGGAGTTAGACAGATTAGCTAGTGAGACTGTCCAGCACATGTTTAATGCTATTGATCATGCTCTGTACAAAGACAAATCTACCAAGATGCCAGATGTGGACAGAGAGTGTTTAGATTGGTCTGGAAACTTTATGCATTTCAGGTAAACCAAAAATGGCAATATAATTGGCACTGTACATCAGACATTGTGTGTGAAGTATCCAAGTGCAGACAAGAACTCTAGCCTCTGTCTCTGTGGCCACTACAAGTGCCATGTTTGCAATTTGTACAAGTGATGTATGAAAGATAAACTGATAAAGCACGATGGGTTCGGTAGGTCGAGAGGCTAATATAGCATGAGTCAAGGACTCAAGATCCAATCCTGAATACTTTATCATTCATATAGCACGAACAACTGTGCTTTAAATGATTTAGAGCATACCTTGGTCAAAGATCGCCGTTGGAAGTGACGCGAAGCGCATTGACGGCCATCTTAGACCAATAAATGCCAAAGTGAGCAATATGGGATTTATAGCATGGGCGGTATCTTTGATCCTTGACCTCGGCAACAATGTATTACTCCATTTAGGTCCCGCTAAACTTACTAAGTACAATTTTTGTGCCGCAAACAGTGCTTCAAATATATATGGCTTGAACTACAGTTAGTAGTTTTAGATGCAATTTGATTAGAGACACAATTTGACTGTACTAGCCCTGCATGGTAGTTTGAAACAAAAGCCCTGGCTGTGAAATATACTGGCTCTATGGTATACTCCAGGCTTATGGCAGTTTATAGCGATATCAGTTGTTATCGTTAGAAAATGAAATCTTAAGTGCATGAGCCTGAGTCACTTGTTAGTACCTCACAAGTTAGCGTATTATCTCTGATGCTTACAGTCCTTATTGCATAGAGTTGATGGAAATCACATCTTAAATAGAGAAGGAGGTAGTGTGGAGCTGTTAAATTCTATATCTGTTGATGATGGTATGATCACACCAACCAATCAAGATAATCCATCTGGGCTAAACAGGTAAACAGATAGTTTTGTTTATGTGCTTATCATTCCAAGGAGCGTACAAACGTGAAATAACGGAAAACAAATGGACAGTTATTGCTCACGAGAATTGTACTGCACTAGTATAGCGTACGTTCACTTGTGGCCGTATGGCTTGTACAAAACTTCTAATAAGGAAGTTTTTAATGCATTGAGTGACAGAACATGCAGTGGTGAAATTGATGCGATAGTGAAAATGATGATGCAGTGGTGAAAATGGTGCACAAAGCGTGCCTGGAAAATGTGCTCTTCAAAGTTGTACACTCCTTGGAATGATAAGCTCGTCATGTAACAGAATGGTTTAAGTTTTATTTCCATGCTTATAGTTTTTCAGATGTTACTCTTGGTATTGATGGACATGGATTAAACATAGTAAAGAGACTAACTGATATTGATGTTAATGATCCTTATGAGCAGCCCGGAAAGTATTATGAGGAGTTGATAGTTGCCAATGGTGAAGTGATGGAATACTTTGCTTTTGATGCAAGGTATCATTTTCTATAACATTATAGTATAAATGGAAATTTAATGCTGAGTATATGTGCATTTCTTCAGTGGACTGAGCAATGAAGAGTGTGTGAACCCCAAAAAAGTGCCTCGGTTGCGTCATGATCATGGGCTTCCTCCGATTACACCAAGTGCTTGTGTGAGGGACACTGCCTGCAATCTAGTATTTGATCAAGTTTGGAGTGAAGTGAGACTAAGATTTGATGTATTGTTATTGTGTTGCCGTGTATGATTTTAGGTGATAACAGTCCTTCAGCCATTGCTTCTCAAGCAGAATTCTCTTTCAAGTGAGAAACAATACAACACACTTCCATTTTTTGTATTAATTTGGTAACTTCTACATGTTACTAAGCCTATGTTCATAAACATCGGAACCAGGGACCACGTACCTCTCCTTGGATTTTTAGACTGTTTGTGTGCCATTTGAAATTCAAATACATGTACCCGACACACGTGTTGCAACAATCGCTTTTCCACCTTTTAAGTCTCAACTCCATGAATAACTGCAATGTAGTGACTAGCAATTGCTATTTTAGAAGTAAAATGTATAAAATTGGTGTTGATCTGCACTCAAATGGGCATAAATAATGAGCTCATGAATATTAAGTAGTTAAACTTTTGCTGCACTTTGCGTGCCACCTTTTAAACCCCTTTTGTCTCGAATAGCTTCCTACGCCACTATTGCAGTAATACGTGAGCTAGGCACTTGACGCCAAAATTAAATTCGCAAAATCTGGGTCATTCGCCAAAATTTTGATCCTCCAAAATTACCCGCTATACTGTACCTAATATACAGGAAAACGTGGGAACTCTGCTGTTGCCATCACTGACTCTAACCCTAATTATGTATGTTAATTTACTTGTGTATGTAGGCAAACGAAATGAAGGAATGCTGTTGAATCCTCCACTGACAGCACAAGTACCAATTCATGAATTCTTTTTACCAAACAGATTTAACCAACAGCTTCCTCCTACCAGGGGATCAGCACCTCACTCTGTTACTCAGGTATTGCTCATTGTGGAGACAGACCTACATGTCAATGTACGTTTTATAGCCTTTTAAGCAGCGGCTTGCAGCCCCAGGTCCTCTTGCCCCAGGAGTACCTACACACTCAACTGACTTGCCTAATTTGCAAAAAGTCATCACTATTCGACCTGTACCTCTCCAGCAGCGATTACCGTCCTCTACTTTACCTGCCATGGGTCCTTCTACCAGCAAGTCAGTAAATACATATTATATTGTGTGTATTCTGTAATAAATATATTGTAAGCCTTGCAGTGAAGCCATTATCAATTATAAACTTCGGAACAGAGTTTTATAACTGAGGGTGGCATTCACTCACTTTGCCTCTAGTTGAGACTATCATTATAAGGTGGCAGGGTAGCGTTTGCCTAATTCATTATTCAAACAACGATACTTGCAAATACAAGTCTTTGCAGATGCCCAAGAAAGCAACCAATCAGATTGTCCATAACTTGACACCTGCCATGACATTAAATCATGTAATGCTCTCTCTAAGTTGACCTTTGTTGGCAGGAATGGGATGTTGGTAGGCCACAATTAACTAATTAATTATTTGTGAGGGTGTGGTCAATTAATATTGCTTGTTAAACAATGGACTCGCGTATGCTGCTAAGCTGCTTTTCACACAGTTTTTAGACATTTTCGGTGACCAAACATATTTTACCAGCTGCTGAGGAAGACAAACTGCGTCTTGCTCTGAAACTAAGCAGGAAAGGCATGCCACATGTTCAAAGTCTGGCTCAGTTGCCCAGGCACTGGGAACAAGTTACCCAGGGAGGCCTGGGTGTAGCTATGCCACGTGAACACTAGCCTAGAACTTGAATTCAGAGGCCACACAATGACCATTTAACTCTTTAGGGACTGAATTATTTCGACGAAAATTCGACTTGCTCTAAACTGACAGTTTGTCTTGCATTTTCTACAACATGCAGTACGTTAGCTATTCCAAACTAGCACTGTTGTTTCCTGGTATGTCAAAGTTTACAACCATGTACTAAACTCTGAGTTGGCCACTCCCACTTCGGAACTGAAGCCGCTTAAGTGCTGCGACCTCGTCATTTTTCAGCCAATTTTGGTCTTCGTTTAGCCCTTGTGACTGATACAAAAACCTGGTGGTGTCCAGGTGAGCAAACAGCATAGTTTAGACCATATTCCATGCCCAAGTATGCATTTCCAGGCATCCTGAAGCCTTAAAAATGCCAAAAGTGGAGAGGGGCTCTGCCCCTTCGAACCCCAGGTTAACGGGGGGACACCCCCCTTTAAAATTCCCCCCGTGCTGTACGTTTTAGTGGGGAGGGCGCGCCGAAAAACAGGTGGTTTTTTCAGGTAAAGTCATCTTTTGTAAATAAATTTGATTTGACCTTTCTAGAGCACTTTTTGCACTTTTTATGACGTCTAGAGTAGGTGGAGTCAATTATGGCGGCTAAAGCCGCTATAGGCCTTAAAGGGTTAAACTGCCCTCAGCAGTACATTACATGATACAAAGCACTCAGTTATACAGTCTCATAATGCACTCGTATTTGGCTCATGCATCATCGCACGTTCTCAACCATGCCCTCGTACTTTATGTCGTGCACTGTTAACAGCCTAGAGTAGGTTAACTTGACAGCCTAGAAGCTGATTTGTTAGAATTTCACTACAGGAGGTCAAATTAATTTTTGTAATCTCCATGTTGCTTATGTGCTGTACTGAACATTGTAGAGACGCCCAGTTGAAGTAGTGGTCTGATTGCCTTTGATTGCATAACTATTATAGTGATTGCTGTACAGAAATCATGTATAGTGTAAAATAGCTGCAGTTTACTGTGTTTGTGGAATGGTAGCAATCCATTGAGACATCTGGTGCTTCGTTTCTTTATTGTCACTTAGTAGCTTATTCATTCTGCAGTTTACTTGTTCCACATGATTCCCAAGATACTTTTGTAACCTTCATGAGTCCAGACACCTCACGTACATCAAGGCCTTCCTATACATCACTATCTATGCGTAACTCTGAGCCCAAAATCTTATCTGCAAAAATTGGAATCAGAAGGTAAGAGCTTAACTGTGTTACTTTACTGAACTATAATCGTTATGTCTTTGTTGTACAGAAATCCTTTAAAGCCTCTTGAAATTCCAAAGAGTTCTTCAGTCCATCAACCAATAGTTGGACTTGGACATGTAAGAATTTATTGTACAGTGTTTCCAGGACTAATGTTGCACACATGACATTCCCATGTCTTATCTTGGCTACCCTTGTGACCAATGGCAAATTTGCTCATGTAGATAATTGGCAGTAAAATGTTAGTACACAACATGCCTTTCATGTCTCCCCAGTAGTGACATGAGAACATGCTGTACTTGTTTCCCTTAGGAAGGCAACATCAGAGAATTCAGTGGTGTTATTGGTCAGAGACTGTAAGTTACTGTCTGATTACAATGTGTAGTCTCATTGTAACTATATGCAGTGTACGTCACATGCAACTACCACCACTAGATGCTGCACAGCTTGAGAAATCTCCTGAGTTACTACGAAGCAATACGGTAAACTCAGTGTTAAGGCTTCACTGCATGCACTGTACACAGAAGTTATGCCATGAAGCATACAGTAGTTGTATTGTCTATCTGTCATTCGGTCTTATCATTGCTCACTTAATTTGCGCTGAAACAGGAAATACTGGCAATATATTATTATTGCTTGGATTTGCATGTACCTGGCTGAAGTCCCAGCACTATTGTTAGATGTATTACACCTGGCAGTGCATATGTAGCTATAAAGCATGAGGGCGTGATCAATAATGGTTGACAACTGTGTGAGGTCATGTGGTATAGCTGTCTAGTACTGGTGACATGTGGTCACAGCACATCATGAACAATAATTATCTCAGACGTATGGTCTATATTATACAGAAGAGGCATGTATCTTTCTCGAACAGAATTGTCAGTGCAGCACCTGAAAATAGAGAAATGTGAGTTGCATGCATTTTGCTTTTGAGCACATTATCATACTGTCAGTTAGTGGTAGCCGAGGAAACCGTTGTCATCAAACTATGAACTATTCTGAGCTTAGGCCAAGTACTACAAACACTGTCAGGGTATGTGTACATGTATTTTGAATTAACATAATAGACTTTCATACATTTCTCTACCAAAAAATATAGCGTCTTCATTATACATCATATCTTTGTTTGTTTATCTTGGTTATTCCAGAGTGAAACTCCATCTAGACATGGTGTTCAATCAACACTACCAAAGGTCATCGGTCATGCTGCCAGTCTTCATCATGAGTTGAATAATGATACAGTACTATGGGAAGCACAAGAGGAGGAGAACAATGAAGAAGATGCCATACAGGATGGTGCTAATCAGCTTCCAAACCTATTACCACTTCGTAAGCTGCTTTTAAATTTGCGTTTCAATTAATGTTTGCTGAATTTTTGCTTCTAGAATCCAATAATAATCCACGATCTGGGTACTCACGAAGTAGGATTGGCCGAAGATGAGACCGTAGATCATCTATGATGAGACTAACCATTTGCAGGACACACAGTTACACAGAATGTCATTGTTCATTAAAATTAATTTTGTAAAATACATGCATACATACGTATACAGTTGGCTGCCAACACTGTGTCATGACGCGACTTTTGTTGTTCGCATGATCATGGCCGAATCTGTGGACGATCATGTGTTTGAGAGAGATAGTATTTTACTGTACTGCTCAGAAAAGAAAGGATTCTTGTATGTTGGAGCAAATGAGTGAGTGTTGTGTTCCTAGACACGACCGTCACGGTCCGCACATGTATCTGTAATGTTTGTTGCAGCACACGAAATGCGACGCTCACTCTTCACCAAGTAAGGGATCCACAAAAGCCAGAAATTCCATATCTCGCCTGTAAGTGTGCATGCGGCAAAGGAATTGGGCATACAGTACAATTTTATGAAGGTATTATCTCGCCTGTTGTGCGTGTCTCTGAATACTGGCGAGGCTCTTTGTCACTACTAGCTGAATCATGTTGAGTATTGCTTTCACTGTGCTGTATAATTATTACTCGAAAGTTCTTATTAGTCATCAAATTTAGCATAAACGACATTAGCAAGATGGATGGTACATTACAAAGCGACAGTAAAATAACTTTCCATCATGTTTGCATCACTTTTAAACAACAATGCTCAAAGTATAAACCTTACTTCACTTTTATTGAATCAAATGTACCTGATCCAATGATTATCCCACCCAGCCATGCAGTGATGGCTACCTATAATGCATCAAAGAACGTATGAGTTAGCATTGTTTACCAATAAATTATTTTTGCCAATTTGTACTGCATTGCGATCAGGAGTCATTCATAACAAGTGAATATAATCACTTGAATCGCCAGATGACTTTGCCGCAAGTGATATGGTTTTCCATTGATACATAAGTGCAGATGGAGTGGAGGATGTTGTTGTTAGCCATCACGTTACAAACAATTGTAACTCATTATTGAAACTATGTGACTCTGACTTATGTACAGGAGCTGCCATATTAATTTCACAATGCAGTGCCCATGCTAGTACTAAAATCATAAACTTCAAATGCACCACCTAGACTTATTGGTTTGTATTATACTGGCATGGAGATCAAAAGAAAGAGGAGTTTCCTCTCCTCCCACTGGTGAAGTTGATATAATTATTCCCTAGAGCAGTTATGAGCATCTAACTAGTAGGAGGGGTACATCGAAATAACAGCACAGATGCATACTTCAATGGGCATGGAGTACCATTTTCAGTCTCACCAGTATCTCAGGTTTAAATACCAGGCAGCAATTGTGCCTTGGTAGAGAGAATCTAACCCTTTTTAATTTTAAATTCTTCAGGAGAAGAATGATATTATTGTTAGTAATATCAAGGGCTTGTTGAGCCACAAGCGGCGAGGCTCGATATGTCCTTATTAAGTTGGATACAATGTCCAGACAGCTCAAATCATTTGATCTTAGGCTCCATTAGAACATGCCTCCTTGAGGGAATGGTCTAACTATAATGTATTATAATTTTTAGTTGCTGTTTTCAAGCTATTCGCTGTTCCAGAGGCTGAATCAAGAAATACAAAGGTAGTACTCTACATGTATTATGCACAATATCCTACTTATTTTTATTGTACAGTGTGATGGAAACCCACTTGTGTTTGGTCGATTAGTCAAGGTACTGAAAATAATTATTACAGATTTACCAATTCATGCACCCCATACAGCTTTTCAATATTGCTTCACAAAAGTTTGTGGCCCTTTCCAAAAACAAGGTACCTATGTCGTTCTATAGTATATTGAAATCGCCAAGCATTTTCTACTAATTTGTTATTGTGCATGCATGCTCAAATCTAACTTGCAAATGCTACCCTTATTGGTTGGTAGAGACAGAACATGTCAATGTTCTAAAGTGTAAGAATTTCAATGCTGGATTCCTTGCACCAATGTGACGTGAATGCAATGATCTAAACTTCCTTCATTCACACTATGTATTGAACATAAAACTGTTAACATGAGTGGTATAGGACAAGGTAGTTACTTTTGTAGACTATCAAGATGCCTGCCAGAACAATTTGGTGTGCATTGCTATTATAAAATCGGCAGTTAGCTGTCTTTAAGTCAGCCTTCATTAATGATAGGCTACAGCTTTAGGTTATAGGATACTAGGGCTGTGGACAGTCAGCTATTTGTGGCTAGTCTGCATTGCATTTTGTTTTGCATTATTGTAACCAAAATAAGGTTCTGGGAGGAAATATAAAGAAAGCTACTTCGTTTGCATGCAAGATTATGTATTCTTGCTGCAAGGGTTCATAATCTTGCAATGCCAATGTTCTAAAGTGTAAGAATTTCAATGCTGGATTCCTTGCACCAATGCCCAAAATTGTCCTCCTACTCAAGGATATGATCGAACATCTCAACCTGGCTACAGAATGTTTATTGACATGTTTATTGTGTAAGAGTGTGAGAATAGCACTGAATGCATGAGACTCGTGCATATTGTGTGATGCCTGGTGCACCACACTCCAGGTGATATGCACTCACTGATGGGGCTTTTGATTTCTATAGCTTCTATTATAGATACACCTCTACCTCAGTGTATTACCTACATGTACTGTACTACAGACTAGAGAGACTGATTCGTCAGTGTTTGTTATACGATCTCCTCAGGGAACAGAATCTAGAGGAAAAGATGTGAGATTTATTTTAATTGTTATACAAAATTAATGTGATTATTACTGATAAATGCAGGTACGCTTGTTTAATGAGATAAGACTTGAGAGTGCCAACAACAGAGGGGCATGCTTGTCTTTTGAATATGATTTGTCCTCTAAAAGGTA
This sequence comes from Haliclona indistincta, assembly GCA_964017065.1. Classification (NCBI taxonomy): domain Eukaryota; kingdom Metazoa; phylum Porifera; class Demospongiae; order Haplosclerida; family Chalinidae; genus Haliclona; species Haliclona indistincta. Next base: position 10,598,625 of record OZ024784.1, read on the forward strand.
GTACTATACAAAAATTAATGGCTGTTGCTATTACTATAATAATAATATAGCCTTCAAGCTCATTTAAAAGGTTCAGGAATGAAGTTTGTTGTGTATCGGCATGCTAAGGAGAGTGAAGTATCTGATGAATTATTAATGGTAAGTTTGACTGCAAGAACAAATGTGACTCTACAATAGTTAATGTAGGCTGGCCAGCCAGTAATGCTACACAATCTAAAGCGAGATGGTGAACTTAGTGCTGGTAGCTGCTTTTTAAGATCAGACTCAGACAGAACAGGTAAACAACAATAATGATAATCTTAATAGGCAACCTGTCTCTTGTATAGTTGAGTGCCGACGAAGGGCTAAGGTGCATGGAGTAGAGAGAATTCCTCCTCAGAGTGGGGACACTTTCTGGCAGTTGCAGCTAATGGATAAACCTTACAGTGGTAATATTTTTAATGAGTAGTACATACACACAAGTGATGCAACTGATATCATTGCCGATCAGCAATGATAGGGATGGCTGCTATAGCCTATTCATGTTGCAGCTATTCATGTGTAAAAATTATATCTTTACTGTTATACATTTCTTATAAATAATTATTAGCAAGGGTATCCCACCTCATTAATGACATGCACATGCAGGAAGACCACTTCAATGGAATGATAGGTGCAGAATTCAGCATTTACCTAGTCAGCTGTATGTGACTATAATTGAAGTACCTGGTATTAAAGATATGTATCAGGTATGTTGTTCATGTAATTCTATAAAGAAAAGTTCACCCTTTGTGGTACTACAGGTGGCACTACAGGAGATATGTTGTGATAGTGATGATGATCAGTATTTATCTAATGTGTCTTTCATTCTTTTACCTCCCCAAAGTGAAGTAGGCTTGTTTGGGTTTATTAAAGGCCTAAAACTATTATTTTATTTATTAGATCCAAAATCAAGATAGTGAAAAAAAAATATTTCAAGGCAACTATTTGGTGTTTCAACATGAAGCAACAGAGAGAAAGATTGCTGTTCCTGGTATATTTAATGAAAATTACTTTTTATTTATGTTTGTTATCTGCCCAGTGACAACAAAAGAAATTGACTTGCGGCATAGATTTTATTCTAACAACAGACGACTTAATGTATGCCTTGCACGGCATTGATTTCATCGTTTCTATGGGTGTAATCTCTAGGTGTTTACAGTTCAAAAAGACGCTTCAAGTGACATGACTGTTTTCAATATACACAAGGTAAACCGTAATGCATGTAATTGACTAGCAACACACTGTATGTGTCTGTGCATTCGAACAATGATTTCACTCTGTGGTAACATGTGACAGCATCATATTAAGTGCTATAGTGGTGTATTGCATAAAACAGCCTGTCCTAGCCTTCAGCATCTTGTTTGGCCTAGTTTGTTGGCCCAGTTTGTAAGAGTCGATCATTTGTCTGTTGAAAGTGTCAGTTTGCATTTTGCTTAGATCCCAATGGAGGTTGTTTTTGATTTCTATGCTGCTACTGTGTGGGCATCTGGATTACACAAAATAGCAGAAAAGGTGAGTATTATGGTATACTGACCATTTTTATGGGTCATGGGCGGAGCCACAGGTTTTTTTGCGTGTATGTATGTCTGTCTGTCGGCAGGATTTCTCGTCGCTCGCTGAAAACTAAGCGCTGAAACAAGAACCACTGACAAAAATCGATGCTTGCTTTGATTTGTGAATTTCGATTATAGAGCTTATTGCGTAAAGTTACAGCGTAGATGGCTCACCAGGATTGTTGTTGGTGCTGTGGATTTCTATAAAAGACAAGATTGTCTACTGCTGGCAGCCTTGCAGCTAGTGAGTTCGTCTTTACCTCAGAACAGCGTGGCAGACTTGTACGTTCTCGAGTTATGGCGTAATTTGCTTACCTCGCGATCGATGGCCGTTGCGGGCGATCGATCTAGAGTTCTCGTATACAAACTATCCACAGTTGACTGCCTAGAAGCTGATAGGTTAGAATTTCACTACAGGATAACAGCGCATGTCTAAAGAAGTTGTGTACGTGTAAGCAAGCTATGGACGCTGCGTATCTCGCATGCCGGTGTGCTGTGCCCTGCACTGCATTGTGATTGCTGTACAGAAAGGTATAATAGCTGCAGCTTACATGTACTGTGTATGTGAAATGATCCTGAGGCATCTGCACCTTTGGTGCTTCATTTTATCTTGCAGTTGAGGATAAGTGAGAATATTAACTTCGAAAGTATGAAAACATTTAAGGAAAGCATGTCTTCAGTTGTGATTTGGATACAAGAAGGACAGATCCCATCAAGAAGAGCTGACATGTTACGAACATTAAACGTAAGTATTAAATAATATCTACATTCATATTTACAGTGGAAGCTGCTAACACTTAGGTCATTGAAGTGTTTTTTGGGTTACTGAAGGATTGTTCAGAACTCGTTGATAGTACAGAAGGTGTTGAAGAAACAGATGTGTTCAGGTTAATTAACTCAGTATGAATAACATACTTGTAATTAACACTGTTCATGCATGTTTTAGATACAGAGTTATGCTAACAAGCGTTGTTGATACTATGAAAAAGTACATTCTGATTGCTAAACCCAAGTCTCGCAGATACTTTATTCAGGATGCAATTCTCAAACCTCTTTTTCTAAAGGTAAGACATTGCTCATGAATTCTGCAGTGCAATAATTGTTGCATACTCTTAAGCCTACTTCTAGAGCAGCTATTGAAGATGTTCTTTCTTTGCTTGTGAAGCTAGACACGTATGTGCAAAATATTGCATTCTTTGATTATAAATTGAACTATTAAAAAGGGTTGTTGCAGACAAAATGTCTGAATTTATTTTCAAACATAACCTTGATGAAATTGTCCAAGTGAGCATAACAAATAATATTTTTTAGTTCACCATGTATTTACAGATGGAAAGAGATTCACAAGGATTTTTGATGGCTCTTAGTTCTAGTAGTTTTACCAAAAATGCAACAAAAATTCAGAGTAAGTCAGAACATGCCTTATTATGTTACTGATATTACTATACTACAGATATACTTTTTTTGAATATGCAAAACTATCCTAAGACACCTGAAGATGAAATGAACCTGGAGACTGTGACAAGGTCCACTGAGACGATATCCCAATATAGTGGCACTACTATTGACAGATTCTGGAGAACATTTGTGAGATGTTCAATGATTTGTTACTCTTACCAATAATTTTTTATAGGAATATAAAAGATTAACATGGTCTGAGCCATTGAAAGGGGCAGGAGTACGTGCTATTAAAATGGTGGATACACCCGAAGTTATACAAAATATGCAGAAAAACATCTTGCAACATTTGAGAAATAATAAGGTTTTTTTATTATAAAATTCATTTTAAAATGTTGTTCTTAAAACTCTAGATTATACAAGTAACAAAGGATTCTGTTCCAACAAATTCGTACACCTCTCAGTTGCTTGGTATTTTAGAGTCATTGGTGAACTATGGTTTCTATAGCACAGAAGAGCATTTAACAATTATACCTCATCTTGTAGATGTTCTTGATAATAGTACAGGTGAATATTTCAGTGGGCTTGCTTATTGTATATTACAGTCAGGCAGATAACATTATGTGAAGGAATTGTGGGTTTTTATATAGAAGTATGAATTTGCATAATTACAATTATTATTTGGAATGTGGAGAACTTCAGATTTGATGTGATTTGACTTCGGAACTGTTATATTTCTGTAGATTACTATCCTCAAAGAACACTCAATCGCTTGGGCAATAGACAAGGCATTTCACATTTACTATAATGAGCTTTATTAATGAAGTATTTACACAGGAACTATCACTAGACCCAATCGTTACTCAACAGTTGAGGAAGAACATACAAGGTATAAGAGCACATCTGAAAACAGACCTGTGATCAAGATTAAGACTATGTGAGATATCTATTTACATTGTAATCATGTTGTGAAGACTATTTTTGTAGTGGTGTGAGAGTTTTGCAAAAGTTTCATCAAATATTGATTTATATTTCTATTCAGGTTTGTGGAAAGTTTCATTATTATATCCCAGTTGACCAAAAGATCAAATTGTTTTCTGTGTGTTTTATAGTGGAGGGTGATAAGATACCAAAGTATTCATTTGACCGATACTGAGAATCATCGGTATCTATCTTTTGGTCCACACCCCCAATCATGATGTACTAATTGATTCTCCACCGAATTTTAGATGAATAATAATCATTACCAGAAGCAAATGCACATTAAAAGTTTTGGTATACCCCACAAGTGGAGTATTTCGCATACACACTTGCGAGATTATGAGTAGCAGATAAACAAACAGACATCATATTTAATGTCCTTATTAGAGGGGTGTCTTGATTTAAGGGTTTGTTATGCACCGATTTGGGATTGTATGTAGTGTCCAGTGGGTGTCCTTATTCAACAGTGAGGAGTTCCACTGTACTATCTTATGTCTTATGCCTGCCTTGTGTTTTCCAGAGACTATTATATGATTTCAAGTATCTACTGGAGCGCACTAACTTTAGCTTAGAAGAGTCAATTGTCATACCTTCTGAGGTGGTTGGTAGCAGACAGAGATACTATGAACAGCTCAGTATGAATTTAAGTGAAGAAAATCTCTTGAGTTTATCAACAACAAGTCGTTACACACCTCCACCAGAGAGTTTGATGTCATTGCTTGACTCAAGCAAACTATTTCACTATTTCAGGTTAGAGAATGCAAAGTTAGAATTATTTTATTATCATGCACTTAACAAATTTATCAACAGTAATCCAGATGATGCAACACAACGTCTCGAGTTTTTACTTGATGATGCTGCATACTCAGTTTTTAGCACAGCTGAAGGCTGTAAACTTGTGCATATTCTACTTGATCTACTGCACTACAATGATAGCGAGCTATGCTTGTCTGCTGCTCAACTACTGTTTGAGATGCACCACAAAAAATCTGCCATACTATTTGCAGCTCAAGATGTTTACCTTGTTGATCCTACTTTAAGTGGGTTTATGCAGAAAGTTCTTCCTTTAGCCTGTAAAACTGATAATGACAAGGTCATACACAAAATGCTGCGAGGTGTTGTTCATCAAGAAGCTAATCCTCACCTGCTTGAAATACTGGATGAGTTATGCCTGGATTGTGTAGAAGAAAATGATGAAAATGAGCCTGCTGTTTGCCAGCAATCTATTCTTTATAGTTCAGGTCAGCTTAAATACATTGCTCTGCTAATCTATATGTCTTTATTGAGGCATGCTAGTGCCTCCTTAAGGGTGGCTACAATGCAAGAGGGTATGTGTGTCGCCATCTTGTGTATGTATAAGTAAAATGGTGCTTAATTCCTTAATTTCATGCATATTCTAGTCTCTAAAACTTTTTGTCACTAAGTGTTTATGCACACACATTCCTTTGTTTTGAGCGACAGGAATTCAAAAACAATTATTAGAATGAGAAAATAAAGTGAAGCCTAACGGTAAACCCATAGTTTCATTTACAATAATGTAAAATAGCAGAAAGGGCTATTCTTTGGTGGTGCTTATTGCAAGAGAAACTTTTCCACCAATGGTTTTGAACTGTGGGTCCATACTACAAATCTGTTCATCTTGTTTTCCTTTTCGGCAAAGTATAGTTCAATATCATGCATGTACTGAGCCTCTTTGTTTTCAGCATTAGCTTAGTTTCCTGTTGGTGATGGCTTTCTCTATGAATGAACGAACAAGTGACAGAGGGTTAAACCAACAAGAGGGGAATGACAGAGGGGTACCGTAACCCTTGTGCATGCTCCAAGGGTTAAAATTAAAAAGATTTCTATCGAGTTGTAGGGACAAAGAAACCTACCACTGGTCCACAATTTAAACCAACAAGAAAATGGTAACATGCTTGACTGTATAATAGACCATGCATCCTACAGTGGCTGCACATAATTATGGACTCTCAGTCAACACCAGCATTCATGGCCTATAGCCAGTAAAGCCTTGTTAATTGGTTCCTTCTTGGTTTACATTATGGACCAGTGGTATATTTCTTCATCACTACATCCTTTTGATTTCAATAGAAATCTTTTTAATTTTCTTGTGAGATATGATATGAGCTGTTGTCAAAATACTCACTATTCTATAAGGGTGCTGAACGGTTTCAACACTAAATTTTGTTTGTGTAAAGCAATCTCAGATTATCCCAGGTTGCAGGTTACATTACACACAGCATTTTAAAGACGCAGTCTTCTCTCTTGCATTGCAAACAGTAGTGCTGACAATCATTGGTAAAGTTACAAACCTGGTAAAACTTGAGTTTTGTCGTTTCCTTTCAGCACAACGAAACTCTTCTGGCATGCACGTGCCTTTAGAACATGATCTGCTGTAAGCAGGTGTTAGACACCGTTTGTTTTGCTTGCATGGATCACATACACTATCTATACATAGATTCGATGACACTGTCAACAGTTAGCATGTAGATATTGCATTCTCTTGGCTCTAGAGCTCTTAAAACAGTAGTTATCTACATGTAGGATCACCACTTCAATGTTTTTTAGCCAACAATAGGTTTTTTGCAGGTACCGATGGTTCAAAGTGCATGTAAGACTAGAGATTATTACATTAATTTTACGATTTGCAAAAGTGAAAACACAAGTACTCTACTGTATTAGTGAGTTATTAGGCCCATGCGCTTATATTTCCACAGGCCTGGTAAAGTTAAAGTGGAACCCCTCTAATCGAACACCATTGAGACCCATAAATAGTGTCCTTATTAGGAAGGTGTCCTGATTTCAGGAGTTGTTATACGTATTGATTTGGGATCATATGTAGTGTCCACATTACAGTGGGTGTCTTTATTTCAGGGGTGTCCACTGTAAGCACGTAGTAAACACTGTGGACCAGTATATTAGTTTATTTCTGAGCAGACATCTATACATCTTCTGATTTTGTCTCCATAACTACATTATTCTTATTAGGTCTATTTCTGCTAATACTTGACTATGTATTAAAATATGGCTCTAGTGGTGACAATTCACACATAAAATGCAAAACAAAATGTTATGAGCTTTTGAGAAAAATCACTCGGAAAAATCCTAAGGCAAGTCTAATTGTTTTATAATATTATTATTATAAGTGGAATTAACAGGCACAGCTCAGAGTATTTGAAGACATTACTGACTTAATGAAAGAAAAATCATGTGTGTTTGCAATGGCTGAACTATTAACTGAGGCAAGTATCATAACACACTAACAGATTATGAACACTTTCTTTCAGGTCTTTTCTTTCAATTCTGAAATATGCATGATGCTTTGCAATCTGGATGCTGGACTAAAAGAGTTTTTAACAGAGGCAATTTCTAGTGCTCACTCTGACCAGCATGAGCTAGTACACATTATGAATGTTGTTGTTATGGTATGAAAGTACTGATCACACATTATAATCGGTGTAGACAATAATTATTTTCAGGGCAATCCATTGTGCAGAAATCAAGTAGCTCAATTGATAAAGGAAGCTGGTGAGAGTGACTTGTCACATCTCATATGTGAAAACAAGGAAGGCCGGATACAACTTTTGTGTTTAAAACCAAATGAGGTGATTACAGTAACAATAGTGCAGAACATTGCCTGATGCTCATGATTGGCAAGCACTTTTTCTGCAAACAGGGTAATGTTGATGATCGTAGTAACCTTTGTCTATTACTAAACATTGTTGATGTTCTCGCCACTTGCTGCACTGGAGAGTTTCTCAAGTCTGAAATAATTGCTGAGAATATAATTCCTTTTGATGAAATTCTAGAGTAAGTAATTTTTAAATGCAATCATTATAAACTCAATTTTTACGTGCAGAGTGCTTTTTCATCCTCATATACCACTTGAGAATAAAAAACCATTCACTGCATTACTGAACTGGGCATTTCTAGAGACTGAGAGAGACTCATTATCATATATCAAGCAGTTGGTTATGAATGAGTAAGGATCTAGGCTATTTTGCATTTCATATTGTTTTCAATTGTGCAGGAACTTCAAACTACATTTGGAAGAGATTATACTTATGATTAGTACATTCTTAGAAGATAGTCAGCTAATGAAATTAACAGAAGTGCATAGAAATTTACGAGCTCTTGGCAAGCGTCACTTTAGTGTAGCTGGTTGGATGAAACATTGTTCAAATTCACCTATCATAATTAATGCCAGCAAGTACACTGCATCCTTGGCAGGCTTATTATTGTACTTGCTGCAAGGCCTTATTCCTACAATTTTATCGCTGCTATCCGATAAACTGAACAGATTTAGTAACTTTTCTGAAATGTTGCAAACACTGAAGGCATTTGGAGAGTGCTTGATGGTTAGTGAGACTTTTTATGCATAATTATTGAAAATAATTAATTTTGTAAAGAAATTTCAACATTTTTTGAGTGAACCAGACTATGCAGAGGCTACTATGAAATGCCTAAACAAAATTGGATTTATTCTGCGTGGTAATGTCTCTACGGAAGTATATTCCAGATATATGCTAGTAAGGTTTAATTAGCAGTTTATAGCACATTGTAACAAAAATGAACATTTTACAGGGTATTCATAGAACCAAATTTTCAGTGCAGACAGTGTTGCCTAAAAATGCAAAAAGCAAGTGTGTTCTTTTGAATGAAAAGCTGCAAGAGTTTGTCATAAATTACCAAATGGCCTGTTCTGGAACACTCTATTCAGGTAGAATACTTGACTACACTAATAACTGTATTATTTTTGTAAACCAGGAAATGTATGCATGCATCCTTATCCTTTCAAGCCAGGATTTGACCGGCTTGTTGATTTATTTGAACTTGACAGCTGGTAATGACTGCTAAATACTAATTACCATAATTTTGCTCAATTATAGCACTTCAGACTGTGGAGAATCAAATATAAAAAATCTTCTTAAATTGTTAGAGTAAGTTAAATAAATATGTACGTCAACAAAGTTTCTTACAGCATAATTTATGTCAAGATTCATCGCCAAATCAAGGGAAAGGAAAGATCTGAATTAGACAGATTATTGCATGTAACTCTGCATGTACTGACAGCTGTGCTACAACGAAAAGTTACCATGGTTGAACAAGCTGAGAATCAACAAATGCGAAGAGTGTAAGGCTATATCTTGATACCTAAATAGTTTGTGTAAACACTATTATTATAGCATATACGAGCAGCATCTGAAACCATTGCAAGGCCATCTTCTTAAGATTCATGCTCATGAAAAGACTATGAAATTTTTGTCTCATCCAATTGAATCAATATCATACCTGGTATAAAGCACTTGTTGAAATAATACTTGTTCTATTTTTATGTTAAAAAGGTGATCATATTTATGAAACAACTCTTGTTTTTTGGAAATTCTCAAGCACAAGAAATGATTGGTGTTCTTCTGTCATCAGACAGATCAAGAGTGCTTTTTTCCAAATTCAGGAATATTTTGGAAGGTGTAGGCGCACCAAGGTACTCTGGAATATGATTTTGCTTTTTTATTATTTTTATTTTTATTTTTATTTAGTACTGATTTGCAAGCATCTATTCCAGTGGTAAGTTAATATTATCAGTTATGCAATGATTATGCCGTTTGCTGTCTTGTAGTATGTGTCAGACGATCCTATGGCAGTAAGTTATATTAATCACATAATTATTCTGACAATTATGCCAAATGCAGAGAACCAGGAAAAGATCTTATACAGTACCGCCTACTCCTCCTGGTCAGTTTACTGTATTAATAATTATTTCTATTTGCTTTCATTAACAGTAAAATTCTCCAAGAGACCTACTTCACAAGAAATTAAAGTATGTAGCTACCTTACATTATTCCATTTTGTTGTATTATGTTAGGCTGTGCCACTTGAATACTTGCAACCATCTCCTTCTGCAAGTCATTTTCTAGAAAATGTAGTAGAGGAAGTTGAACTCGATGTAAAAATGAAAGAAAGGTCTATTGAAAGTCTAGGAGCTACAGGTGTATAAATTTTAAACTGTATTACAATTAATTTTATAATGCAACACTATGCAGGTGAAACTACGCCACTGATTGAGAAAGTGTGTTAACAGAGTAGTAATTACTTTAACTTCCTATTAATTTTTTCATAGACAACATGTTCGAGCACCATTGCTAATTTTGTTACTGAACCAGAAGACACTGATAACCAAACTTCTATTGCTGATGAACACACCACTGTTGATGAAGTGAGTAACATGATTTCTCATAATTATTTACTTAACTTAATTACACTACAGACCAACCCATTTTTTGGCAGTCTGATGCAACCAGTAGATCACATTTCAACAAACATTAGTGAGTGTTGCTCAATGACTACTATGATAATAATTTCTTTAACACAGTTGATGATGAGGTAGATGTAGTACTAGATGTAGTATCCTTCTTGTGTGACGGACAGAGAAAAGAACTTCAAGATAAAATTGGAAGAGAAACTACCCATTGTTCAGTTAGTATTTCATCATGGTGTTCTAACAGTGGGCATGATGATGCTAAAATGCAGGGCAGTAACTTAATCAACCAGATTACACTTCTTTTAGAGAGTATGGCTGAGTGCATTAATCTTAAAAACATCAGCACAGCAAAAAAAGCCTTCCAGGCTCTGATTGAATTGTGTGCTGGAAACTACCTAAATCAAGAGGTGGCATTCAGGGTACAAGCACTTGCTTCAATTAACTCATTCCTCAAGATTGATCCATCTCACTTTGATATGGTTTATATTATTGTTGTTCATGCATTAATTCGTTATACTTATAGGATCTACAAGCTGAAATAATGTGTGTTAAGTGTTCAGCTGTAGAGTTATTAGAAGTTATGCTGGAAGAAACAGATACTTCCAGCTCAGAGTTGGCAAGAAAAATATATGCCCAATTAATCCTCAAAAATTTAATGATTACCATGATCCAGATGTGGAGATCTCACAACACATCAAATCACAGAGCTGATAAAAGTTTTTGGAGAAATGGACTAATTAGAAGCTACCATACTATCAAAATGATAGCTCATTACAAGTGTATCAAACCTGAAGAAATGGGTATGAAAAGGTTTAAGTAGTAGTTATTCCATGCCTACCAGGTGTGTATACCACACAATACCGAGTGTGATGGTATACATACCAGGTGGGCATGGAATAACTACTACTTAAACCATAGAACTGATACCATACCACTTGTACCATAGCAACCATTGACGTATTTAATGACGTCAATTGTTTATGAGGTTCCATTAGCATCAGTAAGACAACTGTGTATAAAAAGCGAACATACTTAGGCCTACCCTACCTTTGGTAAAGGCGAACCACCCCCTTTCAAAGTTTCCAATACTGTTTACTGTGTGAAGTCGAGTCATGTGACTCTATTAGTGTAGGGATTTTTCCTGTATACATGTACACATCTGGTGATATACAGGGAAAATCCCCATTGCAGGGAAATAATATTCGATATATTTCCCTGGCGGTGCCTTTGATCTTTGAGGTTGCTATGGTACACACTTACATAACCTTTATTATTATTTGTAGTAAAAGATAAATTCAGGCTGGTATTTGGTAGACATAACACTGAAGTAGAATCAATGCTGTATTTCTGCAAGGAATGGTCTCATAGCATTGAGATTGAGTACAAGTCTAAAGGAATTCTAACAAGAGTGTACTTTCCTTTTCCTCCAAAGGTTTATTGCGTCAGCGGATATTATTATTTGTTTATAACACATATAGTCACATTTGGTGCTAGCTGACAAAGAGACAGTTTGCAACAACCTTTCAAGAGAATCAGGAGATGAAAAACTTAGAGATCTTTTGCGTTGGACAGAGTCACTTCGAAAACGCAGTCACTGGAAGGTAAGGAACTCTGAGTTTACATGTACAATGAAACTTTTCTTGGTGCATCGTAGAAGAAAGTTGATAGTCATCGATGGTTAAAATGCATTACTTATTTTTCGTAAGTAATAAATTCTAAATACTCAATTAACTTGCTTACATTTTCACACAGAACTATTCGCCATATTATCCTCATTGTGCTTACTTTCATATTAAATATAATTTTGATAAGTTCGACATCAGTAAAGACAACAACAGCAGGCCTAAGAAGGTAACAAAGAGTTAATAATACGTAATGTATTATACATGTACAGCAAGCCAACGCTGATACATAACGTAAACATGACCATAACCGAGGAACAGCATTGGTACACAGCTACAGTTGTCAGTCTTGGATTGATTCATTTATTCTTGTCTATATGGATGGTAACAGAGTTTTACATCAATGAGTATCCCCACATACGTCTCAGTTCTCCTCTCCTTAATCATATTGTGTAAGTACACAACCAAACATATTTATGACAAATTTACTTTGTTATCAATCAAAGATGGTATACAAGTCGAAGAAGGCCACTGATAATTTCTTTTTTCAACAAAATCTTTTGTTGCCAAATAGCAGTTGCTAAGCCACAACCTTACAGCCATTTTGAACGCTCTATAATAGACACTGAAGCTATTTATAGACTGATATTTGTGCTATGCTCATTCATCTCACTGACAATTGAAGGTGGTCTTTATCCTATTTGTTTATACTATATATTTCTCAAAAGCGACTTTGCAATAACTGTATGGACTTCAGTGACCAAAAGTGGTGAGTTGAATCAATCATGCTCAGAGCCCTCCTAATACCAGGGTTCGGGTGAAGTACGTCTAGTAAAGTTTATACATTATACAACTGTATAGTAGAAAAGAAAACATTTAACATAACGCCTGCCATATACATCCTTCACAACCATGCTATAATTAATTTTTATACATTATACAACTGTATAGTAGAAAAGAAAACATTTAACATAACGCCTGCCATATACATCCTTCACAACCATGCTATAATTAATTTTTACCATGCTATAATTAATTTTTACTTTCTTTTTACAGCTAAAGCCCTGGTCATTATTTTGTTACTGGTCTTAATGATTCTTGTGATGTATGCTGTGATTGCATTCTACTTTTTCAATAAATTCTTTGACAACGATTCCCAAAATCTTCGTTGCGATGATATTTTTGAGTGCCTCATTACTGTGATCAGGCTTGGTTCACTGTCTAACCCACCACTAGGAGATGTGCGTGCGACATGCTATGCATTTTAATGCTGTTGCAATAATTTTTCTATTGTAGAACATCAGTATTGTTGATGTTGATATCACAGTGGCTGTCTTAAGACTGTTCTACAGCATTTCTTTTTTTATTATTGTGACCACACTGGGACTAAATGTGGTGATTGCAATTCTTGTAGACAACTTTTCTGCTCTCAGGGAGAAAAAGGTCTGTTGTTGTATTTTCATTCCTATGGTCATGCAATTAATGCTATAGAACCAAATAGAGCAAGACAAGTTAAATGTGTGTACTATATGTGGTCTAACAAAGAGTGATTTGGATCACAGGGCCAAAACGGTAATTTTAATGGAATGTGAATTAAAATTTATTGGAGATTTTAATTTTTATGCAGTATGGAGGTTTTCGAAAACATGTCAAAGAAGCACATAGTATGTGGAACTACATTTATTTTGCATTGTACTTGGACTACAGGGACAGAAATGACCACAATGCACTGGAGAAATACATTTTTGAAGCTGTTAGTACACATAATTTCAGCGTTATTACTTTATGTTCACTATTAATTTTGTTATATAGATGCTTAATCATGAAATTGACTTTTTTCCTCGAGGGAAAGCTAAAGATATAGTTGAAGATGAATGAAGGAGTGGATTGGATTGTTTTTAAGACTATTAAAATAGCGCTGTCAAAACCTAGTTATGTCCACGTAGTGTGTATGTACTTAAGTGAATAATAATTCAACAGTAGACTGTCAATTATACTCAAATGGAAGACATTGAATGAATAGGTGGGAGAGATTGCGGATCAACTCTCATGGTTGAGCTAACTAGGAAGCTGGCCTCCTAATAAAGAAACATGAATAACTTATTAATAACTTATTCTATCAATGGTGTATTAGTTTTCTTGCTAAAAATAACAGACAAATACATTTTGATAAATATATCTCTGCCAGTGTGTATAACAAAACAATTAAAACGGCATTATTGATAAGACGTTCAGTGGTTTTTTAAATAGACTCTTTGTACTCTAGTATTGGTGGAAGTGATGCCACACGTGTGCGATGAGATGGTTCTTCACTGGGCTCATCATCACTTTTTGTAACATCATGGAGAAGATCTGATTTTCCTTCCTGATCAAGTGATGATATAACATCATTTCCACTGTGTTCCTTTACTCCTAATGAGTTCATCATACCGACTCCTGAACTAATGTAAGCACCAGCACAAGGGGGCTTTTTGAATAGTCTGTCGAAGAAGTAACCATTGATGTAAACTAGAAACATTTGAAAAAACTAAACATAAAAACAATTGCATGTGCAGTTATCCAAATCAGCATGCCACATTTTTTCGAGGAAAAACATAGCGAATACAACTCAAATACTAGAAAGGAAATTGGAAAAAGATTTGTGACGAAATCAAAAGGATGTAGGAATGAAGACATCTACCACTGGTCTACAATGTAAACCAGGAGCGCATAGGAGGAAGGAGCGTTCAATTCCAATCGTGTGCGTAGTAATATCCAAACGTAAACTCCGTAGTAGTAATATCCAAACGTAAACAAACGTAATCTCCAATCAATTCAGCAATGTGGGTTTGTCCCGGTTATAAATTAATTAACGTTAATTATTGAATCCCAAGGAATCACATTGCGATATCCAATGATTCAATCTTTTAGTATCACATGTGATTACTAAAAGTTTCCGATGCATATAGTATACTGCATTGTGATTACTGTACATACAGGAAGGTATAATAGCTGTGCATATGGAATGGTGGCATTCCACCAAGGCATCTGCACCTTTGGTGCTTCATTATAATATTATTCATTATTGTGTCATAATTAGCATCCTGTATAGGATTGGGTGAACTAAATGTACAGCAGTTTCAAAGATCTTGCATAGAAGTGTCACGACCGGAAGCATGACGTTGACCAACTAGTTTTGGTCGTGTGTCATGCGTTTGATTGGTCAACGTCATACTTCCGGTCTTGAGATTTTATTTGCTGTAAGCCAATCCCGTTTTTGCGGGAGAGGCGTGACGAAAACCACTGGAATTTTTAACGGTTATTTGTATTCGCTTAATTTCGTAATGATTATTATTAATTGTGACCTAATTTGCGAAAAGGGGTATTTGTGCTACTAAAAATTTTGAACGCATGGCTCTAATCAAATTGAATAGTCTGTTGAAGAAGTGACCATTGATGTAAACTAGAAGCATTGGAAAAAACTTTGTGCTGGTGCTTACATTAGTTCAGGTGTCAGTATGATGAACTCATTAGGAGTAAAGGGTAAATGAAGAACAGTGACTTTGAAATTTTTTATACAGCAAGTAGAATAATTAAGTATAATAAATAGAAACTTTCATTAGCTTTCAACTGAGTAGCAGCTATTTGCATGCGCTCAAAATTTTCAGGAGCACAAATACCCCTTTTCGCTGACGCTAAATGGCGTCATAAGAGTTTAAAGGGTTAATTTTGATGACCCCGACCAGCACATGTGATCGATCGGGGAAAGGCGGGATCTTTCCAGGCACTTTATCTAGTGTTCAGTTCTCTGTTTATCCAGAAAAATGGGGGTGCCTAAATTTTATCGCTGGATTAGTGAGCGGTATCCTTGCCTCAGTCAAGTAGTCAAGGAATACCAAGTTAGTTGGCTCTATTTAGAACTGTATTATATGCTACCAACACTTCAGATTCCTGAATTTGACAACCTATATCTTGACATGAATGGTATTATTCATACCTGCTCTCACCCTAATGACGAGGATGCTACATTCAGAATTACCGAGGACAAAATATTTAGCGATATTTTTCGCTATCTGGAAGTGCTGTTTCGTATTGCAAAGCCTCAAAAAGTAATGTTCCTCGCTGTTGATGGTGTAGCTCCTCGTGCGAAAATGAATCAGCAGAGGGGAAGGCGGTTTCGATCAGCTCGCGAAGCTGAAGATCTGGTCAGAAAGGTAATTAATTGATAGCGAGTGGCATATTTTGGTGGCGACACTGTGTATATAATATCGTATTTCTTCTAAAATTTTGGCGAATAAATAATTCAGATATATTTGGCTAATATTTGGAGATAATTGTGACAGAAGTTCCAAAAGTGATGAATAATTGGAGGTGTGGCAACGAGCACGTGTTTTAAACAAGAACGCATCTACAGCTCTGTTATACAAAGTACAGGACTTTTCACGTTAGGTTGTTGGCTGACTAAGTGCTTGGTGAAATTTGGAGGCCTAGGTTTAGTACACATTTTCAGCAACAATGTGCCGAAAAATAGGAAGTGCTGAATCTTTAGAAGAAATACGGTATACTCATCTTTCCAACCTCTGAAACATGAAAACCTAATATCTCCTCCCAAAACGAGATTTAGGTCTCAAAATCATTTATTTATGCATCGAAACAATATTGTGACAGTATCACTGGAAGAGTCTTTTCTGAAAGAGTCTCATTCGCCGGTATGCTTACTGCATCAATCAAATGGCTCCAGCAAGTCAAGACTTGTGTACCAAAGATGGTTACTGCAAGGACTTAGCTTCGGTGTTGCTGTCAAATGGTCACAAACTGTAGGCAACTCATTCTAACTTTATCCTGTGTAAAAATTAGTAGAGCCACACCAGCCATTACATACAAACATGTGATGTCGTAAGAAGGGTTAAGGTTGTGTTTATGGTTAAATGTTATATGTGAAAACGTGAGAGTGCCATTTTGTGTCATCCCCATGTCACAACTCACGTGACTTGGATTTGAACCAGTTACCATTAAACATCATAATTAATATTTTTTTGAGAAATGAAGGCAAAAAGGCTAATAACATCTTAGGCGCATTCACGTGGACTATGCAAAGTGTATCGAATGTGCATTCAATCTGGTCCGTCAACGTTCTCTTGAAATCAATGTGAATCGAATGTTCTTTGTGTTCACTCCACCTCCGGGGGTAGATTGAAAGTGGATTGGAAGCGAATTGGAACTTTAGCTTATGGGTGCAATATATCGCATGCACCTCTTATACCGCGAGTATACAAAAAGTTGTTGGCAGACTAGTACAGTGCTTCCAGTCTAAACATTCCAATGTACCACATTTCACCTACATGAAATGTTTTTGCTCATAAAAACTAAACTATAGATGTCACGGTTATGTGATTTGGTGAGAGAGTTGATAGTTGATACATCCATCTAGAGTATGTGTGTATAGTTAGGAAGACATGGCTTATTTCATCTCGAAGATATCAGCAGTTCAGTGGCTGTTGTTGGAAACACCAATTATCATTTATTTTTAGGCCATAAAAACTGCTATATTGTTAGTTAAGAAGAAAGACTTGGCAAACAGTTGAGTAACTAGTTCATCTATCATATACTATATAATGGGCGCTTGATGTTCACGGAAACTACAGTACGGTCCTAAACAAGGTCAAAATTACCCAAATTCTACAGGTGAGAAAGTTTTTAGATTCAAAAACGCTCAACTTCGAGAATTAAGAAAAGAGTGCTTGCAAGCAGGTAGCCACATGCCTTTACTATCCTCAGCGTTTCAATCGTGACAGTACTGTAGCTTACACTGTACTCGAATACGGCGACCTGATAGCGGCAGCACTTGCCGCTTCTGGTCGTCTTTGCTATATCTTATGATGTAGACAATGATGTTCGTCAAATCATAGAGACAATGTACGGGTATATACGGGTATTGTATCCGTATATTGTCCGTATAATTATTGTATTTATGATTTGACGTATGTCATTTTATACGTCATAATAAGGCAAAGACGACCAGAAGCGGCAAGTACTGCCGTTATCAATTCGAGTACAGTGTAAGCTACAGTACTGTCACGATTGAAACGCTGAGGATAGTAAAGGCATGTGGCTACCTGCTTGCAAGCACTTTTTTCTTAACTCTCGAAGTTGAGCGTTTTTGAGTCGAAATACTTCCTCACCTGTAGAATTTGGGTAATTTTGACCTTGTTTAGGACCGTACTGTAGTTTCCATGAACATCAAGCGCCCATTTTACAGTATATGATAGATGAACTAGTTACTCAACTGTTTGCCAAGTCTTTCTTTTTAACTAACAATATAGCAGTTTTTATGGCCTAAAAATAAATGATAATTGGTGTTTCCAACAACAGCCACTAAACTGCTGATATCTTCGAGATGAAATACGCCATGTCTTCCTGACTATACACACATACTCTAGATGGATGTATCAACTCTCTCATCACAATTAACCGTGACATTTATAGTTTAGTTTTTATGAGCAAAAACATTTCATGTAGGTGAAATGTGGTAAATTAGAATGTTTAGACTGGAAGCACTGTAAACCTTCGTAATAAGGATTTGAAGGGCTAGGAAGATTGCAGTGTAGCTTTTTGAGTCACACAATTCGCTACATATGAACGCTTGTGATGCACATTGAATTCACTTTCCCAATTCGCATTGGCAGTTTTGGAGATACAATGTTCATCATAAGTGGATTTCATGTGAACACACCTTTATACTGTTACATATTGCTTATTATTTGCAGGCAGTTGCTAAGGGAACTGTCTTACCTAAGGAGGAGCGGTTTGACTCTAACTGTATAACTCCTGGGACAGAATTTATGGCACGTCTTCATGAGCAGCTTAAGTATTTTATTAACAAAAAGCTGGCAACTGATCCAGCTTGGCAGAAGGTTGATGTCATCCTTTCAGGACACTGTGTAAGTTTTATTGTTAGACATGCATCTAAATTATCATGATTTACAGGTTCCTGGTGAGGGAGAACACAAGATTATGGATTACATCCGCCACCAGAAGTCCCAACCAGGCTACAATCCCAACACCAGACACTGCCTATACGGTCTTGATGCTGACCTGGTTAGAAACCAATCCCTTACTTG
Organism: Haliclona indistincta; assembly: GCA_964017065.1. Classification (NCBI taxonomy): domain Eukaryota; kingdom Metazoa; phylum Porifera; class Demospongiae; order Haplosclerida; family Chalinidae; genus Haliclona; species Haliclona indistincta. The sequence goes on from OZ024784.1 coordinate 10,617,562, forward strand.
GAACCTGAACTAGCCTTACAGTAATTGACCATGAGCTGCTGTGATCAAATAGGCAAAAATATGGGGCAGCTTGCCTTCAAGCACCAATTTGCATGACATTTTTGTTAGACCTCAATTGTCAGAATACAACACATGTTGAAACAAACTCAACCTGATGTAATCAAAAGAGTAACTTTTCTTGCTGGTGCTTGCTAGAGTGCTGAATTGTCATGTACAGTACCTGTATCAGTGGCATAGTCCTAGTAATACTTTTAAGAGTGACTTAAGGCTTAACTCTCATGGGCTGTGTCAAAAGAATTGTGGGTTTAACCGTTTAAGTGGGAGGCTTCTCAGTTCTAAGATGATGAAGCAGGTACAATGCATAAACATTTACAACACTTCAGTGATACTTTACTTTTGCAAAAATCATCTCTAAACTTTAGTTTTTTTTGTTGTTAAAAGTTTACTTGTAATTCACTTTTAGATTATGCTTGGGCTAGTGACTCATGAGCCACACTTCTGTTTGCTTCGAGAAGAAGTTCAATTTGGAAAGAAGGCTAAGAGACAAACGTCTCCTGACACTGTGACTTTCCATCTTCTTCATCTCTCTATACTCAGAGAGTATATTGATTATGAATTCTCTCCTGTCAAGGTAATGTTTTTTTTTATTCATAATGTGAGTTTGTGTTTATGATGTGTGCAGAAGGATTATTGTGTTTGCACTTGTGCAGACATCACACGTGTATACACGATACACAAAGAACAAAGCTGCGGGTAGATAGATGTAGATACACGAGGCTAAGGAAATACTTTTGTATTTTTGACAGCTGCACCCAATTGTAATATGTGGCAATCTCGATTGGACGATTTCGGTTGATGACCGTCCCAAAGCAGCTAGTCTCATTCCCAGACCACACCTCTTTCGCTATGCTTCCCAGAGGGTCTGGCAACTTGCTTGACTTTTCTCGGTCTTGGTGAAGTTTCATTCTCAGAAAATGGAAATGACCAATCAGATCGCCTTATGTTCAAAATTCACATGACAGACGTGCTGGTGAGCACATGATCAATATGCCGGTAGTGCAGTGTGTTTTGATTCACCGATGAAAGAGAGCATCTAGGGTAATCTTTGTTAACTAATAAGTATACTGTACTACGAGGCAGCCAGTCACTTCTTAGCTGGCTCAAATGAGCGATTTCTCTTCCAACAGGTATGAAAAAATGATTTATTGTTCACGCCATTACATTTGTGAGCGTGACACGCCTTTTGGTTTTGGATTTATTGTACACAATTTACACAATTCAGATGCATGTTCTATTGAAGCAAGACACTACTGCATAATTTTGTGTTTAAAAAATCTTCCTTTTATTGAGTTATTTGTTGTCTCTCAATAGGAAGCTCTACAATTTTCTTATGACCTGGAGTCCATTATTGATGACTGGGTTCTGATGGGATACCTAGTTGGGAATGATTTTATCCCTAGTTTGCCCAATATGCATATCAAACAGGTTGTTAAAATTAATGTGCATTAATTATGTTGAATATTTCTTTGTTATTTCATGTAGGAAATTCTTCCTTTTCTGTACAAGAAATATGCCGATGTATTACCATCACTAGGAGGTATTATAACTACATGTATTATAACTTCTGTGCCGTAGAAGCTTGCGACCTTAGTGGGTCTGGCTGGCTGGAAATTTAACAGATGACGAAGCTAGAATGACAAGTTCTAGCGGTGATTGAAAATCATGCCAATTTTCTAGACTTATAACTACAAAGTGCTCCTGCAGAGTAACAATAAACTTGATCAAAGTGGGTTTAGTAGCGCATATTTTACTGGACGCGGTCACTCGTCCATGTATCAGCATCAGTGCAGTTGCAAGAAAAAGTGCACAATTCAATATGCATAAGATATCTACATAGTCTAAAATATTTAGGGTTTAAGCTGACGGGTAGTGTTTGCCTAATTACAAAATATAAACATCAATACTTGCAAAAGTTAGCATGCTAGAGTGCTATACAGGTAAAGGTAGTCTTGGAGCTAGCACTGGCATAATGCAAAGAAATGCTAGCAACTAAATTTATAATTTTGAATGAAGAAATGTATGAATGAAGAAAAACCATACTACAGCCTACAGGTATACTTCACACTTAGCTGCAAAGTGTTCGTGCCATGTAGTTTTACTAGAGGTCCTGAGAACAGACAAGGGCAAGGCAGCCTGCTTGACAGCAGTCTTCAGTCACATTAGGCAATAACGGGGGCTAGTTTACTACATGTACTTTTATTATTCCAGGGTATATAAACAACAATGGTATTCTTAACATGGAAAGGTTTGAAAAGTACTTGGCCGCATTAGCAGAGGTACAGTATTGTGTTATTATAAAGTGTCACCTACTAGCATATCAAAATTACTTGCAGTTCGACTATGACCACTTCAGTGAACTTATCACTAACAGCAAATGGATGAAGAGTAAGAGTAGTCATCAACACCAAGCGGAAGAGGAATTATGGATCGATAAGACTCAGTCAACAGATCCTGAAACCATAATGAGACTACAGGTATAATATTTTCAATTGAACAGTGTAACCTAACAACACAATTTGGCATCATACTCACGGTTTCCTCCAGATAATTAATGATATTCATGACTTTTGCAAGTAGCTGTGTTTTTCTAGCCAAGGGTATTCGTGCAGACAGAGTTGCTGTGTGAAGTTTGCCTATCGATAGGCATCGATTATAGCAAATTTCAGCAACGCAGCGTTAGCAATTGCGGAGTGACAAGCTCGCCCTGTAAAGACCAAGCACGATTGATTCTAAACAATTTTTCTTTAGTTGTGCGAAAGGTACGAAGCTAAAACTGCTCGAGCATGCTCATCTGCCATCTGTGCAAGTATTCATGCGAGCTTTTCGCCAAGTGCTGCTCGTACACGATAATACAACAACGCAGGCTGTGCTGTCTGGCACCACATAGCTATAATATCGCGTACGAGCAGCGCTCGGTGAAAAGCTCGCTTAAATATCTGCACAGATGGCAGATGAGCTTGCTTGAGCAAATATACCTTCGTACTTTTCGCACAACTAAAGAAAAATTGTTTAAAATCGACTGTGCTTTGTCTTCACAGGGCGAGCTTGTCACTCCGCGATGGCTAACGCTGTGTTGCTGAAATTAATTATATTCGATGCCTATTGATAGGCAAGCAAACTGCACGCGGCAACTCTATCTGCACGAATACCCTTGGTTAGAAAATTGCAGCTACTTGCAGAAGTCATGAATATGATTAATTTGGTCGTCCGCCACCTTAAGGTGGAATTATAATAAAATTTAATCATAAGATAATACAAGAATGTGCGGCAAAGATACGAATTTTTACTAGTTTATTAACTATTTTTACTAGTTAGATAACATTGCGGTTTCAGACTTTTGTTCTCTCCATAAGAGTACATGGATTTTTGGGTGTTCGCAGTTCTTTATTGATTCCAGATCTGATAGCTTCAAGATGTGCAGCCTGGTGTCCTTCATGGTCCTATGCATGCATGTTGCTTGTGTTATGGCCGCCAGAGTGGTGCGTGGGCATACACGATCGCTCGGTTGACGGCCTTAGAAACTGAGGAACGGCTAATCCATGCAATTTCGTCAAAATAATTCAGTGACTAAAGGGTTAAAACAGTGAAGGCAGCATGCATGGTGGCAACTTGTAGCCAGTGAACAGTAACCTAGATTGTGTGAGCGAAAACTCTGTAGCTTGTACGAGTGCGCTGGAAATCGCTTCCAAGTGACATTGAGCGAAAATACGTAACGTCTCACAGCAATAGTGCAGCAGCGCTTCATTTAGTGCTTTTAGCAAACATCCATCTTTGTACTAACCAGTGGTGGCCAGCATATTCCAGAAAGCTTCTGGTCGTGTAGAAAGAGGCGGCAATGTAAGCACAACTGGTGGTATCAATAATCGAACAGTTTCCCTGTATTTTTGTATTTGTACTGTTTCTTATGGCATAAGAATATTATACAAATCAGTTTATACACAGTACAGTATAAAATAGATTGTCTTAGTCAGTACACTAAAAGTGTACTTTTTGAACATGGTGGGAGTCTGGAAGATCAATTGACCCCATGTCCCTGGCTACAAGCTTTGTGTTTAACGACAATTACTGCTCTATTCTCTAGCGAGATCTTGATATTAAGGATTTAGAGTTATACTTTGCTGCCGAAGATTCTGATCGAGAAGACATGTTTGAAACAGAAATGATGCAACACAAGCAACTTTATTATCAGATGAAGATGGGCTTTGCTATTGTGGACAAGAAAGTGCTCTATGAGCAGGCAAAGTGTTATGCAGTTGGAGTGCAGTGGGTACTACACTACTACTATACTGGTGTACCATCATGGAGCTGGTAGGTTCACGTAGTTTATAAACCAAGGTACATGTATGTAATGAGGGAATTGTATGTGGGAATTCTGAATTTATACAAGTGTGTATGTACTAGTAGCTGAAACTAGCTTGAAGTCGGTCACTACACGGACGGTTTTGTCCAGTTGCTGCCTGTAGGTTGCTCATTTTTGAGAAAGGCTAGCAACATGGCGGCATGACATGTGAGTACAACACGCTCACTTGGTCTCATTATTGTGGACTTGCTCAGGCTCGCTGTGGCTACACCCAGTTACCGTAATGTTCTTATCGGATGGGAAGCTATTAGGAAAGCATGCCCGTTACACTTGACACAAGGCTCTTCCGACTTTCGTAGGTGTCTTTCGAAGAATAGGAATCGCAAAAGCAAGATATTTTGTGGTACTTTTTGAACGGTGAGACTGCAAACAGCCGTGTTTTTTGACGTCACACACATACTGACCGACCGACCCACCCAAACACTTAACCCTCTGATGCCTACATGTCCCGGGTAATAACCATTGCAACAAGTCAGAATTAGTTATTTGGTGACGTCTCTGCTGTTCTGTGCAAAGTGTAGCACCAAAAGCACTCCATACCCCAGTGCACCACACACTAAGGTATGCAACAAAGCTTCATTCCACCATAGATATTACAGTACGTGATAGGAAGCTAAAATTTTCTCTAAATCAAAATGTATTACGTGACGTCATGTCGAGGTGGTCAATGCATATTACCGCGCGTAGTAGTGATTACTAATTAGCAACAGAGGAGCGCGGTGTAGTTTTTTGCCTGTCTTTAGCCTATTCTAGTGCATTTATTGTATTGTTGAAGATTGCGTGTTTCATACTACCGGCCTTGAATGGATACCAGTACTGGCAAATCACGATAAACAGAAGATTTGTGAGTATAATGGCGGATTACAGATCTGTATACACAAATTCTCGAAGAGCCAAAGGTTCTACGACTTGATTTTGGTACCAATATAAAGCCACTAGTCATCTGCATGTACTGAACCAGTTAGTACACGCAGATGACTAGATGAATTATACTTTACACGCAGATGAATTATACTTTATCCGCTATAGACACGAACTCGTCTCTTCGGTCAGGATTTTGTATACACAAATTCTCCATACTGGCTGGATCAACGGCGCTTTGTAAGCTCTAAACCAACGGTACATACCCTACGATGTGTACTGGGCTGGATATCCAGCCATTCTTTGACCGTGTAAATAGGTCTTGCTTCTTGGCTGTGCTATTAGAGAATCTCCATTTATTTAAAACACGGAGAGCACAATACACAGAACGCGGAAAATACACGGAAAATATAATCGTCATGCATCAACCACCCAATTAAGTGCGACTTCCTATCCTGTACTATAATGTCTATGATTCCACCAGCTCTGACTCTGAGAAAAAAATTACACAAGAGCCGCCCAGACGAGCGTGGCAAAATGGGAGAAATCGTAGCTTGGTCTTACAACAGAGCCACTTCGACAGCAACAGTGTCTTCTTTACCAACTGGTGGTGATCACATTTATTACTTCATCCTGCCTTGATTTTCTCAGAACAGCTTTACAACTTTACTGCTACTCGACCCAAGGCGCTGCATTGACTGTATCAACATATCTCCGTATATCCCTCTGTATACTATACCGTTTCGTATCCACCTCTGGTACATGTACTATAATTATTATCTGTGGTATTATCAAAATCTCTCCACTGTATATCGTAACAAAGTAATTTTCGGAAACATGTTTCTCTTTCTTTCAGGTTTTACCCATATCACTATGCTCCTTTTGTGTCTGACATTAAAGGAATCAGTAACCTGCAAATAGAATTTGAACTGGGAGAACCATTTTTTCCCTTTCAACAGCTGCTGGCAGTGTTACCAGCTGCTTCAAGATTCCTACTGCCCAAGCCTTATCAGGTTAATGAGTCTTGTGTGTAAATGCATGTATTTTATATCAGTGCCTGTATGTAAGACTTCATGAGGGTCTCTGTCAACAGCTTGCAAGCCAATACACCAACCACTAGCACTGATGCATGGTCTATTGGCCAGTCAATCTTGTTACCATTGTGTGTTACTTGCTTGTTGATTTACCAGTGGCAGATTTCTTAATGAGTTTTCGTCAAAATTTGCAAATCTCGCTGGAAATGCTCCAAATGAACTGTAAGTGTTCTAAATAATCATTTGAGGCAGTTTCTGAGAGAAATAGAGGCCGAAGGATTAAGGTGGTCAATACACAAGCGAGATAGTATCTTCATAATCTTTGAACCAGTGCTGCTATCCTGTAGTACACATGCAATCTAGTCAGATAGTTTTATCTAACTCTAGATCGCCAGTGACAGTAAGCTAATCATGCCATAACTCAAGAACACAGCTTCATATAAAGTTTATGTATGTTCAAAGTGAGATAATCTCTTGCATTGCTTGTTCAGAGCTTACCTTTCAACATGTGCCACAAAACTGAAGAAACAGATGGAATGACAGACAGACTATTGTACATGTATGTCTTGTGGCTCCACCCACCGAGGCATAGTTGCAGTACAGCATTTACTGCTAGTAATAGCACTGAGTAGCAGTATCAGCATAATTTATGTATAGCTGCAGTAGACTAATTTCAGCCAGTAGTGCAAACGTATCCCAACTCATAATAATTGTGTGCTCGCTCAGGCTCTCTGTCAGTCACAGAAATGTTTTTATTAGAAGTCATGGCCATAGCACTCGGGCTCAGGACTCTCCCAACTTTGTAGGAGCCTTTTGAAGAATAGGGATTGCAAAACCTAGTGTTGGGCTGTGTTGGAGATCTTTTTTTGCTTTAAGCAGTAAGTCAGAATTCAGCCGTGTTTTTGATGACGTACAAACATACTCATACATACTGAATGATCAACAAAGCCAAATCCTTAACCGTCCTATGCCCACTCGTCCATGGTAATTATTAATTGAAAATAAAGTAAGTGATACATTAGGATTTTTATGATTTAAGTTCAAATATTGTGAGTTCAATACAAAATAATAGTTTTTTTGTAACTTAAAATGAACCAGTTCTCTGCTTCTTATAGGGTTTGATGGTAAATGAAGACTCTCCACTGATCGATTACTATCCAGCATTGTTTGAGACTGACCTTAATGGCAAGCAGCATGAGTGGGAAGCAGTGGTGGTCATCCCCTTCATTGATGAAGTAACAGCAACCAATAATACTATAATGTTTGATAGATTGATCATTTAAGTGATCCTTGTCTGTTGTTGTGTGTGTATCATAATTATGTGTTCGCATTGCAACTGCTTAAGGTGCTGTGTAAATGGGATAACCGGATACCAACTTTTGAAAGAAACGTACCCATAGCTTTTATCATTGCTATGAGTGCTAGTGAGGGTCCTATAGCAAGATAAAACTTGCATTCTGTTTGTCACTTCGTGAGTACTTGAACACCACATAATTGATTCCGATGATTATGTAATTAACTTCTGTTGAGTAACTTGGCTACATGTAAACAAGGCAGCACATGCATGTACACGGGTACGTGTGTATCTGCATGGAGCCATGTATACACCACCTTAATTTGTTTTTTTTGATGGGTCCTGCTTATTGCCTTTTCTGTTGCTTGTATGTTTTATCATTTTCTGCCTGTTATGCATGTTACGAAGCTTTACAGAGCCATTGTATTTATGATGATTCATGTAATATATTCAGGACCAGCTTCTGGCTGCCATGACACCACTTGCTGACCATCTTTCTAAGGAGGAATCTGAGCGTAATGCACACGGATCGTGCTTACTATATCAGTACAATCGCCAAGTAATAAATCACACGTATCCTTCTCCCTGGCCAACACAGTTTCCTGACATTATGAATTGCAAAGTAGAGTAAGCTAAATACAAATGGCTGTATAATTAGTTTGAATCACTACTTCTCTAGATGCAAGGATCTTTCTTCTGATCCTTTTTCCATAGGAATGGAGAATATTATATATGGATTGTTGCCTAAAGTTTCACTTGATGTGTATTTTCCAGGATTTCCAACACTCAAGCACATCCCACATAAGGTGTGTACAAACCATATTGTTATATACTCCACCTGTTCTTCAAATGAACCGCCTGTGGAACAAATAAGATGTTCCATTAAAACCTGGCAAGTGACCGTCCATGAGTGTAACAGACGAATTGTTACACAGCAAATTCCCAATGCAAATGTATGCACTGGGAGCTTAGGGTGGTACAATACAGTTGTACCACTCATGGGCAGGTCTGGCGGCAACCATGAATACCGTATAGCCGGTTATTTTCATGTGGATTTAATTTTCGAACGGCTGGTGTGGGTCGAAAATTAGATTTCAAAAAATTCTTTTTACCTATTTAAGGTGGCGGTGTACCCGTTTTTATGAATATTAATGAGCGACTTTATTTTGTCTGCTGCTCGTGACAGAGCAACGCTAGCAGCGTGAAACTCGCTCTGATGCATCAATGAGTGTGTCTCAATGCATAATGCAGCTTGAAACGTTGCAAAATATTCTACACCAAGGAATAATGTAGGAACAATCGACATTGTACGGATACGCATTTTTCTAGCCAAAAATCTCTCCTGGCTAACCGTGCAGCAAAGGTTACCAGCTGAAATTCGACTCTTATAAACCATTTCTAGGTGCAGACGAAGAGTTTTCTGCATTTACTTTTTCTGATTTTAAGAAAAACACTTTTACATTCTAAATCATGGCTGATTTTGCAGTGACGTCCATGTTTGTCGATGCATAGAACAGCTACGTTCAGCGTGGGTCAACAAAACTCTTCGTCAGCACCTAGAAATGGTTTTTAAGAGTCGAATTTCACCTGGTAACCTTTGCTGCACGGTTAGTCAGGAGAGATTTTTGGCTAGAAAAATGCGTATCCGTACGATGTCGATTGTTCCTACATTATTCCTTGGTGTAGAAAATTGTGCAACGTTTCAAGCTGCATTATACATTGAGACACACTCATTGATGCATCAGAGCGAGTTTCACGCTGCTAGCGTTGCTCCTTCACGAGCTGCAGATAAAAGAAAGTCGCTCATTAATATTCATAAAAACGGGTATACCGCCACCTTAAAAAGTTCTGTGACGTGGGTCTGTGACAAAAATTAGACCCAGCCAAAATTTGGCTAACGAAATATTTGACCAGCGAAAAAAACCGACTATACGGCACACAGTAGGCAAAGCAGGCACACAGCAGGACAGTAGTGCCTGCTTTGCCAACTATTCAGATAAGGCTCTCTAATAGCCACCCACGCAGTCCGCCTGAGAGCCTGGTACGAGGCTAAGTGCATGCCCTATACCGGAAGGTGAAGAGCTCTGTAGTGCGCACTTTATATACACAACGAGCACATAGGAGTAATAACAAAACAATTAATGTATGGATCCTTTTGTGTAACATTGGATTTGTCCGCACTCGCTTCCGGTCTCGTTGTTAAAAATAGACCGCTAGCTTGTGCGTACAAATCCAATGTTACATATGGAGCCATACATTAATGGTTTTGTTATTACTCCTACTAGCGTTTCTATTCTAGGAATTTCTATTCTAGGAATGTGCGCTTGCTGGCAGGAATTCCTAAAATGCCTGCCATCACCATTCTATAGAATAGTGGGCATTCTAATTGTGTGCAGATTGAGTGGCCTCGCAATTATAAATTCAGTGTGAAGAATCAAGACTGAAGGCTGTATACTCTACACGATCAATAATGAGATTCGTTAATTTTACTCACATGCAGCATTCTCCCTGGCCATGCTGCAAGCGTTCTTTCGAGGCTAGTATTGCTCACAAAGCAGTTTAAGCTCCATTCGACTCGAAAGGATTGCTCAGGCTTCCTAATAACGGTGGATTTGAATGGCAAATTTTGTTTGTCAAAATGACAACTATAGCTTGGACGAGTGATAACAAGCACAGACGTTAGCGTCAACTCTCTGGTATGCCATTAGAAATGTATGGGATCTCTGGAGCTTTAGCAATGCAGCAAGGTACAGCTCTGATTCTTGATAAAAGATGCGCATTGGTGCCATTAAGATATATTGCAAATTTGGCTTCAAAGATGGCAAGTTACGAGAGGTGCTATTAGTCCAACTCAACGCACACATACTATAATCTATGACTTTGCTTTTTACTAGAGTGTCTGGTATAGACATATTTTATTGTACTGTATAGTTCTTAAGGTGGCGGTATAGCCGTTTTTATGAATATTAATGAGCGACTTTCTTTTATCTGCAGCTCGTGACAGAGCAACGCTAGCAGCGTGAAACTCGCTCTGATGCATCAATTAGCGTGTCTCAATGTATAATGCAGCTTGAAACGTTGCACAATATTCTACACCAAGGAATAATGTAGGAACAATCGACATCGTACGGATACGCATTTTTCTCGCCAAAAATCTCTCCTGGCTAACCGTGTTACCAGCTGAAATTCGACTCTTATAAACCATTTCTAGGTGCTGACGAAGAGTCTTCTGCATTTAATTTTTCTGATTTTAAGAAAAACACTTTTACATTCTAAATCATGGCTGATTTTGCAGTGACGTCCATGTTTGTCGGGTTACAAATAATATGAATACTAAGAGATACAAATACGCATGAATGCCTCGCGCGGAGTTTATTAAGTAGTTATTATTGACCACCTAAAATATGTTTTGGTGGGGCTCAACAGCAGACGACCGGCAGGTACAGATATAGCGAGCTAGCTTCCTGTTTTCGGCCTCGTGGACTCGTGCCAGACGACCTAAGAGTCAGTGCCGGTTCCGTGTATTGTTAGTACTTATGATGGCGTAAGGTAACTCGGGGTAATTCAGAATACCGAGTAATTCGGAATGGTATAGCAGAACGACGGTTTGATGAAATTCTTTTTGCTAGTTTATTAGAAATAATGCATTTACACAAATATTTAATGCAGAAGCCAACACTTGTATTGTAAACTAAGGCGTGTGCTAAATTGAAATTCGTATTTATAACAATCCAAAACGCAAAGCAGACAAGACTGCAGCTTGAAACAGCTGTCAAGATAGTCGATGAGTGGCAAAATATCCTCTGCAAGTTGTACAACATCACAGCAACCATTGTACACAGGCACGTGAATTATGGAGCAACCTAGGACAGAAAGAAACGCACAAATCACAGATCCATCATCATGCAAACATGCATAGTACCTGAAATCATGCTGTTAATGCGAAAGGGGCAGGTCCCCAGACTAAATCCACACGTAGGAAACTGATGCAAAAAAATCTAGAACGAATTGCAAAAATCGCTCTGTACGTTTGTGTGCAAGACGCCACTGATCACTGCGGTGTTTAAAGCGCATTGAACTGTCACTCAAAAGTTGAGAAAACAGCCACAAACCCTCCGTGTATTATTTTGCCATACTCTTATGGAAGATCTAACTAATTATTAAGTAGTTATAACCATGAATGTTAACAATGGTACCTTATTACATAGTACGTCATCTTTCACCAATCGGATTGCTCTATTCGAGGGCATTAATGTAGGTTATTGACCGCGCGTAGCGTCTCCTATAGCAACAGACCGTTGCGTCTTTGCGAGTTTGAAAAATTCGCGATGTTATTGCGCTCACAGTGATGAACTATGTAATACCGTATAGCCGGTTATTTTCATGTAGATTTAATTTTCAAACGGCTGGTGCGTGTCGAAAATTAGATTTCGAAAAATTCTTTTTGCCTATTTAAAATGTTTTGTGACGTGGCTCTGTGACGAAAATTAGAACCAGCCAAAATTTGGCTAACGAAATATTTGGCCAGCGAAAAAAACCGGCTATACGGTAAATCATTTATTGCCCTACACAACTCGGGCATTAACCGACATTAATGACCTCGGGAAAGTCGGTTGCCCTCGTACAGTCTCGAGCTGCGCCCTCGACCTTTACTCGGGCGACCGATTTTCCCGCGGTCATTAATGTCGGTTAATGCCCTCGCGTGAGGGCAATAACTAATACTTAAATTACTATTCTTTTACAGGCTAATCTCAAGCTGCAAGGTGTGCAAGTTTTCCAAAGTGTCAGTCGTGGAGAGAATATGTGTATCACTATTTTATCTCAAAGTGACTTTTCAGAGGTAGTCATCAGAATAATTTTAGTTGTTAACCTAAAATGACTTACTTTTTTGTTCAGAATATTAAAGACCTTGCAGAAGAAATGATTGGCAAGACCTGCTATGTTGGATGGCCTTACCTTGTTGAGGCTAAAGTCTTGAGTCTGTCAGATAGCAAAACAAGGTAATATGAAGCACCAAAGGTGCAGGTGCCTCGGTGGAATTGCATGCATACTGGACATGCTTTGACCATCAGCACACAGTAACTACAGCTATTCCATCTAACAGATTTATAAAGTACAATGCAAGCTATAGATACAGGCTGGCAAAAATAACAGAAGCCAATAGTATGTTACTACAATGTAATAATAAGCTGGGCGTGGGCCACTCTAAAAGAAGGAACTAGGAAATAAGAAATGGAAATGAGGAAACAGAGAAATGACAAGATACCACGAAATTCTTGATAAGACGTCACAATTATCCAGTGTTCTATCATTGGCAATGGCGGCCCAGTTTATTGACCTAATTGTCATAGTGGATAGCGATTCCATTGGCAGTGATGATATCACTTGAAATCAATGTTACGTCCATTATTGTTACAGAGCTCTACAGCAAAAATAATGTGCAACATTCATAGGCTGCGAATTAGTCTGTAAGACTCTGGACTATTGATAACTTCAGTGTGAACTCTCACCTCATTAAAAAACGATTGAAACATCGATATTACACCCATTTTAACTTAAATTTTGCTCAAGCTCATTACATCCCTTTGGGGTCAGGCTCTGCGTTCGCCAATGTCTGCAATAGAAACTCGAGCACGCCTGAGATGCCAACAGAGCAGCGATGTAACATAACCTACCTATCGAGCAGTTTCTTGGTTATAGCAACGCTTGTTAGCGTCTCAGGCATGCTTGAATTTGTATCACAGCCATTGGTGAACGCAGAACTCTAACCTCAAAGGCTAATATACATCATGATTGATTTTGAGAGTTCACACCAAACTCATTTATAGCATTTCACTGTAGGAATGGCTCTACAAAGCAATAATTGAATTTTCAAGCATTCCATGGTTTTCTGTCATCTATTTCTCCGTTTCCTCATTTCCTCATTTCCGTTTCCAATTTCTTATTTCCTCATTCCTCCTTTTAGAGCGACCCGGACCCGCTGGGCCCACACAAAGGCAAGCACACAGCCATGCTCGTAGCAGTTTTTTTTTGGTTTTTGCTGAATTTTATCTGGACCTGCCACGCTATCCTGTAGTCAAGATCAAACCTACAATCTGCTAGCTAGTTAACCATGGACACATTCGACTTCGGAGAAGTCCAGATCGCCAGAAACGATTGGCAAAGTAAGCAAATCATGCCATAACTCACGAACAAAGCTTTAATTAAAAAATCTAAGGCCATCAATTTCAAGCTATTAACGTGTTATGTCGATATTGCACTTACCACCAGTTGATTCTTCGCCGTCTTTCAGAACTAGAGCGCACAGACATACACACACACAGACACGCATGATTATTGTATGCCTCGTGGCTCTGCCCACTGTGGCATGTCACGCTCTGTTTATCGACGATAATTCATGCTTGAAAAGGCTGTGTCAGTCGCTCAAGAATGTTGTTGGCTTGAAATCAGGTGATTTTCATTAACTAGCTAACGCTACACGCCGTCTTATCTTGCGAGAAAATTTGTACAGTGTTTGTGACAGTGAGTGTGCTTAGTGCTTTGTAGATTTCGACGAGAGTCGTTGACTATGCGAGGACGCACGTTATGATGCTTCACAGTGAGTTTTGTGTTGTTCAGTAGGCTCTGTTGGACGAGACAACAAAAATATTTTTATTCACAAATGAACGGTATCCCGCCACCTTACAGCCCGTTTACACTTGAGCTTAGAACGGTTCCAGAACCGTTCCAAGCCCAATGTAAACGGATGCAGAACCGTTCCAAACCGATCTGATTCGCTGGGATCGGTTCGACATACAAGTGTAGGTCCAGACCGATCCAGAACGGTTATTTTTTATAGTGTAAAAGGAAGCGATCCCAAGTATGCATTTTAGTGTACTAAAATGGGCGTTTTCGCTTCGCCCACCACGCGTGTGAGTTTCAAGTTGTTTCACTGTCGAGGATTGCTGGACAATGGTGGCTTGGAGCAACAACAAAGTCCTTCCAGCGAAGCCCTTGTAGTTGGGCATTAACAACCACACCCAATGCAAGGGGTGTGGTCAAATCACGTGATGCTAGAGGCATGCTTGTAATTCAGTTGGCTCTGGATAGTGTAAACGGGGCACAGTACCGTTCCCAGATCGATTCCAAAGACCGGATCAGAATGGTTCCACAAGTGTAAACGCGCTGTTAGAATATCCATTCACATTGATATCACAAATTTGATCAATTGCTTGCAATCATATGAATACACTTCAGATTGATGCACAATCCACCTCTGGAGATGGATTGAAAGATTAGCTGCTAAGGTGTATGTGCAGATGCACTCTCTACCTGGTCCTGCAAGCATGGGACCAATAATTTTTGCTAAATTTATTATTGAGTTTTAGTTTGTAAACGTCATTATACATATAACCTTTTTAGCTAATAATTTTTTTCTGTCAAAATTGTGTGCTTGCAAACATCAATACTATTGTTTTGCAGTTCTGCGTCATTTTGCAGTGATTTAAGCTTCGTTTTTGTATGTAACTTCTATTGAATAAATGAGGAGTGATCAGTTTGAACTTCCGGTCCTCAATAATGAATCATGATAAATTAATGAGGAGTGATCAGTTTGAACTTCCGGTCCTTCTGATGTGTGTACATAGATAGCAGCACAAGGTGACTAGTAGACTAAGGGTTATATTTGACAGGCCTTGATTAGCATGTATTAAGTATCATTTTTGTTTCACATAGATACTATTCTGAGAAGATTCCCAGTCATACTGGTCACATACAGATCAAGAAAGAGGAGCTGCAATCTCAAGATGCAAAAAGATGGAAGAAAGATGCAGAAGATGCTTGCAGGATGTAAGCCACCTAATTTGGGACTAGGGTGGTAAATTAACGATATTCATGGCTTATGCAATGAAGAACCAAAGCCTTGTTGGACATGCTTGCATTAGATACAACCATTGAAGCATGCACACAAGCAGTACAATCATACTCAAAAAAATATCGAAGGTGATTTTATGCCTGCACATGCGCATGTGCCTGTGGAATAGAGGCATACAGTGGTCTATTCATTTGTGTGTATGTGTTCGCAATGCGTATCTCGGCATCTGCCTGCTAAAACTTGCAATACAGTTACATGGTTATAAAAAAGTTAGTTACATATATTGGTATTTGAAAATTTCCAGATTTGTGATTGTGTGCTTGTTTTCAATGACGTGATTGGCCATTGTGAGCGTTCAGGGTTCTTTCAAAATCTCAAAAGCGAAACTATCTACAGATGGCTACATTGTAACTTGATGGTTTAATCTTTGTTAGTACAGTCAGGAGCGTATAAGGGGAAAGAGCTTTGTACTGCCATATTCCCTATTACATGTAGTAATAGGGAAAACTAAAGTCCGCCGCTGTGTGCTGTTGCTACTTGGAACTTGGGTCTTTCTTAGCGCTAGTAAAGGTAGGAAATAGCGAGCCACAACTCACTGTATAAGATTGACTTCATGCTTCGCCACAACTTGCTGTATAATAATGAATCTATGCTTCGTCCTGCTCCTCTTCAAATAATACAAGTAAGCGTTAAGCCAGAGTCACTATCGCCGCAGTGCACATGGAGGACGGCATAAATAGTTTTAGCAGACTTTAGTTTTAGTATTGGCTCCTTCCAGTTCACACACCATACAGGATTGATCACTGCTCATGTGAGCATACATTACGTGCTCGTCAAATTTGCACCTTTTCGTCATCTTGACATTCATTGGCAGGATAAGAAACGGCTGTATGAAGCATCTGAAGAACAAGATGCTGGGAAAACAACTCGGAAATTGTCGGTCGTTATGCCAGCAATACTTGGCTGTACATTCGCTATGCTGTGAGCTTCTCGGATGTGATCATTGTGGAGGTCTCAAGATAACTTTGTGGAGCCAAATTATTATCATATCAGATCACAGTGCATAGCAGCAATTTATAGACATACAACACAATGACTATTGTGACCAGCACAATGCATAGGTCATGATAAAACCGGTATGTTCAATAGTTCAGACAGGGTATCTCCACATCTCCCCTTCCTTCTGCTTGAGTATGAGACCATGTCATAATTGAGGTTGTTCTGACGAACTTTATCTTAGGCTCAGGAGGGTCAATACGAGATGGAGTCGTTGGTAAGGTCACTAGCTGATGTCTGTTGCGACGGAGGGTACTGCCAGCATCGATCTGTACCAGGTACGATCTTGGTGCATTGGTCGGTTTAACCACAGTAGCTGGGGATCTAGTGTCTCCAGTCTGCGCGAGAACTGGTGTACCATCAGGTAGTTCTGGTAATGGTGAAACTCAGTGACATCTGTCATAGTTCTCTTTCTGGAGATCTTTGTGCTGCTTGTCTTTGAGTCTGAACTCTGATGGATAGGACCATTTGGGACGAGTAGCTCTTGCACTTGTGGGAGAGTAGTGCGCAGTCTGCGTCCCATTAGTAATTCAGAGGGGCTATACCCACACCACTGAAGAGGAGTGGTCTGTAGAAGAAGAGTGTAAGAAAAGGATCATCTGATTTCTTGAGGAGCTGTTTGATTGTCTTGATCGATCTCTCAACCAGGCCGTTGCTTTGTGGGTACATATCTTGGACTCCTAGTGATATGGGAGAACTCATACTCAGAGGCAAAAACTGTCATAGCTTCAGAGTCAAACTGTAGACCATTGTCCGATCTGAGGACCTCTGGTATCCCGTGTCGAGCGAATATTCCTTTCAGAGCTTTGACAATACTTGGAGAAGTGGTTGATGTTAATTTCACCAGCTCTGGATATCTGGATGGTACACTGTATAGCTACTATGTCACTTGATGGGCTAGACGATGTGGACATAACTAAAGGCAATGTCAATGGTCATGAGTTTTCAAGTATGCTTACTACCTCTTAATGGCAATGCTCTTTACTAACTTCAGTGATTGTGTAATCGGTATAAGAGAATTACCGGTAGCAGTGCTCATCATGCTCATCACGAAATTTGTTTTCTCGATAGTCAAGCGATGGTTCGACACGCTGTAGCAAACAGTAGCGTCTTGCCCACAAATGTACAGTGAATTTGTAGTGATATTGGATAATGCATTGATTCATCATGTCAAGAAGGTTATGCTTGCAATAAGAGGAGTTGATGATATGGTTCTGATTTTGCCAAGGATACCAGACCTTTAACTGTGGAGAAGGTATTTGGTGAAGTAATCACTCGATGGCACTGCTACCGTTAATTCTCTTATACTGATTACACGATCGCTGAAGTTAGCCAAGAACATTGCCATTAAGCCTAGGCGCCGCTTCACATTGTTGATATTCTTAGTTTTGCAGCTCGATCTCTCCATAAGAGTATAGCAAAATAATACACCCAACATTTTTGCTGTTTCTCGATTGTCGAGCGATGGATCGACACGCTGCAGCAAACAGTGGTGTCTTGCCCACAAATGTACAGTGAATTTGTGTAATACTGTCCAGATTTTTTGTAGCAAAGTTTTTCTACTGTGTGAGATGCTGATTTTCCGTCACCTTTGCATACAAGTATCGAAGATTGGCTATGTATGTTTATCACTGCAGTAGAGTGTGTCAATCCGTCGCTTGACTATTGAGAAAACAGCCACAAATGCTGGTGTATTTTTTCTGCAATACTCTTATGGAGAGATCGAGAATATTAACAACGGTATCGACACGTTAAGGATTCAGATTAATATCATTGAATGTAGATTATGCGTGATGTATTATACCTACAATTTGTTGGCTATAGTCCTGTTCGCACTGGTAATGCACATTGACACCTATCAGAAACTGTTCACTATCGATACGAATTGAGAGCGTTCACACTAGACTCTGGAAACACGATTAGAACACTATGTGCTAGCTCACATATTGCAGTAGCTGTACCCGCTATGTTGCTTCTACAGCAGCGCTTAAACACTGCCAGAGGTTGACAGAGAGACGTCAATTGTCTGCCTAGAAGCCAGTGTTTGGGAACGTGTATTAATTCATTATTCATGACTTCAAGTATTGCCCACACAATTCTCTTCGATGCGCATTGTATTTGTCAGTGTGTACAGACATTAAGTTCAAATTGATGTGTTTTTTTTTTTGAAAGGTATAACCGCCGACGTGGTATCAACCTGGGCGAGGTAAAGCTTCTTGTGTATGTCCAGGAACTGCAAGGAAGGCAGTATCTATTGAACAGAAGTGGACCCAAAGGATCTGTCTCTCTCGTTAAGCAGTGGAGTCCGTTTATAACTTCCTATCCTCTTCAGACAATAGTCAAAGACATATACACCCATGCTCCTGAATATAGAGAGTGTGTGAAGACTTTGGATGAACTCTATCAGGTTGGAGACTTGTGCTTCTTGTTTGTGCCCACATTTTATGGAGAACAGGCTGAGGTTAGAAATAGACATTTTGCATTATGTATTTGCACATGTACTACAGATAACATCAGTTGATATGCAAAGTCAGAGAGTGCATGTCAAGCTAAAGGTTCAGCAAGAACCTAGGATGGGCCCTGTTCTTAGAAAGTTCAACCTGCTACAGATTCAGTACCTTCCTATTAATCAGATGGCTAAGCAATTGGAAATGCCAGTACAAGCTTTGACACGCATCACAGCATCTCTACAGTGTGAACGAGGGTCACCTGAGAAGTAAGAATTTTGTTTGTATATGCATGTGCATTGTATTGGTAGTTCTATGTAAGAATCACTAAAATTAACAGTGTGGCTTTTTGTTAAACCTTAAGTTTTGGGTTTGGCTGGTTATTGAACTGCATACAAAACTTATTGCAGTTGGACATGATTTCCTGACATAGTAAATTTCTGAGGGATACTGGTCCATAGGCTAGCCCAAAGCAAGAGCTATGGTGTGTAACAATGTTATAATTTGTTCATGGAAGTTTGTATACAGCAACTAAGTCAACTTTATGGACGATACAGTCACCATAGCATGCAACAGCTAGCAACGCTATTCAAACTTTCTACAGTAGAAGTTATGAACTTATTTAGGTAACTAGTTATCTGCTGTAGTACAATAAACATGCTCGTTGAACTGAATAACGGCGTGGTAGCCAAGCTAACCTTACCAATACTTTGCATAACGCTGCTGGCAGTTGCTGGTTCCTCAGACCCATTATCAATTGTATAAAGCATTCAATTGAATGGGCGTAGCAACAGTGTGGAGCAAAAAGTTAACGAAGATTTTTCGCTCATGTTTTTATTGTTCTTTTGGATTCTTCTATGATCATTGGTAAGGTCTGGGGATCAGACTATTGCATGCCGTAAGTATTACTTAATGTAGGTAAGGAGTGCTCTACGTGATTTATGGCACGAGGGGTGTGGTCGAGTGGCTGATAAAGCACGAGGCGAAGCCGAGTGCTTTATCAGACACGAGACCACAGCCCGAGTGCCATAAATCACGTAGAGCACGACTTACCTATATTAAGTGGTTTAAAGTATATGCCGCTGCTGGCTGTAACGCTATAACCGAGTGAATCCTTTTAGCCGCTTGGCCCGTGCTTTATGGGAATTAAAGCACGTTCAATATGAACACGATATTGTACGGTGGGCTGGGTTCACGAAATACGTGATTAACAGGAAGCGCGGTGCCTTTGATTCTGCCCACGCATATACTTTAAGAGTTTATATCGCCCATAGAGTTGTCTTGGTTGCTGAATGCAAGGAGCTTAGATTTCTAAAATCGAATTTTTACATAATAATAGCTCATGTCCTGAACAAGATTGCCTGCAAGAATTCTGCAGAACTTTTACTAGGACACATCAAGAGGTGTAGCCAGACACACGACATACACGCTTACTGGAAGTGAATGGAAACTTAGCCGAAGAATCTGTTACATTTCAAGATCACACTGTAGCACAATTTTATAGGGGGCAAATTTAGCATGAGAATTTTAAAATGAGTTTCAATAGAAAATTTTGAGGAATAAGATATCTTTTTGGCTTTTGAGCTTTTGAGTGTGTTCAAGGGCTAAACAAACAAACAAACAAACAAACAACATGGCATAGTGGCTATACCATGTTTGTTTAGTATGAATGATGGCATTACTTGCCTGTTAGCATTTGTACTGGTAAATGTACAGTAGGGTGGTGTTTACACAAAATTTAATGATCAGTCAAAAATTAACAGTAACATTACTCCATTCTAGTTTCCCAGCGGAATGTGGGAGTGTTTTAACTAACACATAAGACACTTGATATTATTGTTCAGGAGTCTTGCTAGCAAGATTCCTGAAGGCTGCAACATCAAAAGAGTCTATTTGTTTCTGGGTCAGTGAAGAACCCAGAAACTTGATTCTACTTTTGAAATTCCCACTTTTCTTTGTGTTTGTGCTGTAGATATCGTAGTTTTAATGGGAAGCCAATACGGAAGTTCAAAAAGCTACTTTTTGACTCCCTGTTAATATTTAAGAGCTTACAGTGGCTACACATTCGAGTGAGAGATCCGCAGCTATGGTAAACTTTCAAGCAGCTTGCAGATTTTAAGTACCTGCCATTCTGGAGATCCTTCTCCTAACTAGCTAAAAATGAATCTTATCGTCTTGCATCATGTGATGAGAAGCCACTTAATGTACAGACCATCATGATGGTACATGCATATGTGCATAGACCATCATGATGGTGGTACATGCATAATATGTGCAAAGGATCATTCAGTTTAGAGAAAAATTAAGCAAAAATGTGATTTTAACCCTTTAAACTAAATCATCTTGCTGACTATTTCTCTCGCAAATATCTCGTGTGTCTCTTGTGCTACTGGTCTCAAATTTGCGTCCTTTTTGCCAGTGAGTACTCGCAATTGCCAATACTCAAGTCAGTCAGGATGCCCCTCTCACTGCAGAAATGAAGCTGATAAAGCACAGCGTCCTCATAAAATTTTCCTCAATGTTAGTACTTTGGAGCTGGCTGCTGAAAGTACATACAAATAGCAGTGATTTTGGTGTGTTTAAAATGTTGCCCAGATCATGGAGAATGTGTGAAAATGTGTTTTTGGGTGTCCCGAAGTCGAAAATGTCAATTTTTGGTGGCCGTTTTGTTTTCATGAATCATGATGAAATTTGCACTGAAGCCAGAGAAAATGCCGAGCACTAGATACATTTAACGGGGATGCTGCAAAAAACCACTGGATTTTAAAGGTTTTTGTATTCTTCAATAATTTGGCTTATTTTCAGAATATTTTAGCACTTTTTGATAAAATTATGAGGTCTGAAGTATGTATGACGCCAAATGGCGTCATTAGGGCTTGAAGGGTTAAGTGTCTTCTTGTATTTCATCATCATACCATCTTCTTGTGTTTCATTAACATAGTGTCTTCTTGTATTTCATCATCATAGTGTCTTCTTGTATTTCATCATCATACCATCTTCTTGTATTTCATCATCATAGTGTCTTCTTGTATTTCATCATCATAGTGTCTTCTTGTATTTCATTAACATAGTGTCTTCTTGTATTTCATCATCATAGTGTCTTCTTGTATTTCATTAACATAGTGTCTTCTTGTATTTCATCATCATAGTGTCTTCTTGTATTTCATTAACATAGTGTCTTCTTGTATTTCATCATCATAGTGTCTTCTTGTATTTCATTAACATAGTGTCTTCTTGTATTTCATTAACATAGTGTCTTCTTGTATTTCATCATCATAGTGTCTTCTTGTATTTCATTAACATAGTGTCTTCTTGTATTTCATCATCATAGTGTCTTCTTGTATTTCATTAACATAGTGTCTTCTTGTATTTCATCATCATAGTGTCTTCTTGTATTTCATTAACATAGTGTCTTCTTGTATTTCATTAACATAGTGTCTTCTTGTATTTCATTAACATAGTGTCTTCTTGTATTTCATCATCATAGTGTCTTCTTGTATTTCATCATCATAGTGTCTTCTTGTATTTCATTAACATAGTGTCTTCTTGTATTTCATTAACATAGTGTCTTCTTGTATTTCATCATCATAGTGTCTTCTTGTATTTCATTAACATAGTGTCTTCTTGTATTTCATCATCATACCGTCTTCTTGTATTTCATTAACATAGTGTCTTCTTGTATTTCATCATCATAGTGTCTTCTTGTGTTTCATTATCATAGTGTCTTCTTGTATTTCATCCTCCAGTTTTTGTATGTGTTCGTAGCACCTGTGTTGTACAATACAAAACTGTAATGGTGACTTTGATGTGCCCATGCATTGTACTATTATTAAAGTTACAATTTTTATATATTGTATATACCAATAAGAGATAAGTATGTACGGCCTAATCTCATTTTCTATAGCAAAAAAGAAAGAGAAAAATTCAATCTTGGTCTAAACTTAAAGTTCTCCCAAAGAAATCAGGAAGTATGAGTTTAGAAATTAGCACCAAAATGATTGTGATTGTTTGTCCTCAGTTGGTCGGCTATGCTCGTAAAACGCAATTTGGTTGGTCGTTGTCACAAGCTACTAAGGAATTGATATTGGAGTATAAGACAAAGTATGTATCTAATAATAATAACTATTAATTATTGTTTTTAATGAAGGTTTCCAAGTGTGATTAGCTACATCACTGAACATCCATCACAAGATAAGTACTACGAGGTTCACTTGTTTCCAGAGTGTAATAGGTCAGTGATCAAAGACAACGCACTTTGGACTATCACGCACACCTTGGACTATCATTTATCACGCACAGCAGTGCCAGCAAACAGCAGTGCTTGTAATTGACGCAGGTCGTTAATCTATCTGAATAGGACTTGTTGTTGAACTTTAGTCTTAGTTGTTGCTCTGCTGTGCGTGCCAGCAAACAGCCATTATTACGAGTGTCACCTACTTGCTTGTAAGCCTCGTAACTTGGTGTCTGAATGCTTGTGTTACTCGTTTTCTTCAGGGTTGTGTAGATCACACAAAACTCTGTTTTTCCCATTGCCACAATGTATTGGCATATCAAAATTATATACTCCAGTTGTGACGTCACGTCAATTATCTGATTATTGCGAAGCTTTCAGGTTTATTCAGGAGTGCATATAAGGAAGGAGCGTTTAGCCGCGATTTATCCAAATATAAAGTGCGCGTCCAAAAAAAAACTTCCATATTAGGAGGTTTCTTGCAAGCGGCCGTTCACTGGTTTGTAGTGTTCAGATCGCCAGCTAATTTGTCTGCCTTACCTTTCTGCCTACAAGAAGGCCCATAGAACAGCTTGAAAATCACGGAAGACAGTAAGCCTCACGTGCGCTGCATGCAGCGCGCAGCGGAGTTTACGTTTGGATATTTCCATTGCGTGCATTGGAGTTGAACGCTCCTTCCTTTTATGCACTCCTGGTCTATTTTATTCATATGCACCCGCCACCTTAAAGCTTTTGAGTCCTTAGAAACTGAAGTAATCATCAGATAATATTAGGTTATCAGTGCTTTTAGTTGTGCTAATCATTGCTTTCAGTTTTATTGCTTAAAACCTCTGACATTTAACCTCATGGTCTATTCTACCAGAAGCTTGTATATGCAAATCTATTGTTATACGCAAAGCCATACATTAACTATTACTTATTTAGTCGTCTTCAAGAGTGCAAAGAGTGGCTGAAATCACTTCCTGTGAAAAATGCAATACCAGTTGAGTGTGGCAGTTGGACACTAAATGTGGCACAGATTAATGAGGTCCAGTCAGCAATAGACCTGATGAAAAAGGTATGTAAAGTACACTTTTCTGTGTCTTAAGTTGATAGCACACACTTGTTGGTGCGTCAGCCACTTGGCGTGCCAATAATGGTCTCAACTCTCGAACACTGATAATGCAATCGTCTTAAGCTCGTGCATTATTACTTGTTCTCAACTGTTTTTGGCCATGCCCTTTGTTTAATAAACATGTTCGGAATTCTTCGGGTGACTTGGCAACAAAAGTTAAGTGGTTACAACCAAAATACATACTGCACATATGCTGAGCTCTGCTAGTGAGCAAGCAACTAAGAGTAGATGCTCAAATTTGGTATTCTTCTTATGAGTGCTATCATGATCGTTCCCAGGAGCTAATAGCCTATACAAGACTGAACAGCTTGCAGGCGTGGACAAGTGATGCTTTCAGTATGTTTGCTAAATGTGAATCAGACATGGCAGCACTAGCAGCTCCACCACTAGTACTGTAGCTAAATGTAGAGATGGTAAAGGATTGTGTTAGTGTGGTACCAGCTTATTACTGAATAGATAGTTAGTAGAGTAGAGTATAACATACATTGTATTTTCATCTGTATAAATTTCATTAATTTTATCTTCAAATGGTATAACTTAATCTGAAATGCAGACCAGTGCTGATCCTGGCAAGACTCAAAAGTTGAAGGTGAAACCATCCATGATTTTTAAGGTAGTTTGCCAGTAGTGTGGAATGTTATTTGAGGCAAGCCGCATATGGCTTTGCCTGGTTATGACTGCAAACATGTGCATAAAACATCAAGCTGTAAATGACTTAAGTTACCAAACGAAGTAATATACAATTCTGGTGTACAGAAATTCTTTACCAGGAACAAAGGCGTAGACAACTTTTGATAACTGGGGGGGCTAAAAAGGCGCGTGAAGCGCGCGGCAAAAAATTTGCTAATTAATTATTCATGAGATGACGTTTTCAACATGTCATCCATGTCGATCTTGCGTTGGGCAAAGCGTAGACCACAACTACGACCACCCCAGCTCCACCAATCGAGTCTAGCAACACCTTAAATACATACATACATACATACATACATACATACAAACTTAAATACATTGTTGTTCAAAAATTTTTCCTAATCCCAAAAACTGGGGGGGCTGAAGCCCCCCCAGCCCCTACCTTGCCTACACCCTTGAGGAATGTTAGCTGTAAAATGGTTCTTAGGCTATCTATGAGGCTACTCGCCTGTCAGTGTTTACTGCCAGCTATTCGCTTTAAACAACTGAAGGCTGAAGCAGATCTAAATTTAAGCTTACAGCCTTAGTTTGTTGTACTTGAGCATTATTTGTACCTTTCGAAGTCATGGAGAGTGCACCAGAAGCCTTTTGCATAGCTTTTTGAAAATTTTTGTGCTATACTAGGTAGTGCAGCAACTCCGCTCACAATGGTTGGAGGAGAACTACTTAAACTAGTCATTCGATCCGATCGTAACGAATTGCCATGCTTGAGTGGTAATTTGGGAGCTTGCGCAAGCATTCTGGACCAGGCCATCTCCCTAGCAGGGGGAGTGGCTTGAAGGCGAAGCTATATTTGGATTGAAAAATGTCCCCCGCAAGCTATGTGAAGTCATTCTGTACCACATGTTCTAATTCACGGGACATCTCCAGTATGTAACTTTTAGTGTTGTTTCAGTAAAGTGCACCTCATGGTCTGGCATGAATAACTGCATCACAACCTGATCACAACACATAATTTTTCTCAAGTGCACATCACGTTACTTCGCACAGAGTGTTTGTATGGGGCCATACAGCATTTGATACGTCTGTATTATTTGCTCTTGACATTAACAATTACACTATCTGTACTATTATACATTCTCTATATTTATTTATTGTTCATTCTCTAGCCAACTGTTCATCAAGGTGGTCTAATACCTGATCCTGATGTTAGTTATGAATTGTTGGATAGAGTAGTCAATGTGTCTAGAAATTGTGCTGTACCCTTTGGTCTCAGAGGTACAGTTATTGGAATATCAGGAGGTGAGTCTTGGCATTAGTAAGAGTTATGAAGAAACTAAAGGTTAAGGGTTAGCTTAGCATTAGTATCATTTTTAACTATAATACTGTAAGGTGGCTTCCAGTGCAATGAGCACCTGGCCCTCATGTGCTTTGTGAGCCTGAGCATAACAATGTGAGCATTAATTTTATCAGTAGGAGAACAACAAAGTTTTAAGTTTGTAAATTTCATGTCACATGCAAATAAAAACTAAAAATAAAGCAGCAAGAAGTTAGCAGAATTGTGCTTAAATGGATGTGTAACAAACAGCATGCAGGAATGGATCACTACAATGCATACATGCACATTATAATCTGGCATCCATTGTTCGCGTGAAGCCGGCATGCAGTTATGCACTGTATATCCTGGCTCTCCAACAGAGTTGTAGCATAGATAATATCTCCCATGTATGATTGTAGTGATCCTGCTACTTTTGTAGCGTTCACTGCTCGCTCTTTAATAAATAATTCTTCTGAGTTAACGTCTCGGTCACAAATACTCGGCGGTATGCATGGTCACTACCTTGCATGCCGACTCGTCATTGCACTGTGTTATGAAGGGTGTGCTCGCTCAGGCTCGCGAAACACATCCAGCCACGTCCTGTATGGGCTTCCGTATAGACGCGGTCTGGTCCCGCTTCGTCGACTGCCGTTTGGTCGACTCGACCAGTCAATTAATTAATGCCCACGCACTCACACAACAAATTAACGCCCACTGGTTTAGGAAGACCCTCCCGACGATCCTTAGGCTTAGCAAGGGCCGAAGACCCGGGTTAGGACGACCCTCCCGATGATCCTTAGGCTTAGCAAGGGCCGAAGGCCCGGGTTAGGACGACCCTCCCGATGATCCTTAGGCTTAGCAAGGGCCGAAGGCCCGGGTTAGGACAACCCTCCCAACTTTGCGCAGTTAGGAGAAGGTTTTTTAAGGTTTAGGGTTTATGGTTTAGTCGTTACTGTAGCGTTAATATCGTAGGTGGGTGTGGCCGCGTCGTAATAACTGTGTTTATTAGTCGACGAAACGGCAGTCGACCAAACGGCACTAATTCATGGACGCGATCTATCCTAGTTCAGTTCAACCTGGGTTGAACCCAGGTTCGCACGCCAATGCTAAGAAACGTCTGCCAGCTTCACCAAAGGTATTTTCATGCTCAGAACAATCGTCTGATCAATCCTTGATGTCTGGAATCTCGAGAAACAATAAAACAGCGAAGATCTGCAATGGCTCCCTGAGAGTCGCCATCTTGATTTTCGTTGTCAACCAAGCAGTCCCGGTGACTTTCATAGACTTCCTAGAAACGCTTACACTTCAGTTTCACAGAGATAGTTAAAATGCAGTAGGTGTGCGATAACTCATTTTCACACATGAGTAGCCAACATTCCACTCTCCTTACTCTCTGAAGCGGCTGTGCACCTTCTCATCTTAGACTTAACTGCTGTTCACAAAGTTGTAAAACTGAAATAATAGCTAACATAGAATACAGCTAATATGTTCAAACTGATACATGTAGCGATCAAAAAGTTACAGGAACAAGTAAGGTAAAACGTTTTAATAGAGAATTTTAGTTTGCCGTTTCCGGTAAACGTGGGCACGTGTATGGCATCACGTGATCACATCCACACGTGTCTTGCTTGACGTTGACACGCATGGATCAGCACAGTCGATACGAGGGCAGTGCAGTGGAATTAAGTTTACAAAACATGTACTAAATGAACTGTGCTCGTGTAATGCATGATCACTATGCCAAGCTTTAGGTGGCTACTTCTCTATGCATGACATTGCTTTGGCAAGGGAAGTGTATTCCTCGCGCCCGTACAAGCCGCCTTTCTATTTTGTAGAACCAAATGCAGACAGAATGTATAGCATTTCTAGATATTCTTCTGCTTCATAATCCGAAGACTCATCCTCGACCAGCATAGTAAGCAACTCTAACACGTCGTCTGAATCGCGCCTAACATAAAGCACAGTTAAGCTGCACAGTCAGTAACAGCAACTTGCTTGGATCCAGTTGTCGTATCCGTCGCTAAAGCACTCGAAGCCGAGCTATCAGGCCAGCCGTTCGTTGGGCATGAACTAAAATTCTCTTTGCGTGAATTCGCCACGTGTGGGAGTTACCCGTTTTGCCGTATCCCGGAAACGGCAAACTAAAATTCTCTAATAAGAGTGTAGGGATGACACTTGCAAAAGTAAAGGAACAAGATGAAACAATGCTTGCAAAAGTAAAAGTCCCAAGTATCCCTACATCAGTGGCTTGAATCGAAGAGGAGGATGCAGTCCTATGAAGTAATTGATGGTTGTAAATTAAAGCTAGATGTAGTTGTGTTTTGGAGGACACAGTCTGATGAAGTAATTGACAGTTGTAAACTGTTTAGAGGATGCAGTCCGATGAAGTAATCAACGGTTGTAAAAGGTATGAGAATAGGATTCTGCATTTGTTGCAGGTCATCGCAACAATTAAGCCACTGATGTAGGAATACTTGAGACTTTTAATTTGCGAGCATCTTTCCATCTTGTTCCCTTATTTTTGCAAGTGTCATCCCTACACCTTTCAGTTTTTTTTATTAAAACTTTTTAACTTTACTTAAGGAAGTTTTGTGCATGCCAACCAACGGCAGCTTCTATGTCATGAACTAGTAATTAGTCTTCAGCCTACTATGAGCCCATGAAGGATGGTGTTTTAGTAAAACCATGGTACTGTAAAATGTGTTGTTCAAGAAATGTAGGAGCGTTGTACTAAACTAATTATTTAATATGTTTGCCACGGTGACGAGTAGTGCTTTAGTCCAAGCTATTGAGTGCCATGTATGCATTGAGCTAATTAAGGTGTGGCTAAGGTATACTTACGTGCTGTGAGTATACCTAGTATGATACTGATGGTACGTCAGATGTCAGTCTATCTGTTAGTACATGTAGATTTCCATTTTAATCAAATGTGTGGGTGCAGCGCTTCACATTCCTACTTTATTATGTTGCTCCCTCATTATGCACTAAATGAATATCAACTTCATGATGTTTGATCTTGATTAAAATATAGTTTGATGTTGCAATTTTTGCTGTATAGGTGCAAATTTCTATCTACAAGGTGATATTACTGGTTTTTTATACTGCAGATGGGTCCGAGTATGAGGTGCTTTATGATGAGCAGTTTCTTGGAGGATTGTCTATCAGAGGATCTAGAAATGCTGCCTACCGTCACCCTTCCTCCTGCCTCATTAACCTTTCGAAACGAATTCGTCAGACGGCTAGATCATTTGATAATCAAAGAATTACCACTGGGAATACTAGTGATAGATGGACTACACATGATCGTCATACTGGCTCTCACTCAACTCAGCAACATGTGCAAAAGGTATTATCGCATACTGAACCTCTACGAACATCCTCCTCAGCTGGCAAACGTTCTAGCATACCATCTATGACAAGGAAAGGAGGCCAACAGTTGCAAAAGGATGACCAAATCAAAGGTTACTGTACTAATTTATTATGTGGCTGTTGTCCTGTTTATACTGGACCAGCATCTATCAGTTATTCAAGTCATACATGTATGCACCGCGATTAAGTAGGCAGCGGACACAGCATGCCATCTGTTAGCAAGGAAAACACAAAGCTAAAATTCATTTTCTTGCATCACTCAAACGGCTCGATAGCAGTTAGCGAAAGTAACATTTACGAGTGCTCCTGGATCTACTCAAGTGCCTATACTGTTTTGCTTGGCTACTGATATATATTTCTTGAGTTATAGGCAAACAAGTGTAAACCCACTTTGATTTTATGGCATCTCCTCACCAACACTTCACTGCATAACTAGCAAGCAGTCACTTACATGTATGTAATAAGTTACATAGTCTCGTGCCCTCCTCTAGACTTTATACTACTGACTTAACCTTTGAAGACAGTTAGTACATGAAGATGAGCGCTTGTTGTAACTTTTGACACAAAAATTGAACACTCGTTGGTGCGCCATTTTCTGCCATGATTAGATTATGGTAACAATAATGATACCGTATAGCCGGTTTTTTTCGCTGGTCAAATAATTTGTTAGCCAAATTTTGGCTGGGTCTAATTTTCGTCACAGAGCCACGTCACAGAACTTTTTAAATAGGCAAAAATAATTTTTCGAAATCTAATTTCGACTTGCACCAGCCGTTCGAAAATTAAATCCACATGAAAATAACTGGCTATACGGTATTCATTCTTCTAATGACTTGTGTGGGCTTAACTGGTAACTGTCACCATGAGTGTTATATTATTCTGTTGTTATAGTTTTACATGTACTTACAGGCTCTTTTGCTGCTGCTGCTGCTAATGATTTTACCAATCTTCTTAGCTGTCTCCAAAAAGAACCCTTTAATTCTGATCTAAATGCAACCAATTCTTCTCATGATTGTCATGCTGCCAAGGACATTCAGTCTAGTCCAGTTAAGCCTCCTCCGTCTCTCAATGAGGCTGCCCAAGCACTATCCAAGCTGGCAATATCCACCGCCTGTCCTGCCCCATATACTGCGCTCAAGATTGAGGATAAACTTGTTCAATCTAGTGTTGAACCTAGCTCTACTGAAAGAAAGACTGCGTCAAAGCAATTGATGCCATCTGTTGCTACCATCTTTAGTGCTACTTCAAACTCTGATTCCATGCCTAACCAGAAGAGTGTAAATAAACTTAATGATGATACATTGAAGCAACAACCTCCTGGATTTATACAAGAGAACCCTAGACCTCCAGTCATGTTCCATAGACCACCTTTACTACCACAGCCTGTTAGGCAAGGTAACCAACCATACACATTAACTTATAATTTTTTTATGCTTTTATGACATAGGTTAGTTTACTTCTAAGAATTTAAATTTCATGTTGCCCCAGTTATCAACCATGACACTCAGTTGACCCTCTTTAAGGTGACAGGTAACAGTTCGCCTAATTAATATTCACAAAAATGTTTTTATGCACTGTGCAAAATATGAACACGCTAGAGCGCTGTGAAGGCCATCAATGAAGACGCTAAACACTGTTCTTTCTTTCTTGAACTATATTCAACGCTGGGTACTACGCAACTCGGCGACAGCAGGCACAATTGGAGAGATAGTAAACTGCAAAACGGCGTGCCACTTTTCGCGCGCGCTGTAACAGTGTCGCTACAGAGTCCATCGTCTACTGATGAGTTAGCATCCTCCGGAGGGCAGTAGACTATTAACTTGGCTGAGAGTTTGTTTGTTTGTAAGTTATGGGTCGAAATGTCGTGAAAAGGCTGTAAAATGGCGAGCGTTTCAAGACTACTTTGCGTTTTACTCAGAGCCAGTCGCCCAGACGTCCAAGTTAATAGTCTACTGCCCTCCGGAGGATGCTAACCCATCAGTAGACGATGGACTCTGTAGCGACACTGTTACAGCGCGCGCGAAAAGTGGCACGCCGTTTTGCAGTTTACTATCTCTCCAATTGTGCCTGCTGTTGCCGAGTTGCGTAGTACTCAGCGTTGAATATACAGCGGTTTACCAAGATCTTGTAACAATCAACCGTCAACGGCCGAACGTGAACGAGGACTACGCATGCGCAATGTGATCTCAAGAGGAACAGATGCAGCTCTCAGATCTCTTGTGACAGCTAGGCAGCTCAAATCGCGGTGGAAGGAAGTAGTAGACGTCTACTTCTAACTTTTCTGTGGGTGTACACAGTTGTTATCTTCTCACAAGCAGAGTTACGAACACGCATGCGCGCGACGCTTGACGGTACAGAATTGCAAGATCTCGGAAAACCGCTGTAGCTCAAGAGAGAAAGAACAGTGTTTAGCGTCTTCATTGATGGCCTTCACAGCGCTCTAGCGTGTTCATATTTTGCACAGTGCATAAAAACATTTTTGTGAATATTAATTAGGCGAACTGTTACCTGTCACCTTAAGGTGGCTGGTTACCAGAATTTACGACTTACAAGTTGCAATTAATTTTTTTCTAGCCATGGGCATTTGTACAGACAGATTGGCAGCTTGTCTATCAATAGATTTCGACCAAATCAAGTAGTTTCAGCCACGCAGCATTAGCCATAGCAGAACTACAAGCTCACCCAGTAGCGACCAAGCATGATCGCTTTGTACATTCTTCTATTATTGTGCAAAGCTAAACTGCTCAGCAAGCCCATCTGACCCCCTAAGACCGTTGCTTCAATTTCGCTGAACGATGCTTGTACGCGTAATTACAGCTGTGTGCTGCCTGACAGCACCTAGTGCATGGCTGTAATACCATGCACTAGCATCATATAGGTGCTTATAGATTCCATCTATACTGCAGGACCGCTCTAAGGCCACGTAGACAAAGTCTATTGAAGCCTACAGCAATGGCTTACATGTTCTGCGGTGTTCTCGCGTGCCCACAGCAATAACCATGAATGTTCATGTGTTCATGGTCACTCCAATGTAATGGTCAGCACGTAGCTGTCTTCTGGTTTGCAGTGCAGTTTCAAAAGCTACCGTATAGCGGGAAATTTTCGCGGGAGAAAATTAATTTTTTTGCGAATTTCGCGAATTACAGACTATTCGTGAAAATATTATCCGCGAATGTCTTGTTTTTTGTTCAAAAAGATAGGGCAATAGCGCTGATTCGCGAAAATATTATTTGCGAAATGCTCTATCTTGTGCATTCGCGAAAAAATTTCGCTATACGGTATCTAGCTACTAACAGGCTCCTGCTACAAACCAGAACTAAGGAACTCTACAATGTGCATGACACGCTGTTTTTTAAATTTGGTTCGAAATCTGAGTTCAAATGCGTTCATGACTTTATTTAGCAAGTAGCTATTTTTTTCTAGCCATTACTGCTCATGCAGACAGCGCTCCAGTGTGTTACTTTGCTTGTCTATACAGTGCTTCCAGCTTAGAGAGTCCAATTGTGATGTTTTTATATATTATGCTGTAAAAATTTTATCAAAGGTGATACAATCCTCAAATCTGGTCTGAAGTATGGTATATCATTGTAGATTATGTGCATCAAATATGACAGCTCACAATCAACTATTGCAAAAGTTATCAACTATTAATTATAGGTCACTGGGTAAGCTCAGTAGCTGAAGTTTTTTTTAGGCTTGGAAATGGCTATTTGGCTGAGTTAAGAAAATTCACTTTACACACAGCTCACAGAATGGCTCATCTTTCACTACAGCAAGTTTGCAAGCTCAAGTTCCTTGCATAACGTTGTACGGTACAGAAATGCACCAAAAACGTGTGTTTTGGGAGTCACTGAAGTTTTTAGGCTTGCATTTGCGCATTTTTGTGAGTTAAGAACACAGATTTGTGCAATGGATAGCCAGATACCTGAAATTTTTACTTGCGTTGGAATTTTAAGTGTACCTTGAACCATGCGCGCATGCGATCGTCGAGAAAGAGCAGTTCTGCAGTTCTTCGTCGCGTTAATGAGATTCATCTAGAGAAAGTAGTTTATCGATGACTCGTTTCCGCTCGCGCAGGGCCGCTCTTGTTGACCGGTGACAAGATGGCTGCTGATCGACAGCCCTAGTTTCGCTTCGTTCTTGATCAGTTGCAATTGTTTAACAAAATGATCGACTTCTTATCCGGTAAAACTGCAACTGATCGAGAACGAAGCGAAACTAGGACTGTCGATCAGCAGCCATCTTGTCACTGGTCAACAAGAGCGGCCCTGCGCGAGCGGAAACGAGTCATCGATAAACTACTTTCTCTAGATGAATCTCATTAACGCGACGAAGAACTGCAGAACTGCACTTTCTCGACGATCGCGTGCGCGCATGGTTCAAGGTACACTTAAAATTCCAACGCAAGTAAAAATTTCAGGTAACTGGCTATCCATTGCACAAATCTGTGTTCTTAACTCGCAAAAATGCGCAAATGCAAGCCAAAAAACTTCAGTGACTCCCAAAACACACGTCTTTGGTGCATTTCTGTACCGTACAACGTTATGCAAGGAACTTGAGCTTGCAAACTTGCTGTAGTGAAAGATGAGCCATTCTGTGAGCTGTGTGTAAAGTGAATTTTCTTAACTCAGCCAAATAGCCATTTCCAAGCCTAAAAACTTCAGCTACTGAGCTTAGCCAGTGACCTATAATTAATAGTTGATAACTTTTGCAATAGTTGGTTGTGAGCTGTCATTATTTGATGCACATAATCTACAATGATATACCATACTTCAGACCAGATTTGAGGATTGTATCACCTTTGATAAACTTTTTACAGCATAATATGTAAAAACATCACAATTGGACTCTCTAAGCTGGAAGCACTGTACAGTAATTGATCAAAGCAAGTTTGGCCACATAGCTTTAGCCATTGTGGAGCAACAAGCTCGTCCAGTGAAGAGTAAGCACAATTGATTAGTGGCATGTTTTCCTTAGTTGTGTGAAAAGTACGAAGCTAAAACTGCTTGTGCAAGTTCATATGCCATCTGTGTTGAGATCTATGTATGGATATCGCTGAATGATTCTTGCACTCGATGCCATAGCTGCCTACTTTACTGGCAGTACATAACTTTAGTATCGTGTGCGAGCATCATCAATATCCATAGATTTCTACTTATGAACTTGCACAAGCAATTTTAGCTACGTACCTTTCACACAACTAAGGAAACATGCCGCTAATCGATTGTGCTTACTGTTCACTGGGTGAGCTCGTTGCTCCACAATGGCTAACGCTATGTGGCTGAAACTTGCTATAATCGATGACTGTTTATAGACAAGCAAAATTCACACTGAAGCGCTGTCTACATGTGTGCTAATGGCTAGAAAAATAACTACTTGCTAAAATCACGAATATCATTAACTTGGTCCATAAGACAGGTTTACAGAAGTACTTTACTTTAATTTATGCAGGGTATCTTCCTAGCCAGCTATGTCATTATGGCACAAACAGGTAAGTTTTCTTTGTGGCAATGATATGCATACAGTAACTGTTTTCAAAATATAGTCCAGTGTCAGATTTGTATGTTGTTTGCCATAAGCTGGGTTTTCCTAAACCAGTATACTCTACCAGTGTGAAATCTGTAAGTGTATTTATTGTATTAAATTTCATTTGGCTAACATATGTATCTAAATACTGCAGGGGCTGTGGACTGCAACAGTGACAATTGGTCAAGTGAAATATAATAGTGTCCAGACTCAGTTCAAACAGGACGCCATGGAAAAAGCTGCTATAGTAGCTCATAATGCTTTGTCTTATTCTCCTTCTCTGCTTCATCAGGTAAATGCATGATCTGCTTACCAAAATTTTTATCTGCTGATATCCTTTCAGCCTTGGTCTCCATCACCTCACGTTCCTCCCAATTATCAATATCCCTTATGGCGTTTCCCACAAGTACCATACATGCCTTATCAGCCTGAAGTACGAGTTGGTATTCATCCTCAGACCGTCTATCCCCCTATGCCCATAATTCAAAGACCTTCATTATCACCACATTTGCCTCTGCGCACTACTGGACAATCTTTTCCACCACTAATGATACCAACACAGGTTTGATTCATGGTTTACAGATTAGAGAAGTATATTTATTTCAGAGGTTGTAAAAATGTGATGCATAGGATTCCAAGTTGGAGTCCTTCATACCATACAACAGGCACACCATCTACCGTAAATCGGGAAATTTTCGTGTAACAAAGTTTTCGTGTGTTAAATTTTCGTGTTTAAAATATTTTCGTGGGTTGACATGAAAATATTTTAACATCGAAAATTTATCAACGTGTAAGCGAGCGTACACAGTTTCAGTGAGTTTCTAGACAACACTTCAAAACTGTTGCTGCTGACAGCTTAATCGGAGATGCTTCTGACAGCAAAGTAGAAGGTCGCTCACAGTTGCTGGCTGAAAAGTAACTCCAGACAGACAGTATTTCAGCTGTAGCCAGCTCTTGGGCATAAACTTCCAGCATACAACTCGCAACTCGGCATACATGTGTTTACAAATATTTTCGTTGTTAAAAATTTTTCGTGTTTAATTTTTGTGGTTGATCCTAACCACGAAAGTATTTTAACAACGAAAATTTCCCGATTTACCGTAGTCATTATTACAGTGAAACCTCTAAATAACAGACGCATTGGGATGACTCATATTATTGGCCTCTTGAGGTTTGCAGGATAGTTACGCCCACGCATGAGTGAGCACTGAAGCATGATAAGTTAATAGCTCGTAGTGTCATGTGTGTTGCTGTTATCGAAAAAAGCTTTACTTTTCCAGTCAAAGCAAGGACTAAACTTAGTTCTCTGCTTACAGCCAGACAG
Source organism: Haliclona indistincta (assembly GCA_964017065.1). NCBI lineage: Eukaryota > Metazoa > Porifera > Demospongiae > Haplosclerida > Chalinidae > Haliclona > Haliclona indistincta. The sequence continues at coordinate 10,654,041 of OZ024784.1, forward strand.
CTTAGTTATCTAGTGACTGATGTTGAGCTTTTGTCGATATCAGCTTTAGTTGCCAAGTTATAAGCTTGACAAGTTCAGTCTTTGTCATCGTGTGGTCATTTAATTTCTCCTTGCAAGCATATCTCTCTCGGCAACTAAAACTGATATCGACAAGCCTCTATGCCATTCATTAGATATAATAATAAGCTGTCTACAGTAGCTGTAAACCAAGTCTAGCCGAGCTGTTGTGAGCCCTGTCTTGAGATTTTTAGAGTGCAAAGACATTTTGTTAGTTTGTGTGCCTCATCACGTTTTTGGCAGCACATCTTTTGCAGAGAACTGAGTTTAGCCCTTGCTTTGACTAGAAAAGTAAAGCTTTTTTCGATTATAGCAACACGCACTATACTATGAACCATCAAATTTTCCTGCTTCAGTGCTTGCTCGAACTTGGACTTAAGTATCCCGTAACCTCAAATATGTTTTTTTTTGTGGGGAGGTTACAACAATTATATCATACTAAGTCTATTCTGACCAATCAGATTGCAGTATTCGAGGGAGTTAACGGGTTATAACTTCTTCCACGTCGCGTGCCCAAGATCAGAACAGCCTATGGCACAAGTAAGTTATATCGCATGTTAGTGGGACGTATGACCTGTTATATCCCTCAGGAAAAGGCTAGCGCCCTAGTAAAGTCTCGGAAGTTCCCTTTCCTGTAGGATATAACACGTCATGTATCCCACTAATGCGGGATATAACCTACACTTAAGGCCTGTCTGCACTGGCGCGCGAACCCGGGTTCAACCCAGGTTGAACTCGGATAGATCACGTCCGCACTCGATCCGGTTTTGGCGAATTCGGGTTGAACCCGGGTTAAGCCAACCCACATACGTTGTGGGTTGAACTGGGTTGAAACCGGGTTTGCCTTGGCACCGCCACGTGTACGCGCTCTAGAGATGTTCCCTGAGCGCTCAAGCGCTAGAGAAAGACTTACTTTGTCAAGAAGCTCTCGTGCTAGTGCTATAAACGCTACCTTGGACTGCTGCATGGATCTGACTCGCTTCAATCCAGGTCGAGTGCGGACGCGCGCTAACCGAGTTCAACCCGGGTAAGTCGGGTTTGATTTCAACCCGGATTCGACCTGGGTTGTCAGTGCGAACACGGCTTTATAGTATACTGTACTGCAAGTTGAGTACATAGTAGTATGTAGCAAGTTTTAGCATGCTTATAACCACTGTAGTTCCTTTACTCTAGTCTGTTAAATGGCGCTCTATGCCATTTAGAGCACTGGCAGTGCGTTTGAACTTGTATGGTATCTTAATTAATACTTGTAGTGCTCTGCGTTCTGCCTACAGGGAAATTATAGCACCGTGGGCAGAGACTAACCTTTGTTCGACTTTGAAGAAGCAGCTACAGGTTGGCATGCTACAAACCAGTAGAAGCACCATAATTATTATTGTGCTAGGAGTGTCTTGATGCTGATACAGCACTTGGCTTCTTATGCACACCGTCTCGACTACACCCCTCTATTGCATTTGCAATGATGCTTTGGGCAGTGTACTCTTATTATGCCTCGGTGGGCGGAGCCACGAGGCATACAGTAGTTAGTTTGTGTGTGTGTCATTATGCCTCGGTGGGCGGAGCCACAAGGCATACTGTAATCGCGTTGTCTGTCATTCTGTCTGTCTGTCTGTCTGTTACACCATTTTTGCGGCGCACGCTGAAAGGTAAGCTCTGAAACTTGCAATGCAGGTAGAACTCGATATTATCTCGGTTGTGAACTAGCGAAAATTCGATGCAAAGCTTTGTTCTAGAGTTATGGCGCGGTTTGCTTACTTTGTTTACCATTGCTGGCGATCTGGACTTCTTTAAAGGCAAAACTGTCCACAGTTGACTGCATGGAAGCTGATAGGTTAGAATTTTACTACAGGATAGCAGCGCAGGTCCAGAGAAATCGTGTAAGCAAGCTATGGAAGCTATCTCGCTGGTGGTATGCGTTGCTGTGCTAAACACTGTAGACACGCCCAGTTCATTGTGGTTAGCACTGATTGGCTTCTGATTGCATAACTAAAGCACTGCATTGTGATTGCTGTACAGAAATCCTGTATACATACCACTAACCAGTGGCGGATCTAGGGTTAGCAAATAGGGAGGGCAAGCAAAATTTTTCGGTAGTTAATATGCATTTATTCATTAAAATCAATCGATTTTATTGTATTCATTGATGATGTATGAGCGCATTCACGCGCTATAAGCATGATCGTCGATCGCTTGCACTTTTCAGGCGCTTGGATCGAGATACTCTGGCGTTATGCCTGCCTAGTAGCGAGCCAGATGTGACTGTGTGACGCATTAGATGTAAATAATAAAATGGCGGACAAGATTTTAGGGAGGGTCTTGCCTCCCTGGCCCCCCCTAGATCCGCCACTGATACATACATCTACAGTTGCTGTGTTTGTGGAATGGTGGATAGTGTTATTCCACCGAGGCATCTTTCCGTCTGTTACTTCAGTTTTGCAGTGTACGCTGAAAGGTAAGCTCTGAAACTAGCAATGCAAGTATAACTCAATATTATCTCGCTTTTGATCATGTGAGAGCTTTACACGAAGCATAGTTCCTGAGCTATGGCGTGATTTGCTCACCTCGATGCCCATTTCTGGCGATCTGGACTTCTCCAAAGGCAAAGCTGTCTACAGTTGACTGCCTAGAACCTGATAGGTTAGAATTTTACTACAGGATAGCATCGCAGGTCCAGAGAAATCGTGTAAGCAAGTTATGGAAGCTATATCGCTCGTGGTATGCGTGTGCTGTGCTAAACACTGTAGACACGCCCAGTTGAAATGTGGTTAGCACTGATTGGCTTCTGATTGTATTACAAAAGCACTGCATTGTGTTTGCTGTACAGAAATCCTGTATACATGCATCTGCAGTTGCTGTGTTTGTGGATAGTTATGTTTGTGGTTGCTGTACAGAAATCCTGTATACATGCATCTGCAGTTGCTGTGCTTGGATAGTTGTGTTTGTGGAATGTGGATATAGCGTTGTAATTCCACCGAGGCATCTGCACCTTAGGTGCTTATATTTAATATTCATATCTGTGCCGCTTGCTTGTATCGCATTGTGAACTGACCGGATATTTTTTAATCTAGTACAAATGCATGACACAATACCCTATAGCGTGTAATTTTGATGGGTCAAAATTTTGACGAATGATCAAAATGTTGTGCTTTGGCCAGCTTTGGCGAATTTAATTTTGGCGCCCAGCGCCTAGGTCACGTTAGAAAAAGCAAATTTGGTGAAAGCTCGACGATTTGCCAAAATTACCTGCTATATGGTAATATTTTGTGATTTTTTAGTGATACATTCTCTTTGCTGTGATAGAAAGCTTTAATGTCGTACAGAGTGATTTTTGAATTTTAGCTTGTTCACTTTTAGGACAATCAAGACAGCATTGAAAATAGCTCTAAACAAACATGCGTACAACCTGAGATAAGTGAACTAAACCGGACTCAAGAAAACTGCCACAGATCGTATAAATCTGTTGTCGTCTTTGTGCAATGCCAGCAAGTGTTCTAGCTGAAGTAGTAGTCGCCTTTACCAGAGTGTTTGTATGCTTCACAGAAAAATGATGCAGTAAAACCAAGAGTATATAATAAGAAGATTGTTGACCGTAGCATACCCGCGTACAAAATCTGTTTACAAAGTAACGTGATACGCACGTGAGTTGAATGACATTGAATCCTGCTGCTCCATAGGCGCAGATCGATGGCTGTACTAACGCGGGCTCAACAATGACGTCTGATGCTTGGCCACGTCCCCTCGCAAACGTACCAGATCATGACATAATACTAACAAATTACAGACACATTTATGGCGATTTCTTTCGTGCCTGTCACGTTACTTTACACAGATTTTGTACGTAGGTATGCTACGTTCGACACTCTTCGTATTATATACTCTTGGTAAAACAATAACATTTTAGGGTAACCGCCTCCTTAAATAGTTACTAGGAGTACGAATTCGCACAAATACCTCACGCAAGTACTACCTTGAGGGTGCTGGGGCACTACCTCACGGATGCTCAAAGGCACACCGCGGGGAGATCACGTTCTTGGAAAAGTTCTCATCTAAAGCAGCTATTTGACGTCGTCCCACACTACGGAACATTTGACTATCGTTCACTACCACTCGACAGTCGTCACACAATCGTCATACAGCAGGAGCTAGCGTTCATGCACACCACTCGACGTGTTTCATGCACATGGTATCTCCAATGACCATATGACCAGCATAGCAATTGCTGTACTGACAGCTAACATGTATAGATAGGCCTAGGTGAAGTGCTGGTGCGATGCTGCGATCAATCGATCGTGATCCGTCGTAGCTCAGGCTCTTCAGCACATGTCCTCATAGACACGTCAATGTGGGCGTGGTCGGCAATCGCTAAAAGCGATCCGCTTTTATACAGAATCGTGCGTTTTGCCTCGCGTCTTCCTATCGTTATACCAGGTTTATCGCTATAGCTGATATCGCTATACACGATACAATTTGTATGGTAAGGTAACGTTTTGCTTTTGATTATTCATGATTCCATCGCTATAACAGATAAATTGTTACTCGCGGTCACGCTATAACCGATACGTACTGTACCTCGTGGCCATGCGGTTTTAATGATGTAATTTAGCAATGGTGCGGCCACCGGAAGCAACAGAATATAAATCAGTTATATCACCCCGTATACTCGGGAATTATCTGTTTATAGCCACTCGCACTCGTGACTGTAAACCGGATAATTCCCTCGTAGGGGTGATATAACTATTACATAGCGCTGCCTAGTATGATATTATAACTCTTGTCATAATATTTTTCTAATAGGTTCAAAGACTTCAGGGCAAAAAAGTTAAAGTACCAGTAGTGTCACCGCCTAAGTCTTCTACTGTCAGTTCTCAACATGATGGTTTTAGTGCTAGTTTGCCTGCTGCTAACACACAAGAGGACAATGCTGATGAGACCAATCTTTTGGGTCGCCTGCAGACTGCTACTGCAGAGTACCAGCAGATTGACAAGAAATTGAGCAAACTGAACAAGCTTGTGAATAAAGTTGGAGGTCAAGAAAAAGTTCATGACCCTGTAGTTATGGCCGCTTTTAGACAACAAGAAGAGGAAGGAGAATTAATTGAAGCAGTCCCGGTGTCTGATAGTGCTATAGGTAGTAGTGACTTTTGTGTTGTTGGAGAGGTTGTGGCATCTAGTAATGTGCCTCTGAATTGAGCTGGTCTATTGCTATTATCTGTAAATGTGTTACTGCATGGCCTCAAATTATTTTATTTACTTTTTTCTTGCACCAAGTCTAAGAAAAGCTGTTTTGTACATGTATGTGACTGCTTGCACAGGAATGTTATTAATCTGTAGTGCAATTAAAGGTACCGGTACTCATACAACTGATTTTTGCTGACACTACAGTTCTCTACCTCTCATGGGTATGGTAGGTGCATACATACATACATACTTTTGTAGGAATGTGACTCAAAACTAAGAGGAATTAGCTGTGATCAAAATTCTAATTCATAAATAATTACAACACACAGTATTTAAACAGAAAGAGGAACAATTACCTACAACACTCACATGACAAACATACAGGAGGTGACAGACTGACGAATAACAACAAATTCAAAATCATAAGATGCATGTAAGTGTCAGAAACAATAATGTTCCTTACGAATCCTCCTCGGATAACTACTTGATGGTGGTGGCGTTGATGATGGTGATTTCGGAGGAGTTCATGGGGGCGATGGCGATTTAGGAGGTGACATCTTCCTGTCCATCAGGTGGTGGTGACGACAAATGAAGATGATCAACATGTCGTTTCCACACTACTCCATCTAACACTTTGCTGAATGATGACCGGACTGTTGGTCTTTTATCTCTGACCATGACATGCTGTCCCGGCTCAAACTGTCTCAGCTGCTTGGAGTGGACATTATATTGTGCTGATTCTTCTGATCAGCTTGTTTACCCGTTACCCTCTCTTCAAGAGATGGAACCAATAGGTCCAGTCTGGTACGGAGTCTGCGACCAAGGAGTCTCACCAGTGATTGAATGGGTTGTAGATTGATATAGGAAGTTCTGAAGACGTTGCTGAGAAGACAGATGATCATTACTACTGGCTTTCATGGATTGTTTGACAGTACGAACAAGTCGTTCGACAGCACTGCTATTGGATGAGGGATATGGCATGGAGAGCAAGGAATATGCTTATAACACCATTGCTCTTCATAAAAAAAAATTTAAGGCAGTTGTGGTAGACAACTAGACATCTCATTGAATCTCCAGAGTGAGCTTGGCGTCGACGAGAAAGAGATACGATTTCCCTTTGAATGGACCGGTGAAGTCGACGTGAACTCTTTGCCAAGGTTTTGTGGGCCAAATCCAGGGATGGAGTGGTGCAAAAGCTGGAGCTTGTCTAGCAGCTTGACAGGTAGTGCAGGTTGAAACAAGGTTCTCAACCCGTCAACCGCCTTGTCTAGACCAGGCCACCAAAAATAGCTTTCATTCTGGAAACTCCTGGATGGGTAGACTAAGATGAAGCTCATGTAACACAACTTGCTGGAGGTGTTTTGGAATAACAACAAGAATTCCCTACAGCAGATGATAGTCAATTCGTGTTGTCTCTGGTGGTAGGGCACTCTTCAGCAATAATAGAAGGCCAGCCAGATCTGGTAAAACGAATAACCCTGGAGAGAAGGGGATCTTTCCTGCTACAAGATTGAACTGAAACAGGTAACAGGTAGAGCATAGATCCGAGAGATGTTAAACTCGGTAGGACCAGAATAGGTAGTAGCAGACTCAGGTATGGGTGGTAAGCAAGACAAAGCATCGGCTTGAACACAATATTATGTGTATGCTGACAGAAAAACAGCCCACCTTTGTAATCTGGCAGCAGCAAGCGGAGGGATTCCTTGTTTCGATCCCAAATAGAGAGTAGTGGCTTGTGATCGGTGATCAGAAGAGTGAATTTCTGAGATAATCATGAAATTTCTTAATGGAGAACACAAGCGGCAAAGCCTCTTTATCTAGTTGAGAGTAGTTCCTTTCACTCTAAGTAAGGGAACGCGAGGCAAAAGCTATGGGTCTTTCTGACTGATCAGGTAGAACATGAGAGATAACCGTACCAAGACCATAATTATAAGCAGAAGCATCAGCAGCAACTTTGATTGGTAGGCGTATGAACCAAACTTGTGAAGAGATTAGCCCTTCCTTAGCTGCTTGAAATGCCTTGACACAGTCTGGTGTCCAGCTCCACTTGTGATTCTTCTGGATCAGTGGGCAAAAGCGTCCAACTGCTGTCTGCAACTAGAGCCATCGAAAACACAGTTCCAGTCACCAAACACTGCATTTTAGTCAGCAGATCATTTCTCTGAAATTCCTTAAATGGATAAGCAGAACTTCACTAAAGATGCAAAATTGTCAAATCAGATACAGATTTGCAAAAATGCCTTGTCAGCAGATTTGCAAACTCTGTTTGAGATTTATGATCTTACTTCGTCAGCAGATGTTGACATGTGCATGTGCATGCATGAATAAAATTATAATGAATATTGAGTAGCTAGTAAAATGGTGTAAACAATTAAAAATCCTAGCTGAATATTACATGTAGCCTGTAATATAAGCCATGCCCACAGAATGGCAATGTATACCGGTAATAGAGCTAGAACGAGACCTTCTCTTCATAATGACTGCTATGCCATTACTATAGATGAAGTGTGAAATGAGAAGGGGTGATCAAGTCCAAGCAAAAAAATTATGTTAAATTTGATCATGTCAATAATGAAAACTGCATTCAAGTTATTGTCCGCAAAAATTGCATTAACGATTGTATGTCTGCAGAACCAGCACAATTCAGTAGCGTAGGAATAAATGGTGCACCGGTGGTGGAGCATAATAATATTCACTACTAATTAATAACGCGCCCAGTTTTAGTGAATATCATTAATTAAACAAGGGCAAACCAATAATTATTGTTTTTGCATATTTCTCAGTCCACGCAGCCGCCTCAGCAAGACCAAGACTGCTGTCAATTATATTCATGACGAATCTGAACACTGGAAATTGCATAATCATGAATAAATAATTACGCCACTGCGATTATTGCTACGTACGAGTCGCCACTGCTACGCCACTGCAATTAGAGCAGCCAGGCGACTCATTTGACACGAACCATGATCAACAGCATTTACACGAAGGCAACCTGATGAGTATCTATTAATCTTGTATATTCTGCCCATGTACATGTACATATACATCACTGATTCCAATCCATGTACATATACATCACTGATTCCAATCCATGTACATATACATCACTGATTCCAATAAATGCATGCCTGCCTTCGTAGTCGATTGTCCAGTCATACTTAAGAGGGAGAGGGTGAGAAAGACTTAACAAAACCGCCAGCCATTGTACATGCATAATTAGCTGCAAATGAGCTAGTGCACGTGATGCATTAGTTTAGCATAGCATTTGTTATTACTAGAGTAATTTGAAATTGCAAAATGCAATTTTGCTGACAAAGCATTTTTTGCAAATCTGAATCTGATTTGACAATTTTGCATCTTTAGTGAAGTTCTGCTTATCTACTCAAGGAATTTCAGAAAATTAGCCAAGAAATGTGAAATCTGCTGACTAAAATGCAGTGTTTGATGGCTGGAACTGTTGTTCTAGTTGCAGACAGCAGTCAGTTGGCCACTTTTGACCATTGATCCTTCAGGCTCAGAGCTTGATTTTGCGAGGCTGGCATCAGTCGGCGTAGCAGCTGCACCTGAATTTGAATATTTGCTCGAGTTAGAGGCTTGTGTTTGGTTAGATATCTGCGCTGGTAGTTGACTAGCGGTGTTGTCTTGCGACGCCGGACTTACGGGTTGATTTGTGCCGAGACCATGACGGTGTGGGAGGAAGCCAGAGCAGTCTTTGCCAGATTTTTTTGCGGGAGCAGTTTTTACAGCGACCGCCTGGCGTTACACCGACAGCAAAATAATGTTTGGCATTATTGTAGAAATTCAGTGGGACTTTCTGATAAAGACTCACTGATGATTGGAATTACGCGCCTTTGGGACTGACGTAGTCTGTTTAATCTGTCTTTGTTCCTTTTTGTGTCCTGTTTTTTTGGTTGATCTCTGTATTAATAGCCTTCGCTAGTTGGTCACAGACACACGTGCCTTTGGCAAAGATTAAAAAAGACGCCATCTTCAATGACCGGTTCAAAGTCCATCCTTGCACGGGCATCGCCCGGCCTTGCGCAACAGCCGGACAAACCGGCTACATATGTAGCTAGGCTGGCGCGCGTTGACCACTTTCAGGTGTTTACAGCCATGGCTCGCCCATTGCAAATACTTTTGTTCCTGTGCACGATAGCATTTTCATCATGCGTAGATGATGAGTACAGTGGCTCCGGTTCTGATTATGAGCACAAACTACATCTCCTTTTCATGACCTCTTCATCTGGTCGGTTCAATTCATCTGGTACTGAATTTTCTGTTCGCCTAGCCTTAGATCGTATCAACAGGAACACTTCATTGTTGAGTGGATATTTTTTGGAACTAATTGGAGTGAAACACACTACTGTAAGTAGAATTTAGTTGTGATTATTGTGTATGAGGCCATTCTTCCACTCAATTTTCTCGGGTGTTTGTATTCACTGGACAATTTCTAATTTATGCACACCCCAGGTGTATGTTTTTGAAAGAACATAAAAAAACACAAATGTTATCTCAGGTCATTGAGTAAACAAGAGCTCACAACAACTATAATTATATTAATGAGCAAGTTGAGCATCAAAATGGTCATAGCAGTGAGAAGACCAGAAGCATGTTTTGAGCAGATACATTGGTCTCATAGGAAAGCAGGTGTCAATCACCGTAGGATGAAAATGTATAGTAACTTTGGGGGTAGGACAAGCTCTAATTGTTTACGTCAGCAATTGTTAGGCACACATGATCTTGTCCTACCCCCTGCTTGTGAACATATAGAAAATTACTCTGTCATCTAATAATTTTATGCTTTCTAATAAGTTTGGTCATAGATAATAACCATAAGAGGATTGGAAGTGCTGACGTGAGTTACATGCTGCAATATTCGCTGTTGTTACCTCTGCAATCAGCCATTTCTAAGCAAAAATGAGCTGCATGTGACATCTGGAGGGCAAGGCGCAGGAAAAAACAGCTTGGAAACTATTAGTGGGTCCACTATTGATACTCTGGAGTTCATTCAACGGTGTTGGAGGCTTCTACTCACCTCATACACATCAGAACATGCAGAAGTGGCTAAATTGCTTGCTGGCGTAGTCTTGTATGAAGGTAGCTATGTAAAAAGCGAACTTTTATGGCATTGATACCCTGGAGTAGCAGTAATGATGCTTTTCTGGTCAATATGTTACACGGTCGTTCTTTTAAAAACGTAGTTTTTATCAGACAATAACTTTCTGTACATACACTTTCATGCAATTTAGTTTGAGAAGTTGTAAAGCCTGGCTCTTTTTACGCTACGCTGGCATACTGTGATAGGTATACCTAGCATAGTTTCAGAGTAGTGCAAGCATAAACCTAGCTAACTACGTAAATAGTGCAGGATTTATGGTCTCTGACTAAACACATGGAGTGCTGCGTTAATGTGCTAGAATTTGCCTAGTGACCAATCCTCTTATGGTTATTATCTATGGTTTGGTGTACAGGAGCACATAATGAGAGTGAGCACGATAAAGAGACAGGCGCGTGAAACTCCCACACATTTTGATTAACAATTTGAACACCACACATGATGACTGTGTTTCTAAAGATAAACTAATGATGCTGACTGTACACGTACGTCAGTTTTGTATTGGCTGGATAGAATCTGTGATCGTGGGCCGCCACGCTGGTTCTCTACAGCTGTTGTACGTGCACATGCCGATGTACGCATGCCATCAGCCATCACTAGTCTATCTTTAGAAACACAGCCATCTTGTGTGGAGTTGCAATTTATAATCAAAATTAATTTGTAGGAGTTTCATGCTCCTGTCTCTTTACTGCGCTCACTCTCGTTATGTGGTCCTGGTTCTCATGATTGCATAAGTTAAAAGGAATTTTGATAAATTATACTAATTTCACTCTGTAAAAATCTCAATTACTATAAAGCTGAGAGAATAAATTCAAATTTTTTCGCTGCTCATTGTGTTTTTACTACAAGCAGAGTGTCAGAGTTCGAAATAAATTTGAAGTTTTATGGCCAAATAGCCTAGCAATTTTATTTTTGAGTGGTCACTTTCATATTATGATTGGCCCATTCTATTTGCTCTAATTTTGTTGCTAATCATTTTGTGGCAGTGTGTAACCAAAATGATTGATCAAAAATTGTCAAAAACACAAAAAGAAAAATAGAATAGAGTCACTAATCACCATGATCAATGTTAATCAAGTCATCCCAGTCATTCAAAACATCTGTTTCACTGTCTTCAGTTTCTTCAGCTAGAGTAGCTGCGCTTCTTGTACTGCTTCCTTGGCTTTTGTGAGGGCATGAGGTACACATAATGGAGTTATTGAAAAAATTGTTTTTTTTTCCAAACGTAATAAATTAGCTGTAAAATTAATGAGAAAATAGCGTCTCCAATGCCGAAACCACATTAAACCTCTTCCGAAAGGCCTTTCTGTTCCTAGCAGATCAAACTGCTAGAAGCTGAAGCTTATTTTGGTTACAAAAATGCAACACAAAACACAAAACAAAAATGCATTGTTAACTGTAAGCACTGTCCCGTGCGCCACACCATAATTCTGTATTCAATGGGTAAAAGATGATGAAGAGCTCCATAGTAGATATTATGATGTCAAATAGCATGGAAGTATTAGAATGACTTCTTAAGGAATTTTGATGAATGCACAAGAAGTATGTACCAGGCTCTATTGCAAGCCTGGTCGCGAGGCTAATAAACTGACTAACAAGGCCGCTCCTCATTAGACTTTAATTTTTGTCCTGCCTATAATGCAAACAATTCTTTTTATAATACTGATGTACCTAAAAGGACTACTAGTTATTTATATTTTAGGCAGATCAAGTGTTTGTTGGCTTTGTTAATTACTTTCAATTGTTTTTTGTTATTTCTCACATACGTCATGTGTGCTTTATCAGTTTGCAGTTGAGGCCATATTATACTAGGCAACTTTGTTGTGCAACCAAGCAACAAAGTTGCTTAGTGTGCAAAATCACTTTGTGTGTTATGCAAATGTGAAGCAACTTTAAGAATGCCATTTTATATTCCAGGCAACAATGTTGCACGCAACTAGTGTATCATCGCCTTTACAGGTGCTTAATGCATCCACATTTTAGTGTTGAATACTATTTCATTTTATGGAGTCCTTTCTAACTGCATATTTATACTAGTGCTGGAAACAGTTTCAGACTAAGCTCCTTATGCGAATGGACACAGAGCCTTTCTAAACCGTTGCACTCAAATTAGGAACTGCTTGCAAGCAGGTTGAAACCCATGAACTTGCTGCTGCTATTGTAAACAGAATCGTTTCATAAGAAGCCTTTTGTAACACTAGTCTGTAGGCATTGGGGTATGGTATGTCACATCTGTACTGTATGTCGCATCTAATGATGCATGACGTATTAACTGGTGCTGTGATCAATGTTCATACATAAAATTAATTTGCACAATGCGCGGGCTTGTTTTCAATCATGAGTGCAGTTAGCCATGCCCACTTGACTATCTGTGTGCTAGAATCACTCTCACTGGAGCAAAAAACACCACTTCTTTGGTCAGAACAGCATGTATGAGACAAAATTAGTGTGTTTGGTTGCTTTTCATGTCAAGAGGGCCTGGAAGACCCAGTGGTACAAGGTTTTCATGCCATCACTTTGCTAGGCAGAGCCTCCGGACCTAGCCATTTGCCCACGTCCCACCCCACTGCCCTATTTCGCCTATTGGCAAAATAACCTATATTCAAATTTTGCCGCCCACTTCCTGTGATGTCAAACTTGCTAGGCAACAATAGTCGCCCGTTGCTTGTGATGGTTAATCTCGTAGATGATCAATTCTCTTTTGAGTATCCCGTGAGTGTTTTGTGCTATTGCTCTTAAACTTTCCGCTAGTGAGTAGTCGTACTTGTCCATATCAGTATATCCCTCCCACTACGGAGTGTGGAAATAAAGTGCAGTGACCTTGTAAATTTTTTGATTGTTAGTACTTTGGGGCTGGCTACTGAAAAATACATACAAATAGCTGTGGTTTTGGTAAGTGAAGATGTTGTCCAGATCATAGAGAATGTGTTTCCAAGCGTCGTGAAGCCAGTAGGGTATGAAAAGTTGTCGTATTACATAACATTGACATGCCCAATGACAAACAATGATACCTTTGGAATGTATGCAGGTTGCCATCACACCATAGTTCGTTATCTCGAGCTCAGATGTGCATTGCAAGCGATAAATTTACTGAAAATTTACTGACAATTTACTGAAAATAGCTGAAATAGAGATTAGACAACATTTATGTATTACTTATTGCCCTCATGTGAGGGCATTAACCGACATTAATGACCGCGGGAAAGTCGGTTGCCCGAGTAACGGTCGAGGGCGCAGCCCGAGACTGTACGAGGGCAACTGACTTTCCCGAGGTCAGTAATGTCGGTTATTGCCCGAGTTGTGTAGGGCAATAAATGATTTATTACATAGTTCATCACTGTGAGCGCAATAACATCGCGAATTTTTAAAAATCACAAAGACGCAACGCTCTGTTGCTATAGAAGACGCTACGTGCGGTCAATAACCTACATTAATGCCCTCGAATAGAGCAATCTGATTGGTGAAAGATGACGTATGTAATAATAATAGTTATTGCATCCAGAGTTTGTTGTGTATTATTGTATTAACAGAATGATACTCAAGGGTAACAATGCTGTTTTGATCACGGTTTTGTTTCTTGGGGCAATAATTTTGCCAACCAATTCTCTATCTGTACTGCAAAAACTAAAGGGTAGGATGGGGTAAGGCAGCTTAAATCAAGCACCTTAGATACTAGTAGCCAGCCTTTCAGTAACAATATTAGAAGCCGACTTCTTTTGCACGGCTAAGCCAGCCTGCAACAAAAGACACATACATTTCTATTGGGGTTAAAAGGAAAACACAAAAAAAAAAAACTTACATTTGCAATTATGTAGCACACATGATCTTGGCGTAACCTTGTTTTGAAGCCATAATGGGCACCAATGTTTTTTGAGGGTACACAAAATTTTTTTTTTCGCATACTTTAGCAGTTGTACAGCAAAGATACATGTGATGTTTCTAACATAGCACTGATGGACATTATTTTTAGCATGTAATAAGTAGCCACAAAAATGATGTTTTCAATGTGTTTTTTAGTGTCATCGAACCACTTCTGTTCGCGAGTTTTTGACCCAAGTACAGCTCTCTAGCTCTCCTGCTCTCATTGGTGTGATAGGCTGTGGCTGCTCAGTAGCTACTGAACCAGTTGCTGACATCATATCACTATATGGACTTCCACTTGTGAGCTGATTTACTGTTTGCTTTATCATATCATTATTGTGCGCTGTGAATTTGTATTGTAAACGGCCAACCCACATTAGGGAGGCACGGTAGTGCCTCTCTATGTAGGGATGAGCAAAATGGCGGCTACATACGATGATATTTCGCCTGGGGAGGAATTTTATACGTCAAAAGACATTTAGGTGCTTTCTGGCGTTGCCCCATCATACAGTAGCAAGGAGATTGCTCGAAATGGTCGCTAAAGTGACGAACCTGGAAACGGTGAAAATCGAGTTTCGTCATCTTCGTTTTCTTTCTTTCTTTCACTCGCCTAGCGCCTTTACGCGAGCAGTACCGAGACCAAAACCAAAACACCCACAAACAGTCGTGAAATTCTTCTGGCTGGTGCCTTTTGAACTTAGTTTTTAGTGAAACGTCGATATAAATTGATAAGTTCACGATCATGAACAGTTGTCAGCTAACTGTTATAGATGCCATAATTATTGTGATTACGCAATACGCACATGACCAACTACAGAAGTAGAGTATCGCCGTATGGAGAGCGTATATTGGCATCTGGAGTCTATGAAGAACAACTCACCGAGTAAGCTCGTGTAGTATCACCGTTCTGCTGCTCGCCAGATAGTATCACAGCCGTACAGAATTGTGTTAACTAGAGTCGGCGGGGCTCGAATGCTTTGCTTTCTTGCAGAATGCATGGACTAGTTTCAGTATTTCAGACTCAGACTCAACACAGTGACTATAGGCACAAATTCTGATCCACTAAGGTTAGGGATAGGGTTAATATTCTAGCTAATAATCTAACACAAAACAACCATAACATGACGGCTATTTTGACACTAAAATGATCTCTACCTGATCTGTGGCAAGTCAGAGACAGGAATTTTTATTTTCACGAAATGCATGGCCAGTAAAGCTATCCAAAAAACTGTGCCACCCGTTCTCTACATGAATGGTTTGGGTAACTAGAGTTCTAATGAGCACATACCCGTGCGCTGAGCTAGGAGCTAAACACGACTACTCCAGCATTACTGCATCACGCACGTTACAGCTAGCCCATAGACAGCTCCAGAAAAATAGATGGTAGCATACATGCACTAACAGTTGATTGGCGCATCACAGAAGGCCTGGCCTCAAGAAGCTCTGACGTACGGTACATGTGAGACTGAGTGAGGACATCGACATGGATAGGAGGTTGGGTGACACTCCCACAATACCGTAAAGTGCTCTTACAAGGACATGTAGCTTTAGAAAGCCATGGATTAGCCGCTCGAGCAAGGCTTGCCAGCACAGAAAACGCCTTCATAGGACTATAAATTCAGTGAAGAAGCTGCAGAGAGATTTTCATGGAGAGTTTCGAGCGGTAAGACGTAAACAAGCGTGTTTTTTGACGACACACACATATATATATATACACACATACATACACAGACGGACACAAACGCATAACCCTCGCGCATACTGCGCACGGGTAATAATCTAACACAAAGCAACCGTAACAGCGTTTCCAGCTACAAAACGATCGAAATATCATAGTATAGTACACAAAAGAATGTCTTTTCAACACGACAAGACCATACAGGAATAGGCAAACAGTTAACCCTAGTTTACTTAAGCCCCGTTTACACGACACCTCCAACCCGGATTGAATCCGGATCGACCTGCGTGTAAACGCGAGGTTATCCGGATCGATCCGGATTCAATCCGGATTGCTCAACCCACATCTGGAGGTAGGCTTGCGATAATTATTCCGGAATAATTTTGAGAATAATAGCTAGTGGCAAGCATAAAGAATAATTCCAGAATAATAACGTATAATCGGCATGAGTGGGTGGGCGTGACTGGTTACGCCATTCTGTCACGCCCACTATGAAGCGACGATCGTACTGCGCCTGCATGCAACAGCCGCGACACTGTCAACTACTGCTCGTGCTCAACAGATGCTATGGACGCTTCTATTTCCATTGAATTCGAATCCTCGTCTGAACTTGGATCGCCCGTTTCTTCTGCCGATGAGTCCGAGACTGATATCGCGACTACTACGACGACTACTACTGCTGCTGCTGCTGTTGTCACAGGGCCTACACCTGTACGTTCGTTGCTCTCAGTGCTAAGCACCAGTTGCTGCTGCAAATCGTTCAGAAGTTCACTGAAGAGCTAAGTGGGAGTGTGGCTGCTTTCAAGGCTGCTTTCAAGGCTGCTAGGTTGTTCATACCAAGCAAGATAAACGAAATGCACACAGATTGTACGGTAGTCGACAGTCTGCAAGCTTTTCCTTTCCTCTCTTCTCCACTGGTTCTCACTAGCTTAAAGCAAGAGTTCCCTACTTATCTGGCCAAGGCTGCAGAGATACCAGCGACGAGGTTGAGCCACTTACCTGGTGGAAAAAACACTCTGTTCACCTACCCAACTGGTCCAGTGCTGCACGCAAGGTGGCCTTAGTACAACCATCGTCGGCTGCAGCAGAACGTGTCTTTTCTATCCTAAACTCAACATTTGGTGCACAACAAG
This sequence comes from Haliclona indistincta, assembly GCA_964017065.1. NCBI lineage: Eukaryota > Metazoa > Porifera > Demospongiae > Haplosclerida > Chalinidae > Haliclona > Haliclona indistincta. Next base: position 10,671,064 of record OZ024784.1, read on the forward strand.
AGCAGTCATTGCAAGACTACATAGAATCCTCCCTAATGCTACAGTACAACAAGCACTAACAGTCACTCTCATTAAGTCATACTCATAGTGACACAATAATTATAATAATTAGTCTCATATAAACACCTAACAAACGAAAGGACCATTCATGCAGCATGTCATGATCACTCATTATACATGTTAATCAGCTGAAAGAATAATAATGAGAATAATCACATAATTTTGTTGAGAATAATTGCAAATAAGGTAAGAATTTGAGAATGGAATAATTAGAAAACTGTTGAGAATAATTATCTCAAGCCTATCTGGAGGTGAGTTGAATCCGGATTAATCCGGATTGGGTCCACGTGTAAACAGTAAAGTGAGTTCAAACCGGTTCAAACACGCTGTTGCTAGTCTTCTCTGGGCGAATTGTAGTTACCATTGCACAGCAGAAGGACGGCGATACATGTTTTTTTTCTCTATCTATAGTCTCCTAGCCAAGGCAAGTCTTGTAATAGCAAAAAAACGATTTCTTGACATATTGTAGGCTACCGTGACGGCCGTGCAGTTGTTTTACCAAAAGTAAGCTTGCTGGTTGACTGTTCCGGTCCTTATTCTTGCAACAATGCAAGAGTGGAGTGTATAGCAAAGTTCTCCCTTCTGTTATGCATAAAATAGCCCGTCTATGACATCAAAATCACCTGCGATTTGGCTCGTGTGTAAACGGAACGTGATCCGGATTGTATCCGGGTTGGGCTAATCCGGATTGGGTGTGTGTAAACGGGGCTTTAGACAAACCTCTCTTCACGTGCTCAGAAACTGCGCTTTCTTCTCAAATGGCAGCTATCTTGTACCCGCCCACGCCCGATGCAGTGAGTGTTTCAACACATGTCCGTGGACCCCTCCGTTTATTACCCCGTTGCGTATCCACTTGTACTGTATTATCTATGGCTATAGTCTGCCACAGCAGCCACTGATGTAGGGATCTATGGTCTGTTAGCAAGTCAATCGTGTACCATTCCATGCTAGTTCCTTGTTGGTTTACATTGTGGACCAGTAGTAGATTTCATTCATCCCTACATCCTTTTGATTTCGTTAGAAATCTTTTTTATTTTCTTGTGTGTATCTGGGTTGAAACTGGGTTTGTTTTGGTGCCGCTACATGTACGTGCGCTAGAGACGTTTCCTGAGCACCCAAGCGCTAAATAAGACATATTGTCAAGAAGCTCTCGTGCTGGCACTATAAGCGCTACCTTAGACTGCTGAATGGACCTGACTTGCATCGATCCGGGTCGAGTGCAGACGTGTGCTAACCGAGTTCAACACAGGTAAGTCTGGTTTGATTTCAACCTGCATTGCCAGTGCGAACACAGCTTAAAATAATTATCTATGATTACAGAAAAGTCTATAAAAGCATCTCACAAGTCTGATATTTCAAAGAAGACCTGATCAGAGGCAACAATAACAACTTGTCAATATGGAATTTTCTTTGCTAAATCAGTCTCATGAGTTCAATATAGCTTGCTAGCTGACAGCTTGCGTGTGAAGTGCCTGATCTCCGAATGGTCCTGGGATGATGATGGATCACGGTTGACTTGTCCTTTCGTCTCATTCACATACACACACTGAAGCCATACATCTTCTTAAGAGTTTTGCTTGTGAAAACACGGTAGTGACAAAAGCTGTGATGATAAGAGATGACTGTACTTGATACAGTTAAAGCGCCAGTACTGTTACTAAAACGAATAGTATCATCTTTTGAGCACCAAAACAATACAGAAAACTTTACTCAATGGTTGATACTCAGAAAGAAGGATTCTAGCAGTACAGCCATAGCTACCTCAATCAATTATGTGATCATAAAACTTGCAGTGTGCAGTCTGTGCTGCGCATGTGCCAAACAAAATGGTGTCATTAGCGTACGATAATTTGTTTACAGTAGGTCTTTACGTACTTTGGCAAACACTTGGTTTCGCAAAAGTGCGTAAAACTGTACTATATAATTTGCTATATTTATGTATTAAACAGACACTCCAATATAGATATCCTATACTCCAGTGGGGATGAGTGGATCTTCTGGGCACTACCAAATGTTTCCATCAGATAAGAATTTTGTTCAAGCTGTATTATCCTTAGTAAGAGAGTTTAAATGGAGGCAACTGTCAATATTGACACAAAATGAAGAGCCATTTATTCAGGTCTGCTAAGTAGAATTTTATTCTTAAATTAACATGTAAACACCCATGCACTGTAGCCTTGTCCCCAGGCTCTCAGTGTGGGGGCCCTCACCCCGCTCCTATAATTTACTCGTAAACAATGCGGAAAAAATTTAGAAAAAATAAATTGCTAAAAACACTTTTGGTATATAAACTGTGATTGTATCGTGATTATGAACATATTCAGAAATTTTGACTACATTGTTTAACTAGCATACCTAGGTAACAAACAACACAAGGTTAATTGAGTAATTGAGTATTATTTCATTACAATTACATGTACATTCAAATTAATCTTATTACTTAAAAGGCTGCTTGTTGCTTTGCTACAAAATTTGGTTGCTCATTCTAGTTATCTGTAATTGTTTGGGTGTTATTGATAAACTATCATAAAAAATGATTTTTTTTAGAAAAATTGATTTCTCACAAATCAAATTGCAAAAGTCTCAATCTCACTGTTCATTATTTGTAAAACACTACATGTAATATCCCACAATTTTTCTGATGTTTCTGAAGGCAGCAGCTGATGAGGGAGGGTTGTTGCATGTTACCTTTGATTTACTATCTTTAGTATGTGTGACAGTGATGAATGTACAATTATAAACTAGCGCTAGGTTCCCATTTGTGTCCCAACATGAAATTTGGTTTAGAAGTAGCTAATAGACTACTATTAAATCACATCCATTTATAATGAAAATTGACGCAGCGTATTTTTAAAGAATCGAAGATTAATGTATGTGGGTGTGGTTAATTGTTTTGTTTGAAGTCCCACTAGCGTTAGCGTGCTCGTTGTGTATATAAGGTGAGCACTAGACTGCTCTTCTCCTTCTGGTGGGGCATGTACCTTACCTAAATTGTTGGCAAAGCAGGCACTACTGTCCCGATGTGCGCCATGAAATTTATCATCCACGGTTGATGCCAGACCCGCCCATGAGTGGTACAAGTCGTTTGTACCACTCAGCTTCCAGTGCGTACATTTGCCAGGAATTAAGCGGTGCATCCGATTTGTACCACCGGTGGTTCCTTTGAAGTATCAGAAGAGTACGGTATATTACAAGAACATTTTAGTGTCAAAGGATATCAGAAGGATACAAAATCGCCTCGCCGACAGTCCAAAATCTATACTCTTGCAGAATACTCACTCTCTGCAATGTAAAGAAAAATTTAGTATTATGATGTATGTAATTACAGATGGAGCAACAGCTAGTTCAGGTGCTGTTTGACAATAATGTCACTGTTCTCAGCTCTAATCGATTTGGTTCTCATCAAGACCCTGCTCTTTTCAATGGAAGTGTATTTGTAAGTTGTTATAAATGTACAACCATGATATTTTGTTGAAATCTGCAGGTTAAAGAGGCACGTGTGTTTATTGTAAATAGTTACGAGGACAGGGCAAAGCAACTTTTTTGTGTTGTAAGTGTTTCTTGTTAAAGTAACAGATAAAAATTTGCCTAATCGGTACCTAATAATGTTCTACTCGAACATGAAGGCCAACAATGAAAACACTAAACATTTTTCGTTTCCTGGAGTGCTATATTCAACACTATGCAACTCGGCTACATCAGGTAGAGTTGTAAAAATGGAAAGAGCAACCTCAGCAAGCCACTTTCCAGATGCATTGTAACAGTTTAACTACAAAGCTTATCATTAATTTTACAGATAGGTTAGCATCCGTTGTGCTAGTGCCAGTTAGCCATCTGATTAGCTGGCTCTGAGTAAACCTCTTGGTATTGTCACCATTTAACAGCTTTTTTCATGATAATTTTTTCGACTTACAAACAAGTAGATTCTAGCCGTGCTTATAGTCTCTGGCACTAAGTATCATACAGCTCAATATTTGGTTCACCAAAACACGAATGATTCACAGACGCCGTTTACATTGCCAGCATTCAGTGGTAATTGTATTTACCATGCGCAGGCATAACTGTTATCCGTCACCTTAACTACATGTAGCAGGAAATAAACTTGACACTTTAATGTAGCCTTACGTTTATAGTTTCAATATTACCACATTTTAACTGTACGGCTCTTGTTCACGCAACACCATATTTAATTATGTAGGCTGTGTTTAATGTAGGTACTATATCTGCACCTACATTATTGAAGCACCATTGTTATGCCGTATAGCGGAAAAATTTCAGGGTTAAAATTTTTTGTGGATATCGCTAATCACAGACTATTTCATGAAAATTTATCCGCAAATGTCTTGTTTTAGTTGACAAAGATAGGGCAATAGCACTTATTCGTAAAAATAATTATTATTCGCGAAATGCTCTATCTCATGCATTTGCGAAAATTTTCCGCTATACGGTAACATATTCACATTGCTAAATTTTGTAGTTTAAAGACAACAAAATTGAGGATGCTCGTTATGCCTGGATACTATATGGTTGGTATTCTAAGGAGTGGTGGAAATCAGCTAGTGATGTTAACTGTTCTGAGAATGAGCTGACAGCTTTGTTGGAGAGAGCTCTGGTTATACAGCAGTACCCTGTAGCTCAAAACATGTCTAATAATACAGTGAGAATATCAAATTGATTTTTGTGGTATTTAACTATTTTTAATAAATTTAGAATTTGGGACGATCTGAAAGTCTACAGGGAACAAGTTCCAGACCATTTGTAGATACACTAGCTTATGACAGTGTGTGGACATTGGCACTAGCTCTCAACAGAACTGTGAACATGATCAACACCAATGACACATTAAACTGTGGCTCATCTCTTGCTCCACTGGAGGAGTTCAGTTATGGTAACAGCAGCACAGCTTGTCTCATCAGAAGAAGCCTCAGTGAAACTAATTTCACTGGATTATCAGTAAGTACTGTACTACTAAGGCTTTTATTAATAAGTACAGACATCTGTCCTGCATGATTGAGGTTGCATGTTGCATGGCTGCTTGGACTACAGTGGGACCTCTCTAAAGCGGGCACCATTGGAACCCACAATAATGTCCAGTAAAGAGGTGGCCCCGGTCAATATTAGTGGGCGTGGCCAAGTTCGTCGCGCAGGACAATGCGAGTGTGTCAAAACCAACTGAAACTCGAGTCTGTCGTACTTTACGACAATCTAGGCATCACCACGATAATATATCTTTCAGGCCTTGCTCGATTCTTGGAAGATCTCCAGGAACAAGGTGTCATGCACATGGTAGGCTGTCCCCACTATCGAGTGCGTTAACATTGGTCGTGTCGGACACGAACAATGTGATCGCAATACGGAATAACGAGGTGACTGCTATTCGGAATGTTTTATTTTATTGCATCAATGGAGCTTCAATCCGGACCGCATTTCAGTGACCGCTTGAGCGAGGTGGCCCCTATTGGGAGCCGGTCGCTTATAGAGGTTCCACTGTAGTCCTTACATGTATTTATTTTTCTATAGGGCTATGTCAGCTTTACAAAAGAAGGTATTCGTAAGCAACCAAATGCTAGAGTGTTACAGTACAGGAATGGTAAGTTTTTATCTATAGATTGCTAAGCTCATTGATCATGTATATGTCTCAAATTGTGAGGAATGTTTATAATAATTATGGTACATACATAGGTACAAAGCTTAGTAGTCCCATATGAGCAAGCAACATTGTTTTTTAGATTATAATCAAAGTATGGAATAGATTTTCGTTGCAAGAATGCAATGCAAAACTGCTGCCTTTGGTCTATAGTGGCCGAGACGGTCGTTTGTCGCCGCTGACTATCGATATCAGTTTTAACACCGCCCATAGCAGTTTTAACACCGTCGATAGCAGTTTGACACAGTCGATAGCAGTTTGACACCGTCGATAGCAGTTTGACACCGTCGATAGCAGTCGTGGTCTAGCACTAGAAACTACTACTGCAAAATTTGCCAAGCATGTCAACGTCCTTGCACATGCGCAATAGCTAGTTAAGTAACTTTTTAGTATTATTTCTAGCTATTGCGCATGTGCAAAGGGCGTTTCGTGCACAACATTTTGCAAGATTTATTAAAACTGCAGTAAACCCAAGACCATAGATAATACAGTACAAGTGGATATGCAACGTGTCCGCATACTGCTACATTGCCTGAAGACATCACTGCAGCGGATGACACGGATCTAAACTACGGAATTCCGTAAATGAATACGCGCGCGAGCGCGCGTGTACTCAGCTAGCTAGTCGTGCACGACAGTAGTAGTGCTTCTCGCAGCGTTTGTACTACTATTAAGGAAGAGAATGCTTTGATATTCCAGCAAATCTATTCTATAGATGCACCATATTGTTTATGCACAGTGAATCCTTAGTATTGTGAATAATGACTTTGGTATAAAGGATGGAATTGTTGCTGTGCTTTACTGTGTGTTGTGGCTTGCTCAGAAGCTCAGTGTGTTTTTAAACACCCCAGTTAGTTGTACAAAGAGCTGAATTCCTGGATAATATCATCAGTCTTCACCTAGAAGAAAATATAGCCAAGTTTCTGTCTAAAAAGTAAACCAGAGCTGCATACCAGCATTCTGGCTCTAGCTGCAAAAATACAACACAGGACGTCTTAAAATGTAGCCAGTTAGTTACAACAACTAACTCCAGTTTCAAATATCCAACAAGAATGCTCCAGACATGTTCAGTACGACTAGTATAGTCTAAAAAGAAGCAAGAACAGCTTGTCCTTGGATTAAAACCGCTGTAGCAAGCCGTTGCACTGTACTCGAGCAACGAATTGTCGCTAGTTTGCTGCGCTTGACAGTACTGAGTGTCTGGAGTCGGTCTACAAGACATCTGGGGTCCTACAATTCCACCAAGAACTTGATTTCTCTATAAAACTGAAGTTGACCCTTGGGCTGCACTGGCGCAAGTGTGAAGGCGCTAATAGTCCCGCGAGATCTCACAGGTGAATCTCTGAGGCGTGGGAGTACCGCTGCAGTGACTGCTTCAGCAGCCTCCGTGTATTTTCCCGTATACGCGCTCGTTGCATATCCACTTGTACTGTATTATCTATGCCAAGACCTTTAAAACCTTCGCCTAACGGCGCCCTGTATTGACCTAACGGCGCCCATTATGGACCTAACAGCGCCCAGTAGGCTAAGTATGGACCTAACTGCAGCGCCGATTAGTTCGCCTAACGTGCCAGCTAGAATAGTAAGTTACTGGGCACCGTTAGGTCCATACTGGGCGCCGTTAGGCGAAGGTTTTAAAGGTCTTGGGTTTAGTAGTTTGTAGTGCTAGACCACGACTGCTATCGACGGTGTCAAACTGCTATCGACGGTGTTAAAACTGCTATCGACGGTGTCAAACTGCTATCGACGGTGTTAAAACTGCTATGGGCGGTGTTAAAACTGATATCGACAGTCAGCGGCGACAAACGACCGTCTCGGCCACTATATTGGTCCATGCAGCACAGTGAACCTTGTTGCACATACTGGTGGACCTTGCTCAAGGTGGTACCTCATCTGGTAGCTTGTTGGAAAAGTGACTGGAAGGGCTTGAACCTGTCCGATGTTGAATGCTGCTATAGTTGGAGTAGCACTATCTGGAGAAGAATCGGTTGATGGCAGTGAGAGTCCATCAGCATTTCCATGATTCTCAGTGGACTCATACTTGATGTCGTACTTGTATGCTGAAAGTAAAATTGCCCATCTCTTTAATCGAGCTGCTGCCAATGAGGGAATTCCCTTCTTCGGTCCCAGTATTGTCAAGAGTGGTTTGTGGTCTGTTATAAGGAGAAACTTGCGACCATACAGAAACCTGTGAAATTTCTTAACAGCAAATATTATGGACAGTGCCTATTTTTCAATTTGGGCGTAGTTTTGCTCGCTGGTTGTCAGAGTACGGGAGGCAAAAGCTATGGGGTGTTCAGTACCATCTGGTAGTACATGAGATATCACGGCTCCTACTCCATAAGCAGAAGCATCTGCTGCTAGTGTGATATGGAACTGAGGGTTTTAGTGTGTGAGCAGATACTATCTGTTCTTAGGTTGGGTATAAATTTCCCGTAATAATTTACCAGACCCAAGAATGATCGAAGCTGTTGAATATTTTCAGGGGCATGGGCACTAACAATGGCTTCTACTTTAGATGCAAGTGGTTGAATGCCATTCTCATTAACGCAATGACCCAAATACTCAATACTTGACATTAGGAACTCACATTTGGTTCGTTTTAGTCTAAAACAATGGCTCTCAAGTCGGTTGAATACTTCTTTCAGTCTCTGGAGATGAGTCTAGGCATATGTACTTAACCAGTTTTGTCCAAGTATATAGACTAGGACCGTCTCCAGCTACTACCACTAGTATCAACTTCTGGTTTTGGTGTCCATATGTAACTCGAACGTTTATTGTACCTGTTACTTCCATTCGCTCATTTGTGTAGGCTATGAGATGAATACTAGATGGGTGTAAGGTGTCATTGGGAAAACAGCACTTCTTATTGTTTCAGATATGATTGACAAGGCTGCTCCCGTATCTACCTCCATGTTGGAATTGTTGCCATTGACTGTCGATTTTGTTCAGCTTGAACTCGTCTTCACTGCTGCTCTCTGTCGATTCCTTGCGTTCATGGTGTGTCTTCGGCTTGTGCTTGAGTTTTTTTTACTCGGAGTCTTGTTCACGGCATTTGAACTGCGACACACAGGTGCAATGTGACCTGTTTTTCCACATGAGCGGCACTGGGCGTCTTTGAATTTGCACTCATTCGCAGTGTGGTTTGTTTGTCCACATCAATAACAAGGCTGCTTCTGCGGGCCACGGCTTTTACTGAGTTTCTGTATTGCCGAATCTGTTTTCCTGAATGCTCTGGATTCCTTGTCAACAGCTTCCATAGCTCTTGCGATTTCAATTGGTTTGGCATAAGTCAGGCTCGACTCTGACAGTAGCCTTCTCTGGATTGATTCGTGTCGAAGTCCACAGACAAATTGATCACGTAGTGTGTGTCTCACCAAAGGTACAGTTGATTGCTTATTTTCTCAAAGCTGCATCAAACTCTGCCACTGTCATGCCTGCTGCTTGTTCCCGTTTGTGAAAGTGGAACCTCTCTGCAATAGTAGACTTTTGCGGATTGAACTGCTCCGTGAATTTGTCAGTTATCTCTTTGTAGGTCTTGTTACCTGGTGCTAAGAGGTCACTGAGCAATGCATATGTAGCAGGACCAATTGAGCTCAGTAGTACAGCAGCTTGCTTGTCATCTTCAATAGAATTGGCTGTGAAGTACAGAGAGACTCTCTCTAGATAAATCTTGATTGCTTCTGTTTCTGGGTGATACTTTTGCAAATGTCCAAACTTGATAGCCATTGCTGTGAGTTCTTAGCTCGTTGCCAATATGTGATATTGTGCCCAGGACTAGCGTATTCAATCGTGACAAAGATATTGAGACTTCTAAAAGACTTATTCAAGTTCCAATTATACACCTATTTATAGCAAGTACATGTATCGGAAACTATTCTAGAACACATTCTTAGTTTATTTACAAGTAATAGATAAAGTATTTACAGTCTACTGATATGGTTTACACACAACAGATGATATGGTTTACACACAACAGATGGTTTACACACAACAATTACAACATTAAAGTAATACTAAGATACATAATAATGACAAATACCACAGAAAATACTTGTTTGGAAGTAAAGCTTTGGAGGGAGTTTTTAGGGACCTATGCCTACAAAAACAAGCAATAATCTAAATTTTCACGGTACTTACCCTTTTTACACCATTACTCTTAGCAACTAGACTTTACATAGCAACCATGATTTTATTGTTTTTCTTCCTTCAGTATCATCAAAGCTAAGCCTGGAGTTAATTGCCACGGTGGTATTGGAGGAATTAAGATACAGCTATCTAAAGGGAGAAAATATCTGTACAGTATGGCTTGGTAAGTATACAGTGGAACCCCTCTAATTTGGACATCCTTGATACTTAAAAAGTGTCCTGATTAGAGAGGACTCCTGATTTCAGAGCTTGTTAAAACTAACTATCGATGACGCTTCCTGTACCTGTGGCTTTTGATGAGAAGGCAGGCACCATCAAGAGCCCTGGTCTGTAGGTTAAGTGGACTCTGTGACCCACTCGGGTTAACACCTGTTTGACCCACATGGATCAAACAGACCAATAGTATAATAATTTTTTCCAAGTGTCCAATACTTAGCTAGTAGAGCACTGACCTCTATTGGATGGAAAATGTTAGGACTTTCTCTCAAGGAGAAAGAACTATCTTTGCATAAACTACTAATGCTTTACTGGAATTTTGTTTCTTCTAAGTATGCTTGTATGACCCTCATTTCTATTGTTTGTTATGTCCATTAAATGTATTTTTCATGCAATTCTTTAGAAGATGAAAATGGTAATTGCCCTCCTCCTCCTGATGGGTTGCCAAAAGAAGTAGTCTCAAATTTTCAACTGATTTCCGTCATAGTTTTGTACTCAATGGGTGCTGTTGGTATTGTAATGACCACAATATGCCTGCTGTTCAATTTCATTTTCAGGAAAAGAAAGTAAGTGATTTTTATAAGATGGGATTGGCCTCAAGGTGTAAATTTGACAAAAGTGTGAATTTTTACCACATGAATGCTATCGATTGTGGAACACTTTCTTTAGTTAAGGAACTGCTTGTGCAAGTTCATTATTATATGCATCTGGTAAACAATTGTCAATGTTACAAAATCAATGCCTAAATGGTTAATTCTCTAATCTGTACGACAGCCACATCACTTTAGGAGTGCATGAGCGCAGTAAATGACAGTATTTCGTACCCGGCATTTATTAGAGACCCGGCGACTATTCGAACCTGGCGTTTAAGGGTGCTCGCAACTAATTAATTTCACGGTGCTGCGCGTTGCTATGGTAAGTGTTTCTGGAAAACTAAAGCAGCAGACAGAGCGATATTAGCAGTATAGCAAGTGCGTCTTGATAGCTACTCTTATTATGAAATTTAACAGGCTAGCTTGCTCGCAAGGGAACAGAGAGACGGCAGACGCGGTCCATGATCGACATGTTTGTGCATGAAACTCGGTGACAAAGACTTCTGTGAGCTCAAGATTCGAGAAATGCAAGTTTCAGCAAAGCTACGATCTAGTAACAGAACGATTTTTGTAAATAAACGCCACACTGCTGAGAAAAACGGGAAAATCTACGACCGACAATGGTGTGTTATAGGCGCGCTAGCGAAAAAATCGTTCTGTTACTAGATTGTAGCTTTGCTGAAACTTGCATTTCTGGAATCTTGTGCTCACAGAAGTCTTTGTCGCCGAGTTTTATGCATAAACACGTTGATCATGAACCGCGTCTCTCTGTTTCCTTGCGAGCAAGCTAGCCCGTTAAATTTCATGATAAGAGTAGCTATCAAGACGCACTTGCTATACTGCTAATATCGCTCTGTCTGCTGCTTTAGTTTTCCAGAAACACTTACCATAGCAACGCGCAGCACCGTGAATATTAATTAGTTGCGAGCACCCTTAAACGCCAGGTCGAATAGTCGTCGGGTCTCTAATAAATGCCTGGTACGAAATAAATAAGCAACGCATTGCTCTTCACGAAGAGTGGTGCAAATGGCGTATTGCGTTGAGCAGTCGCCTTAGCAATGCGAAGGTTGCGTCCTGGCCTGGCTAAGTTATTTTTATTGTTAGGGAGAATTTTTCTACTAAAACTTTTGAAAAAATAACACCCAAGCATTTAATAGAAGAAATACATTGGAATCTATGTAATTACTACATGTACATGTAGTATTATGCTCTGATGCTAGTAAATGGTATGGCTAGCTACCACATCCATCAGAGTGTATACTGCTTTTGTACGCTCGCTGGCTGCTCATGCCGTTAACTCTGAGCGACCTTCAAGCTGATCGAGGTAGCACAAGACAACGTCTTTCTTGCTGTAATAATTTATTACTAGTTGGAATCTTCCTTCTCTGATTTCTGGATGGAGCATTTTTGCCATTTTCACAGGCTTCTGCACAAAGAGAATGCAGGGGTAGCCGGGGTAACCTCAAGCAAAATTGTACTTCTGTTTCCTTTGTCCAAAAACTACCACCGCATGAATGTGTTAAGTTGGTGAAAAGTTGCAGAAAGTTGGCCATTCTCTTCAACCATCGTAATACAAAGTGACGCCATGTTTTTAATCTATAAGAAGTTGATTAGCTGTTATGTAACCATGTCCTGCCTACTCTGACGGTATACATACAGCCAGTTTCATCCTGAGAAATCAGTGGCTCTTAAATTGTAAGCAGCAGACAATAGCTTTTGAAATGACATGCACATGTGCATTTGCACAAGCTGTAGCATGACAGCCCACAATCACATAATAATTCTACTGATTAGCAGATAAGGATGATTGTCTTGGGATATAAAGTTGCTGCTTACCTTCTGGAAGTCTTAGCTATTGGAGCCAATGTAAACCTGGCGATATGTTTACCATCAGCCATCATTCAGTCTATCTTTAGAAACACAACCATCGTGAGTGGTTTTCCATTTTTATTGAATGTCTGGGTGTACCATGCTCCTATCTTTTTTTGAGCTCACTCCCATTATGCGCTCCTATAATGCTGCTGCTGTTACCATTAGTGGGTGTGATTTTGAGGTCTGAACAAGATGAAATTTCTCTGTAAAGCGTGTCAACATCTTACATAATTTATTTGGTTTTGTGCTATTTTTATCAACAGGGTAATAAGATTAACTAGCCCTAATCTGAATTATTTCATTCTTTTGGGATCATATCTGCTTTTCACTTCACCATTTACGGGAATGCCGTACTATACTCAAAATATCTATTTGTGGACCTGCACTTGTTTTGTAAGTCAGTATGTTTTATTACTCTTAAGTTTATCTCATACATGTAGATCCGAACATTTACTGATTGTCTTGGCTATGCCTTGGTATTTGGTACCATTTTAGCAAAATTGTGGAGGATCTATTTTATATTTCATGATCCTTTTAGAAAGAAAAAACGAGTAAGTGATGGAATCTTATTAATAAAATTAATGATTAATTATTTTGTAATAAATGATTAATTATTTGTCTACAGAAAGTGTCTGACTGTCGTATGGCATTGATAATATTTGCCATTGTTGGTATTGTGGCCGTAATGTTAGTGGTAGGTGCAATAATACCGGATACTCGACCCAGTGCATATACATCAATTGATTTGGAAAGACAACCGGAACTAGTATGTTGCACCATTATTGCATTTAATTTTGTGCTTAACTTGTAATATTTACTTGTTTCTAGGAAAATGGAATTCCTCAAAATTATCTTGTCATTGACTGTTTGTCAAGGGCTGCATCTTACTGGGTGCTTGTTTTATTTGCATATCTTGGCTTACTGCAAATCTCCTCCTTCATTTTGGCCTTGTTAAATCGCAAAGTCACTATAAAAGTTCTAAATGACTCCAATGAGATTACTCTCATTGTCTATATCACTTCATTCGCAGCTCTGGAGATGTTGGTTCTTTATTTTGTTGTTGGGGATTTCAATAATGCCAATGCTAGTCTCTACACGGGACATCTTCTTGCAGCTACTATGGTAACTCTTCTGATCATTTACATACCTAAGGTATAACTATAATATACTTGATTAATAATTGTGTGCTTCATAACCATACATTTTCAATTTTAAAGTATATTAATTACCCTGGATGTGTGGGCATTGAAGGGTTGAGCATTTGGATTGATTGGTCTGTATGTGTATATTTGTGATCTAAAACCATGGCTGTTTATCATCTTACCTATCAAAAAGTACTGCAAACTAGCTTTCTAACACTTAATTTTGCAGTTTTGTGTTGAGTTTTATAGATGCCTTTGCACGCTAGCGGTATGGTAAGCACATGGTTGGCCATGGCATCAGGTATATGGTGTCAGTGAAATGCTCTGAACAGTTTGAGCTATGATGTTAAGTGTCCTGTAACATTTTTTCTGTCTGTTACCATGTCCTCACCTATTGAAACACTGAATAATTATTACCTTGGTTTGTATCCCTGTATTAGCTTATGCTACTGATACGACCATGCATAGTATGCAAAATTGTCTTTAACCCTTGAATTACTCAATTATTTTGACAACAATTTGATTTCCTCTAAGCTGACAGTTTGTCTTGCGATTTTCTACAACATGCAGTACGCTAGCTGTTCCAAACTAGCACTGTTTTTTCCTGGCATGTCAAAGTTTACGACCATGTACTAAACTCTGAGTTGGCCACTCCCACTTCGGAACTGAAACCGCTTAAGTGCTTCGTCCTTGTCATTTTTCAGCCAATTTTGGTCTTCGTTTAGCCCTGGTGACTGATACAAAAACCTGGTGGTGCCCAGGTGAGCAAACAGCACAGTTTAGACCATATTCTATGCCAAAGTATGCATTTCCGGCCACCCTGAAGCCCCAAAAATGCCAAAAGCGGCGAGGGGCTCCGCCCCTTCGAACCCCAGGTTAAAGGGGGGACACCCCCTTAAAAACCCCCCGTCCCCCTATTCTATATGGTTTAGTGGGGAGGGTGCGACGAAAAACAGTGGTTTTTTCAGGTTCAATTAAACTTGATTTGACCTTTTTAGAGCACTTTTCACACTAGTTATGACGTCTAGAGTAGGTGGAGTCAATTATGATGCCAAAAGGCGTCATTAGGGGTTAAAGGGTTAAAAAGTTATTTTTGACAGCTAAACAGGTCCACTTGGGCTATTGACTATGCCTTGACTACTCTGTACTCGGTTGTCCTACCAGTCGACAGTCACCTGAAACTGGTCATTGGACTCTGTTCGTGTCACCTGTCCTGTTCAATACCTGAACCTATTTATTCTGTTTATGTATTCCTTTGGCCTTTGGATCTGAGCAAATGAACCTTGACCTTGTATATCGCTAACTAGTAGCGCACGAACAGTAACTTTTGTGCCATCAGAATAATAATTGATGACTTACTTTCGCTATTACAAATGTGTCACAGCAGCGAGCGATCACGAGTTTCACACTATTTTCTGTGCTTTCAAGGGTACTTGCAGTACTTTGTTCTGTGCTTTCAAGGGTACTTGCAGTGCAGTACTTTGTTTGTGTAGTATAAACTAGACAGCAACAATGCATGCATTTGTAGCATTCTCTGTCGTTATGCTCGAAGAATTCAGCTACCAGCTTGAAACCTGTTGATCACATGCACAAAACGTACGCCACGCATAAATAATGAAGCACCAATTTAATATGGAAGTTCTGCTGTGAATTTAGATATACTCTGTTGGCACTCACGAATGGTAGACAGTTGCACACTCCTTCTGTTCATGCGCTCCTGCGCTATCACATACCTAATTACCTATATATAGTCAACTAGTAGCGATGTCAGACAAAACTGACAACCCACTGGAGTGTGCTCACTTCAGTCACCAGTATACAAACAGCTTTCAAACAAACTTGGTTTGGATTGCAATCGGTGCAGCTGCGTAGACTAGAATCTACATTTTTCTACCAATTACATGTAAAGTGGTCCTTTTGTGCTTTCGAGTCCTTTAATTAAACTAAAGGCATGTTCGCACTGGAACACGAACCCGGGTTCAACCCTGGTTGAACTCGAATATATCGCGTCCGCACTCGATCTGCAGATATCCGGTTTTGACGAATCCTGGTTGAACCCGGGTTAAGCCAACCCACATATGTATGTGGGTTGAACTGGGTTGAAACCGGATTCGTCTTGGCATCACCACGTGTATGCACACTAGAGAGGTTCCCTGAGCGCGCTCAAGCGCTAGAGAAAGATGTACATTGTCAAGAAGCTCTCGTGCTAGTGCTTTAAACGCTATCTTGGCCTGCTGCATGGACCTGACTTGTATCGAATCTATCGATCTAGGTTGAGTGTGGACACGTGCTAACTGAGTTCAACCCGGGTAAGTCTGGTTGATTTCAACCCGGATTCGACCTGGGTAGTCAGTGCGAATACGTCTTAAGTGTCCTCTGGGTTTCAAACTTGCAGGTAACTATAACCACATTGAGATCTTGCTTTCTACATGTTCAAGTTTCATAGCAGCTATAGTTTGTGAGTGCATTATGCTACATAGATGCTCAATCATTCTAGTAGATTACCGACTAACTAAATTTACAGACAAAACACCTGCACGATAGTCTTCTAAAAGTGTGTTGAACTTCTTCTCTGCTGAATGACGATCTGACATGGTGTTTTTGATTGTATACTTCCTTTCGTGCTGCTTGTTTGCTCACAGATGTCATCTAGCTCACCAAGAATTCTGTCAAGAACATCCAAAGTCTCAGAAGCACTGCCTGATTTCATGTCTGCAAAGGATGACTAATAGGTACAATCTGGTGTTGAAAACTCAAAAGCACAAATTTTTCTTTTAAGTTTGATGTTCCATCTGTATGGAGCATATTGAAAGTACTCTGTGAGATGACCTCACTAAGGTGTAGCTTAAAATGATACCTGATTCTCTAATCATGTAGTTGATTGTTGAAGAAGCAGGTAGTCCTTGTACTTTCCTTCCTGCAAGCTTCATCACATTTCTAATCGCTGGATTTTTCTTTGCCAAGAAATAGCAGAGCAAAGCAGCATTCTCGAATCAGTATAATATTATTTTCCATCCTCAACTCCAGTTGCACATTTGATCTTCTAGGCTTGCTGAATACTCTTGTTGCTCTCGCAACTGCTTGTTTGGCCACTCCAAATTGATTTCCTGTTTCTCGTCCACTAAAAACACATGCGGGAGGGAGGCAAATTCCAATATTGTTCAAAATCCCAATTAAACTTACAATATCGTACGCAGACAAAAAATGATATTCATACACAAAAGATGAGTCAAATAGACAAGAAAAAAACAGATGTACAGTAAAAAAACATAAAAAATATTCTGAAAAACTACATACATGTAATACAGGTGTCTCCACATTATAAAACAAAAAAGTGTGAATTATAGTGTGAGTGTGAATTTGATAAATTTGAAAAAGTGAATTACAAAGAGGAATCAAGATTTTCTCACGTTAGCAATGCGAGGTCTATCAGCACAGTCTTCACATTGTGGATAGTATTTTTCTGTACTCGACCACGGAGAAACTTCTTCTGCGCAATACACACAAATATCATTGAAGTTAGCCGAGTAGTACAATCTCTCAATCGGTTCATGACAGTACATCCTCTTCACATACACTATTCCGTTGAGTTCTGGAGGTAGACTTGCCTCTTGATGGTCCGCCCCACATGAAAATGATAGATCATCTAAGCTCTGTCTTAGTGTACAAACTTCTCCAGCCTTTAGTTTTCTAGTGGCATAGATTAACCGCCACATTCCACACTCATCACACAACAGCATAGTCTTGCAGTTGCGGACATGTTGCACACTAGGATAGAAAGGGAGTCGCTTTGTTGTGATCTTTTGTAAAGAAGGACGGTGGTCTTCCATTGTGCTTGTTCCGAACACTTCCTCAAACTTTTTGTAGTGGCCCTCTTCACCAGGCATGGGATCAGGGAAATGATGTATAATTATTAGCAAACATGTCCGAAGGTAGTCGAAGTGGCTTACAAATGGTTTAAGCAACATCTCCACACTTCTTAATGTCAAAAAAGTAATGACGCTCTCTGCAACAGTGTTTGAGAAATGCTTGAAGTTTTTGTGGGAGTTTCTTGCGTGTGATTTTGTCTGTAGGGCATAGCACAAACTCTGGGTCAATTTGCTGGAGACAAGACCACCATTCAGATATGTCTGCCTCAGTAACAGATAAAAACGGCTTCCCTTTTAGTTCAAGCCTTTGAGTAATACCAACTAGAGTTACCTTCACAGGAGACATTGCGTCCAACAAAGCTTTCTTGATTGAAGGCTTCTTTACAGCAAGCTCTCTCACCTGTGCCATAGAAGAGCATTTTTCAAGCTCTGTCTCAGTTTCCTCATCCAGCTAGCCCTACTGATTGTAAACCTAAATTCAAGATCGACATTACTCTTTCTGCAGGGTTGCGAAAAGAATGGTTTGGGGCTGTTCTAGAGGCACATAAATAGTCAAGATCAAGCTTCCAGAAGACCGCTATTAATGCAAGTTTTACGCTAGCATAAGTCAAGCGATGATCTGGTCCACCATCTGTGTATAAAAATAACACAGGACAATCTGTTGCTCTTTCATGCAGCATGTTGACAGTCTCGGCAGCATGACGAGATGGTGAAGATGGCTCAAAAGTGGTGTCTTTGAAAAGAACATAAACCTGGCCGGTATACCAAGATTCAGCAATAGCTTCAGGAATGCCTACAAGAAAGCTGACTGATGGGGTACTAGAGATTTTTGTAAAATCGTGGTCTCCCACTTCAAAGGTTGTGGATGAATGTACTAGTACCTGTCGGCCACGTTCTGCTGCAGCTACAGGATAGTTTGGCTCTCCTACCTTTACTTTATGCTTGTCATCTAACAAGCAAAGACTGAGAACCTACGGAACAAAACAGCATACTCACGCATATACCGAAAGATGCAAGCACCATAATGTGCATCATCATGATCTTTCCGCCACTGGCGTTGTTGTACTTGCTTCTTAACTTGAAGAAATGAAGTGTATTTGGATGCTGAACGGTAGCACTTATGTGCAGGAACAAACTGTAGTCGAACAAGTTCGTCACAAGGAAAAAGAGTCTCTGGGGGACATCTTTGCTCAACTTGCTGCTTAAAGTCATGCACAGAAATAGCTTTTGCTATAATGAACAACCTGAGAGTGACGTCTCTCATCCACGGCAGTACCAACATCTTCCAAAAATTCCTTTGCCTTACTCCAAAATACACTGTACCGATTAGACTGGTTTCCTGAATTTGCAGCTCTTAGGTCATACACGAGATCAGGCTCTTCTAATTCAAACAAGGCCAACAACCGCTCATCTACCTCTTTCTCAGAAACTGATGAGCTAACAGCACAGTCGCCAGTCAAATCACGATAAAAGTGACGGAGAACAGACTTGTTCACATTTTTATTTACTAAACCAAACTTTTCAAACATTGCTTTTCTCATGGCACGGGTATGATGCATAGGCATATTGGCTTTCAATTGTTCAATTATTGGCTGGCATACCTGTAAGGCAGAGGAAATATCACTTGCATCAGTCTGCCAAAGCCAATGAAGGCTACCTATATTATTACCTGGGGAATATGTAGCAAGAATTGCCGGAAAAGTCATTCCTTGCTTAACAATCTGAATACAATCATATCGTCGACGGCGATCACCAGGAGGGAGACTGTTAATGTCATAAGGTACGTTGGCACCAGCACTGCTTACTGCTGCACAAATGCTACCTACCTCAGTAGGCACAGCATGCCGTGAAGAAACATACTCAACAGTAAGAGCATTGCCAACTGTTATTGCTGGCAAACTAGAAGCGTGAAGAGACATCATCTTTGCCCTTTTAACACCAAGACAATCAGCATATTTTGCAAGAGATTTAGCTAGCTGCTCTACGTCAACTTTAAACCTGGTCCATTCTGACCTTGACCAAAAGTGATGTTGCAGATTGCCAAAAAGCCTCTGTGAATGAGACTTTAAAGTAGTGGCACACAAAGACGAAGCCAATCGTTTTTTATGCTTTGGCTTTTCGGGATTGTTATAATTTATCAAATTCCCCAAAAACACGGAACATAACAGCTTCTACCAGCTAGAGTCTCATGGTGCCCATCGATATACCATAATGCATCTCTGATACACATGTAGTAGAGATAGAATTGGAGGCGGTTCCATTATCAACTTCACTTGGTTTCCAAACTAGGCCTTCGGTTTCGACAAACTGCAAAATGTCATTGAACAGTTGGTCCTTTTTGTTACGTACGTGTACTTTGCTTGGCAGGACAACAGACGCTTTCTCAGCCTCAGCTTGAGCACACATCAATACTTCAAATGCATTTTTTTCATCAAAGTAGAACTCAAGACCATACCTGTACTTCCTTGTACATAGTATCTAACATAGTTACCAAATGCTGAGGTGACAGCAGCAGCCTGCATGCCTGCATGAGCAAATAAGACAGTAGGTATAAAACTAGCCATATTACAACTCAAAAACACACACAATGCCACACATGAAGCATTGGCTCACATGCATAGCATACACACAACGCAGATACAGAGTACTCACCAAGGTCACTGACAGGATCAAGCTTCTCCTTCGACCAGCCCACTCTTGCTTCCTCGAGCTCATGTTCTTCAAGTTCAATGTGACAATCCTGGATGATGCGATGGTAAAAGTCACCTAAAGAAACAGTGGCATCTCCCAGATCAAAAATAGTCCACGGAAGTATAGACTTCGAGCAGCACCTGTCGAACACGCTAGAGCACAGACATGATATATTTTTGGCTCACGTGCTCACAATAGTATACGGTGTTTATTGTACAATACGGTAATATACGGAGTCGTATTTTTTCATTGTGATGCGGGCGGAGGACGGGAAACAGGAAATCAATTTGGAGTGGCCTTAGTAGTTTCACTTTCTTTTTCAATTCAATTATTTCCTCATCACTAGCTTCATCATCACATGAAATTCTAGTAGTTTGTGGTATTGTGCACACTTCTTGGCTGCAATCTAATGGCAATAGTATTAATTTTAATGCTTAATTATTTTTATAATTTGCATATGCCTGTTCACCATGCAATCGATAATATAATGTACGAGCATGCATGAGTGCACGTGCCTTATACTGTTGGCCAAGATTCTCCACTTTTTATTCAAAGGCCGTTGATTCTGCTTTTATTGAACTCGGAGAGTATATGGCCATTGTGAGTTCTTCTTTTGTGCTCTGTAGTTTTTCTGGCATGTGTTCAATTTTCTCTTCAAAACACTTCCCTTGCTGTTTTAAGTTCTTCACATCTGTTGGGATTGTAAAGCTTTCTGCTTGCAATTTAGTTGACTCGGTGGTCTCTTTGGCCACTTTGGCCACTGAGGGCACTTTAAGAACTGTTAAGATTCCATCGATCCGCACTGGCATAGATCAAAACTCCTTGAGTTTGTCCATTTTCGATACTGCTCTTTTCTTTCTCTCAATTTTCTCTTTGCATTGAACAAGTAACTTTCATTTGCACACCTGTGATAGCTGACGACCACTTCTCCATCTCTCTCCAACTACGTTTTTTTTAATTTGATCAGGCCTAAGATCAGTCCATTAGGAACTGAAGTCAGCTTCAAGATATTCCTGCACTATCTTGGACGCAGTCCGGTGGAGTAGTTGACAGTTATAAATAAGCTAGAGGTAGCTGTGTTTGGAGGACACAGTTCAATGAAGTAATTGACGTTTGTAAAAGGTATAGGAAGAGGATTCCGCATTTGTCAGTTGCACGTCGTTGCAGCAACCCACTGATGTAGGGAAACTTGTGACTTCAGATCAGTGTGATCCTTGGGTGTGGCTCATATCTTGTGAGCTGTGGGCTCACATGTGGGTGTGTCAGTGAAGCTGGTGTGGCTCACTGCAAGTGCATGCAAGCCCCATCCCGTCTTGTTTCCTTACTTTTGCAAGCGCTATCCCATCTTGTTCCTTTCCTTTTTCAAGCCTTGTTCCTTTACTTCTTTTCAGTTTTTTTATTAAAACTTTTTTACTTTACTTGTATCATGGGGACTGATGAAAATACCCTTTTGACATCACTACAACTAGTCAAATTCGCTCAGGCTGTCCCACAATGTCTTGCATTCACTAGTATTTATAGCGAACAGTAACCCGCAACCTAGCAATATTCCTTGTCTGGAACAGAAAGATATTACAGCACAGAACATGCTCTATAGCATCACAACATGTGTCAACATGTGTCTCAACGACTCTCACAAAATCTGCAAAGCATGAAGTGCACAACTTACACATGATGTTGTATCAATTTTGAAACAATGACTACTTGACATGCAGTGCTAGCAAGTGTATAAAAAGCATCCTGCTTCAAGCCAAGGGGGCATGGCAGACCTTTTTCAATAATTATTCTTGAGTCGCGAGTTATAGAGGAAAATACACTGTAGCCTTCTCACTGTCAACGATAACTTGCGATTCGAGAAACATATCGAAAAATGGATCTGTCATGCTGTCGAAAATGTCTTTGGCTTGAAGCAGGGCGTTTTTATACACTAGCTAGCATTGCATGTCGAGTAATTGTTGTTTAAAAATTGTTGCATCATCGTGCTGTGCACTTCTCACTTTGCAGATTTCGTTGAGCGATGATTGAGCGATGAGCATTGAGAGATGCATGTTGTGATGCTATAAAGCAAGTTAGGGTCGTTTCTGTCATGTTGCTCATTAATGTAAAAATGGGGCGGCCTCCTTGAAAAATCATATTCTTCAATTAGGACACATTACAAGTTATAAGAAAATTAAAAAGATTTCTATTGAAATCAAAAGGATGTAGGGTTGTGAAATCTACCACTGGTCCACAATGTAAACTAACAAGGAACAAGCATGGAACACGATTGACTTGCTAACAGACCATAGATCCCTACATCAGTGGCTGCTGTCGTTGGCTATAGCTAGTTCAGCTAGTTGCTGTTGACTGACACCTAACGTGCATTCAGCTTGTGACAATATACTGATCTTATGTACAGCCACAGATGTAGGGATCTATGGTCTGTTAGCAAGTCAATCGTGTTACCATTCCATGCTTGTTCCTTGTTAGTTTACATTGTGGACCAGTGGTAGATTTCACAACCCTACATCCTTTTGATTTCGATAGAAATCTTTTTAATTTTCTTGTTTGTGTCCTTTTTCTTTTTCAGTGAAGTGCAGTTCAATATCATGCACGTACTGAGCCGTCTTTGTTTCCACCATTGGTTTAGTGTTCCTGTTGCTGATGGTTTTTCTTTATTATAAGAATTTTAAAATTGTAGCCAGATTGTAGCTAAAAATAATCGTTATATCAGCTCGCCTACGCATGCATGCATGCAGTGGATACGAGCCCCGCCCACACTTGCTTGTAGAATAGAACTGTATGGCGGTTGAAATTATCTGGCAAGCGCAGAATGGTGATCCTATACGAACTTACCGTTCTTCGAAGACTCCAGACAAACTATGTGTTCTCCGTGATCCATACAGCACGGCGATACTCAAGTTAGAGCCTGGTCACATGCGCTAACCACTGCTTGGTCACGTGCGTATTGCGCAATCACAATAATGGCGTCTAACACTTAGCTGAAAATGGATCACGATCGAGAAATCGCTGAATTTATACCGCCGTTTCGCTAAAAACAAAGTTCAAAAGGCACCTGCCAGGAGGATTTCACGACTGTTCGTGAGTGTTTTGGTCTCAGCACCGCTCGCGTAAAGGCGCTAGGCGCGCTGAAGAAAGAAGAAGACGAAGATGACGAAACTCGATTTTCACCGTTTCCAGGTTCGTCACTTTAGCAACAATTTCGAGCAATCTCCTTGCTACTGTAAGATGGGGCAACACCAGATAGCAGATCTACGTGTCTTTGGACGTATAAAATTGATCACCAGGGGAAATATCAGCGTTTGAATGCTAATACATTGTATGTAGCCGCCATCTTGTTTTTCCGTTCAACCCTACATAGGGAGTCACTACCGTGCCTCCCTAATAGCCTAATGTGGGTGAGATCAATTAT
The DNA here is from genome assembly GCA_964017065.1 of Haliclona indistincta. Taxonomy (NCBI): domain Eukaryota; kingdom Metazoa; phylum Porifera; class Demospongiae; order Haplosclerida; family Chalinidae; genus Haliclona; species Haliclona indistincta. Next base: position 10,694,715 of record OZ024784.1, read on the forward strand.
GATGCCTATAGGTGTAATAGGGTTAAGCTTTTTATCAGTATTTTTGTAATTTTTCAGATGATTTCTCTTTATAAGGATCCAAAGGGAGAAAATATTTTCGATAAGTCTGTAACTACTACACTTCAGAACACCAAACCAGACAGTGGTTATTTGTGCAACAGCATGGATAGGAAATTATCAATTTGCCAAGGAAGACCACTGGTTAGTCAGTGTATACCAATAAGTCATAATTATTTACACTTACAAGAGTTCATTACCTAAGGCATAGATAATACAGTACACAGTGGATATGCAACGAGCCCGTATACGCCGATTTGGAGTGATGCAGTGTGTGCAACGGGTGTAACGGACGTGTCCGAGGATTATAAATGGCTGCTCGCCTTACAGTGCACAAAAACAGCTGAAAACATTGCAGGAAATATGTAGACAACGACGAAAGCAACTTCAACCATTGGTTTATCTTGTAATAGAACCATTCTGTTCACTTCTAACACTGGAAGCAACGTATCTATGTGAAAAATCATACTTTTCAAGCTCCATAGCTCGACTAGTGTGATGTGCTAAAGACAAGATACTGAACGTTGTGACCGTTTTGTGCATGCAACCTTAGTTTCTCACAGTAGGATGAAGACAGTAGCATTCAGTAGTGCTGTTCATGGAGTTCTAAAGCCGTCAGTGTGGTAGATAATCTAACACAAACAAACTGCTACTCGAAGGAAAAATTTGCTGCTTAGCAGCGTCTCAGCAGTTGTGCACAGAGTGTAACTCCTTGATAATAGTTTCTCACAATGCACAACACTATGAGCTACCAGTAGGTATGTAAAAAGGCTTTGTAGCATAAGCCAGTGCTGTAGTAATCTAACACAAAGTAGCCGTATCAAGAAAAGAGAGCCAAAACGGCAGAAACCGAGGTCCAGCTATAACAACAGAAGTCTTTTGCAGTACCAGGATCTTCTCTACCAATTGATGAACACGTTTACAGCTTTATAATAGCTTCCTTGTCTCTTCAGAACAGTAAATACAGCTTTATAACTTTCAGCTACTCAACTAAGACCCGTTTCAGTCAGTGTTACAGCGTAACTCCGTGGATCCCTCCGTATACCAGGTCGTTGCATATCCACTGTGTACTGTATTATCTATGCCTAAGGTAATGAACTCTTGAGGTAATGAACTCTTGAGGTAATGAACTCTTGACACTTATGTTTGATTCAGGTCTGTTTTTATGCGCAAGAGTTTAAAACTGAGAGTATCAAATGCGTAACTGTGAGCGCCTCACCCTGTCTTGCAAGTGCGGGACCAAATTTTTGCCGGAGTTAAGAGTTTTGCTTTGTGAATATCATTAAAAGCTTTTAGCTACTGCTGCTGGCAAAACATTGTGCTTGCAAAGTAATTGTTTTGCAAAATGAACTTCAGCCTCAAAGTAGCTAGCTCTTATTTGTAGTAGTGAGTAGGAGCAATCATGCAGTTTGAGCTTCCGACACCTTTGTTCTACATTTTCTGATCTATTTGCTTAAGGTGGTGCTTCAGCGGAAGCAGGAAGTAGTTAGTATTATTCATACTTTATGCTGCTACTTTTTTCTACAATACTTTTAGTTATGGAGTTCTTGTGTGTGTTGCACAGTCATCTAGTCGTCTTCTCTTATTATTCCAAGTTTGCATAAACAGCATTAGCGGGACGGATGACGCTTGCTGGTGAGCGTTAGGTACACTGTGTGCGACAGCAGCACAAGACAGATGAGAATAAATACTACAGACACACTTGCCTTCTTGTGCTTCACATGCATTTGCATCGTTTTTCCCCGAAATAAAGCCTGGTTTCTTGAATATTAGCCAGTTCTGCCACTCACGTGTCGATATGCAGCTATTTCATGGAAGATATAGCTTACTTCGTTAAAATCAATGCAAATGTCCATGGCCCGATGTCTAAGGGACTCAATTCAGCTAGCAACAGCAGCCTGCGTCAAGGAACAGCAGAGCATTGTAAATGTCCTCATTAGCCAACATGTGATGGTGAGTGCACGCCGCAAATTTTGTATTACGATTATTGGGTATAGTCGGTTGACAATCGATATTATTTCTATGGATAAACGGTGAATATTATTATTTGCATCCTGTTTCCGCTGAAGCACCACTTTAACTAAAGGCATCTGGTCAAAAGGTCACTTTTACATTACATTCTAAAAAACTTTTTGAAGTTTAAAGAAGAACTGTACACAGCAAAGATGCCATTTCTATTTAGCATGATCAATAGATTGTTAGATTGTAAGCGATGGTCATGGAAGAGAGCGATAACCATTAGGTCCTCTCTCGCTGTTCTCTTCTCAGGCTTCGTTGTCACTTTCTCTGCTGCTATCAAAAGTAGACGCTATGAGAATGTCAATCAGCTAGGAAACAAGAATTTAGCTGATAGTGCGATGGCAGTCACAAGGAAAGAACATGTACTTCTAAAAAGTATGACATCACGTAATGGTGATTAGGTTACCCACTCTTGTTAAACAGTAAAAGGGGTGTCCAACATATGGGTTTCAGTCAAGCACACAAAGAAGACAGCCATCAAGAAGTAGCAACTAAATGCTAGCTAAGAGGTTCAAGCACATGCATCTTGAACTACATTAAAAGCTCTATCCCATCAATACAGCAAAATTCTCTATCACAAGTCTTCGTCGTATCAAAAGCCCATAACAGCATAACGTCTAACACTCAATGGGCCTGTATAACTAACTTTTCTGAGCTGTACTACCCTATCAATGCCTTCCATACAAACTGAATACTACCTCATAGAATGGTCATGTGACTAGATTCTGCACCACTACTGTGTGTGCATGCCGCTTATGATGTGCGATTCATGTTTTACGGTCTATAACTTAAAATTTTGCAACAAGCCTGAAACACAGTAGTCAGTACCATTACTTTCTTTTTCTGGTTCGGAGCTGCTCTGCCCGGGCGGATGCGCATGGCAAGTTATGCAACCAGCACTCACTGTTCTCTTCTCAAAAACGTGCTCATTACCCTGGGCACGTAGGCGCCGGAGGGATAAGCGTTTGGCTATGTCTGTATGTATTATGTGTGTGTGTACAAAAAACGCGGCTGTTTACTGCCTTACTGCTCGAAGATTGTCATGAAATAGCTCTCAACAGCTTGGTTGTTGAATATTTATTCTTTGAAAGACGCCTGCGAAGTTGAGATAGTCTCTTGTCGCGTGCTTTGGCCATGTATTCGTATTAGCAATATCGCCGATTAGAACATTCCGGTATGTGGGTGTGCCACAATTGTGAGACTGAGCGAACGACTCTAATATAATAGATCACACTGAAGTCACTAGGAGTAGCATTCCCATCAATTTCTGCAAATTGCATAGCGCACAAGGTATGTGTTCCATTGAACTCTTGTTAATCAATCACTAATGATGATAGTAATTGTCCTAATAGTACCATTTTGTGTCACCACACCTCCTTGTTGGTTTACATTGCAGCCCAGCAGTAGATCTCTTTGCTATCACTACACCCTTTTGTTAAAAAACTATTTCCATGCACAACAGTTACGTTACAACACATAGTTGCTTTATAAAAAATTCATTTGTAAAAATTTAAAATTTATACCCTATACTGTAATTGGTTCGAAAGTAAAATACTGTACAGCTTAAAATTTTAAACCTTTCATGAATCGGGACAAAATTGGTGATCGCGAAATTAACATGAACAGTACTTTCAATATCCTGGTACTGCCAAGATCAATCCAACGTCATCTTTATAACCGCTTACACATGAAAACAATGCTGTAATGTGTGCAAGTATAAAACGCCACATTTGACTAAAATTCAATTTTAGAACATAAAATTTAGAGCTTTTGCTGATTTTGGTAGCTTTGGTGGACGAAAGCTTTAAAACACCTCAGTTTACCTACATAAAACTTTAGCAGACCTGCAGCTGAAAAGAACAATTGAACAATTGATTCTATGCAGTATAACGCATGAGAACAAGTATTGTATTCTTTCAGGTGATTGGCTCATCATCCAACTCAACTGAATCTTCTATGTGTACCAGCCCAGGGACCTCAACGGGTAGCTACATGGTTGCTTCCACTAATCCTATAGTATTTGGTGCTATTTCTGAGGAGGATGACCACACCACTACTAAACTCTCTTCAAATGAGCATGCCCTCATACCTACTGAGAATAACAATTAATCACTTGGATTCCTGAACTTACTATTACTGAACTTACTAAGACTTATTGTACCATACTACAATTGTATTTGAACAAGCAAGGGCTGTTGTGTGCATTTTGATACAGGATTAAGATGTATGTATCAATTTATGAGTACAATTTGTATAAATTTATGGCTGGGTGCTGCATGAAGATTATGTGAACGTAGCTACATGTATCTGCTTATATTTAAGCTTCATTTGGGTTGAAATTTTGCCATGGGATAAATTATTACATTTCCACTGCTAAAATGAGTGACATAAACCTCACGCATGTGTTGAAAATTTAATTGAACATTAATTGACTGATGGTAAATTGTACATTGTACGGACAATAAAGAATCAAAAAATTATTATTATTATCGAGTGATTATTATAGTCTATTATGCCGAGGTGGGCAGAGCCACGTGTGTTCGCAATGCGTATCTCAGCAACCGCTTGCTACTAAGCGCTGAAATTAGCAACACAGGTAGATATCGGTAGTTTATGAAAAACAAATTTGGCAGAATCGCGATTAAAGGCTTTGCGAGTTATGGCACTGCCGTTGCGAGCGTTCGGGCTTCCTTCAGAGACAATACTGTCCACAGCTGGCTACATCGCAACTTGAAGGCTTGATCTGTGACAGTCAGCTCACACGACTTCATAAGCAGCAATGAAACTAGCGAGCATCTTCACTCATCTTGCTCGTCGAGTGAGCCTGAGCAATCTCAAGACCAAGTGTTGATACAGGTCAGCCGTCTTCAGTAAACAACTTGTATCTTTATTATGCCTCGGTGGGCGGAGCCATGAGGCATACAGCTACAGTAATCGTGCGTGTCTGTGTGTGTCTGTCCGCTTTAGTTCGATAGCATAATTATTATGCACTAACAGTTGATTGGCACATCACAGAAGGCCTCAAGATAGACTGATACCGTAGCTATAGCCTATAGGCCTCAAGAAGTTTAATGGCTCTGACGTACGGTACATGTGAGACTGAGTGAGAACATCGACATGTGAGACTGAGTGAGGACATCGACAGGTTGTGTGACACACCCACAATACCGTAAAGTGCTCTTACAAGGACACGTAGCTTTAGAAAGCCATGGATTATCCGCTTGAGCAAGGCTTGCCAGCATAGAAAACGTCTTCATAGGACTATAAATTCAGTGAAAAGGCTGCAGAGAGCGTTTTCGTGGAGATTTTCAAGCGGTGAGACGTAAACATGCGTGTTTTTTGACGACACACATAATTATACGTACATGTATATAGACGGATACAAACGCATAACCCTCGCGCATACTGCGCACTGGTAATAAGTCTATGGTTATGGCGTGATTTGCTTACTTTGTTTACCGTTGCTGGCGATCTGGACTTCTCCGAAGTCGAATGTGTCCATGGTTAACTAGCTAGCATATTGTAGGTAAGGTTTGATCTGGACTACAGGATAGCGTGGCGGGTCCGAACAAAAAATCAGCAAAACCGAAAAAGCTAGCTGCTACAAGCATGGCTGCTTTGTGCACGCCCAGCTAACTATTACACTGTGGTAGCATACTATTGGCTTCTGTTATTTTTGCCAGCTTGTATGACCATTGTACTTTATAAATCTGTTACAATCATCATCTGCTGATGGATTAGCTGTATGTAGTTGCTGTGTGTTGATTGTCAAAGCATGTCCAGTGTGCAGTATGCATGCAATTCCACCGAGGCATCTGCACCATGGTGCTTCATTACAACAGCTTGTACAATGCATTTTAGCTACATCTACACTCTATGCTGCTACAATCCATGGTTCTGCTGTCCTTCCATGAATATGTTCTTCATGTAGTTGCATGGTTCCACCATTATGGTTTTACTGATTATGCTTCCATGGTTCTGCTACTTGCATGCTTCAATTGTTCTGCTACCTGATGCATCTCCACCGAGGCATCACACCTTTGGTGCTTCATTACAAGGGAAATTTGTGGAGCGGGGCCTCTCTACCACACTGTCTAAAATGTAAATCAATGGCGACTTCAATGTGAGATCTATTATGTGATATTTCAGACACTCTCCCAATAAACAATTGATACTGATAAGATTCCTTTTGTTCGAATCAGATTTTGAGAAACAATGTTAATGTGTAGTATGAGGAGGCTCCTTATAGTACTGCTGTTCCCTACAAATACAGTGTGTTTTAGCTTCTGGCAACTAATTACCTGCAAAACTATTATGGGACGATCAGCAGCAATTTTTACAATTAGTAAGGTTTAGGTCGAAATTCATTAACCAAACCCACATTTCTTATCCTAAATTTTTATTTAATTTTGACACAAAACTCAAGATTTTAATTTTTCGTGTTTAATAATACACATGTGCAAACACCTTGCACATAATTACACTTATAAATCTCTTTGTCCTTCAATTGTACACATGCTACTAAACATCATGAAAGGTGACCACTCACATAGTATAGTGTGTCCAACACCACTAGCACACAAAACCACAACTGCCACTACAAACACCAACACACATAACACACATGGACGTCTCTCAATGAAAAATGCTAGCATGTACAGAAGGATTACGAGCATCTGATCTTGCATAACCATTGCACATGCTGATTTTGGTACAAGCAGTATTGGCAACATCCATTGTAAGCAGTACATGATGAGGATGAGCTTGAGATGTTTGTTAGGAAGGGACAACCATGCACTTAGGGAGTAAACAATTCTCTCCAACAGCGGGTTTTTATTCCAGTTTGTGCTAACACCTGCAAAAAAAGAAAAATCTTGTAAGACATGCACTACCTTTAACCCTTTAATTACTAAATTATCTTGCTGAAATTTTAACCTCGTAAATGCTGACCACTTCTATCGTGAATATCTCGTGTGTCTTTTGTGGTACTGGTCTCAAATTTGCGTCCTTTTACACCAGTGAGTAGCCGCAATTGCCCACACTCAAGTCGGTCGATATGCCCCTGCCACTTCGAAAGTGAAGCCGATAAAGTGCAGCGACCTTGTCAAATTTTGCTCAAAGTTAGTACTTTGGGGCTGGCTACTGAAAAGTACATACAAATAGCAGTGGTTTTGGTGAGTGTAAAATGTAGCCCAGATCATAGAGAATGCGCAAAAATGTGTTTCCGAGCACCCGAAGCCATAAAATGTCCAAATTTTCTTGGCTGCTATTTTGTTTTTCCTAAAATGTTGTGAAATTTGCACTGAAGCCATAGAAAAATGCCGAAGCCAATACGTTTAGTGCAGGGGGCACGCCGAAAATCAGTCAATTTTGGGCGGTTATTTGTATTCTTCAATTTGGCTTAATTTTGGGATATTTTAGCACTTTTTCATAAAGTTATGCTCTCTGAAGTATGTATGACGCCAAATGGCGTCATTGGGGCTTAAAGGGTTAACACAATAACAATGTCTATGGACGTGTGCAAAATAATAACCAAATCAAAATTAACAGGTTTTTGCTATGTTTTTTTCTATCACAAGCCACTCGCTGTTTCAGGCATTTTGCAGCATCAAGATGCCAGGAAACACCATCTAAAAATGTTGTTTGCTCACCTGGTAACCAGACAACCATCAAACCTGACAAAATTTTTAGAACAGACAAGGCAGCCTTGCATACACACGTTTGTTTGTGAATCGTTTTTCTGATGCTAATGCCTGATTCTTTGAATATCAGTCGGTTCTCCCACTCGCGTAATAACGATGTCCACTGAAAAGTTCAAACTCTCTAAATCAATTACTAGTTATTTTGGTAACTTCTGCCAACCTTTATCAGCACATAGATCCGAAATTGGTGCTAAAATGGCTGATTTATAATAGTTTTGTCCACTAATGCATTTCTTACCAAGCATACCACACCCATAAAAATGGCAGGCATGTACACAAGGAAGAAACATACGCATCTTGATTAGCATCAAGGTTTCTGTTTGCAAGTTATAGAAGAGCTAGAAATTTACAGTGCTTCCAGCTTATAGAGGGCAACTTTTAAATAGTGTTAAAAGACAAATCATTCTTGAGCTACTCAAAAGTGATTCCAGACTGAAATATATGTTATGCGCAAACGATGGATTGGGACAATCCATGGATTGCGCTGCTCAAAGTATGGATCCGTGCTTTGCGCGGGCAATCCATGGATTGCCCAACACTTGCGCGATCCATGGATAGCGCTACCACACACATGTGCCAAGCGTTCGGGCAGCTGAAGTAGTCATGTTTGACAGAAAAGCCGCCTTCGAGGACTGCATCACAAAATCGTTTGCCGGTGCAAAAGAAGAAAAGAGCAAGGTGATTGGTCAAGAGTAAGGAAAAGGAAATCGTGGCTTACCCTTTCGGCTGGTGAAGACAAAGGCGATCCCGGCACTGAATGGCATGCAGTGTTTTCATCTGGCACACTATATATGATCTCTTCAGAGAAGTATTAATTAATGATTATAATTGCAATGAACATCTCTGCTAATGCATGTTGCAGGTTGTAATGTTAGTATTGAAGAATAAGAATCCAGAGATGTCTATAGAAGATTCTACTGAGGCCTTCTGTTGCTAGTGTGATCACTGCATCCCCTAACTGCCCATGACTATTACAGCCTGAACTCATGCAAGACTCATACAACCATATTCATCTCATGTATCTCAACCTTGCTGCCTCAGTATACATATTTACTAGTTAGAATAAGGCTATAGGCAATCATGTTGAGCAGCATTGCTGCCGGAGATGCTTCAGTGGCGAACGTCGGAGTCCGCCGCTTCTCATGAGCGTCCATGCATCAATGGTTTGGCCGAGATCCATACTTCGAGTCCCTCGTTTGCGCGATCCATGGATTGAGCAGACAATCCATGGATTGTTGCGCAAAGCACGGATCCATACTTTGGGCAGCGCAATCCATGGATTGTCCCGATCCATAGTTTGCGCACAACATATACACTATCAACAAGGCTGGTGAAATAGACAAATTTGATGATTTAAATGCAGCAAGACAAGAAAAGGGACTCGGCCAATGTCAAAATAAATATAGGTTAGACGATGGATTTGAGGTGTCTATGGGATTTAGATCACCGCAGAAACCGATGTTTTAGACGTCCCAAGCGCGTAGCGTGAGTGTGTCTATTTCGGTTTCCAAGGTGAGCTAAATCTTGTAGGCATCGAGAATCTATCGTCTGAAGTGTTTAGACCATACCTGCGCTTAATCAAACAAAGTGCTCGAGGTAGTAGAGAGCCCAGAGAAGTTCCCAGAGTCAAGCAGCAGCCCGTTTTCGAACGATGGCAGTGTAATCTCGCGTGTGTTTTTTGACGCCGCCATTTTGTTGTGGTTATTGACTCTACGTGGTTAATTAAAGGTGTACTAAGTGAAATCAGTGGTGTTCTACTTGATTTAGAACACCTCTGACTGACCAATCAAATTGCAGAATTACATTGAAGTATGGACTAACCTTGGTTAAAAGAATACCTTAATAAGTGCATGATTATATTTTTAATACAACTACTGCACCGTTTAAATTACAGCTTTGATTTTTGCAACACATAAACGTATGCTATTTGTCTACTACCTGCTTTAAAGAAATTTCATGTGTTCTAGTACATAAAACATTATGCAGAAAAAGTAAGCAACCAAACCAACTTTTATTGAAATTGAACTATTCCTTGTGGTATATTTAACAAAGTAAAATGCAAATTTTCAAGCCTAAAAACTTTTGCTGGCGACGTTTGTTAATGACTTCTACTTATTCATTCATAATTTTTAGAATACTCGTTGTGAGTCTTCATATTTATGATCAGCAATGATGTATCAAGTTTCAGACCAGATTTAACAGTCATAGCATCTATGGTAAGTGCTATCAGAGAATGGCTACTCATTTTGGGTGCAAAACAGGTGAGCTAAAGCCAGGACACTACATTAAAAGGGGTGGTGACTGAATGGACACGGTACTTGGTGACCGGGATCAAATCTAATCAAATTCTCAAGATACTATGGATATACGGTTGAGCACGGAAACGCTGTAGTCAACCGCAAACGTCATGGAATGTACTATTTTGTTTGCATGAAAAGCATTTCTTGATCATTTGATCTGCACCAGATTGCTCCCTTGATTTGTTGACTGATGCTGTTAGGCTATGTTTATCTATTGATTGCAATTTGATCCCAGTCACAGTGTGCATTGAGTTGCCACTACTTGCATTATACTGTGCAAAATTATTCGCCTATTCTAAGCAAGCAAAGAGTAGCGATGGACCAAGATACCTAGGTTTTTACCAGAGTGCCAAAAAACTCACTTTTCCCATTCCCTCCCACCCCACAACTGACCCACCCCCTATGCAGCTCTCCATGATTGCATTCATTTTGTTAAAAAATACGATAAGTGCTGATTACACCAATTTTCAGACGGAAATTATTTGCCCTTTCCTGGCTTAAAACAGCTAGCTTTAATAATTCTTAGTAAACTGCTGGGAAGGTTTGAAATCTATTATAATTGTTACAATTTATTATGCCTCGGTGGGCGGAGCCACGAGGCATACAGTAGTTCGTTTGTTTGTCAGTTTGTCAGTCAGTCAGTCATTCCGTCCGTTACTTCAGTTTTGCGGCGCACGCTGAACGCCGAGCCCTGAAACTAGCAATGCAAGTAGAACTCGATATTATCTCGCTTTTCAACATTTGAAATTTGTACACGAAGCTTCGTTCTCGAGTTATGGCGTGATTTGCTTACTTTGTTTGCCGTTGCTGGCGATCTGGACTTCTCCAATGGCAAAGCTGTCCACAGTTGACTGCCTAGAAGCTGATAGGTTCAAATTTTACTACAGGATATCAGCGCAGGTCCAGAGAAATCGTGTAAGGCAAGCTATGGAAGTTATCTCGCTCGTGGTATGACTGCTGCGCTAAACACTGTAGACACGCCCAGTTGAATTGTGGTTAGCACTGATTGGCTTCTGATTGCATAACTAAAGCAACTGCTGTACAGAAATCCTGTATGCAGGGGCGTACACAGAAAAAATGAAGGGGGGTTTCCTAAAGATCGCGCGCGAAGCGCGCGAGAAAATTTTGCTAATTAATTGGGGCGAGCCTGAGCGAGCCCCATATGGGATCGAAAAGCGTCCCCCGCGAACTATCTATGTATGCGTACGTCTTTCCGTAAATGCCCTCACGCTCTAATTCACCGAACGGTTCAATTTTGCCGCGTGTGTATTACGTCATATCATACTAAGACGATGGATCCTGATACTACTATTCCAGTGCGTGATTATTCTTCAAAGAAAGAAGAACAACTTCTAAGGAGAAGAGTGCGTGAAAGAGCTCGCCGAGCTGCTGAAACTGCAGAGGAAAAAGAGCAGAGACTGAGCAAGCGAAGAGCTCGTGATAAGGCGCGACGTGCTGCCCAGCGTGATGAACAGCATGCTGAACAAAGAAAAACAATGCTACAGCAGTTGAGACGCCAACAGCAAGAACGACGTGATGCTGAGAGTAGTAAACAGAGAGAAGACAGGCTGCAGCACATGAGAGACCAAGAACACGAGCGACGTGATGCTGAGAATAGTGAACAAAGAGAAAACAGGCTGCAGCACATGAGAGACCAAGATCACCAGCGACGTGATGTTGAAAGTAGTGAACAAAGAGAAAACAGGCTGCAGCACATGAGAGACCAAGAACACCAGCGACGTGATGTTGAAAGTAGTGAACAAAGAGAAAACAGGCTACAGCACATGAGAGACCAAGAACATGAGCGACGTGATGCTGAGGATCTAGCACAGAGAGATAGTCGACTACAGCGTTTGCGAGAGAGTCGACAAAGACAACCTGATCATCCACAAATTGCTCTTTTTGATCAGCCAGCTGCTAGAGCCAAGATGCTCAATTTTCACATGTCTATTAGCACTATAGAGGTGCCTTTGTCCCATTATCATCATCATTATACAATCGCTATATCAACTATCTTGAACTATAATCATCATTCATATTGCTATCCATTCTATTATTCCAACCAACTATCCGATTTTGTGATTTTTACTGTTACATGTACGTACAGTTCGCTCAGGCTCGCCCCACATTGTCTTTACAATCATCTAGTATTCATTTATTCATGATTATGCGCACACGTGATGATAACGGATTACGTACGCGCCCGTGCCCTGCGTTACAATTTCGCTTTGCGCAATTTCCCCGCCTCAAAGGGTGTTTCCAGAAACACTTGAAACAACCGTGTGTACGCGCCTGTGTATGCATGCATCTGCAGTTGCTGTGTTTATGGAATGGTGGATAGTTGTGGTTGTGGATATAGTGTCATTTCATTGTGTATGTTTTTATAAGTTGTCAGTCACTAACATAGTGTTCAACTAGCAACAGCAGACTTTCATTACTGCTTGTGTATTTCAGTTCAGCGTATTTAGTCAGACAGGCATGTATGCATAACATTCCACCGAGGCATAAGCACCTTCGGTGCCTAGTTTCAAACTGTAATAAAACCAAAATTAGGTTTTTGAACCTGCACCTTTTGTTTAATAGGCTAGGTAAAAGCGAAATACTTCAAACACTTTCACGATTAAGTTTAAAAGTGACGTAATGCTTACCTTGCTCGCTTTGTTTAGTCACCAGGAATCATGAGGCAGAACAGCTGAACATAGAGCTATACCACGGTATAGTGTAACACTGAGTTGGCACAGCGCGCAATAAATAGAGTAATAAGATCATTATGAGGCCCCGCCCACTAGTCTACACTGTATGCCTTTAGCTAAGCGCGCACGTCGCTCAGATCGCATGTATAATGTACATAATTATATAGAATGACTTTAATTTCTTCCCTGTGGAGTTCGAAGAGTTTTCTGTGCTGGCAAGCCTTGTTCGAGCGGCTAATCCATGGCTATCTAAAGCTACGTGTCCTGGTAAGAGCACTTACGGTATTGTGGGTGTGTCACCCAACCTCCTATCATGTCAATGTCGACGTCTGTTGCAGTAAATTCTCCAGTAATGCAGGAGTAGTCGTGTTTAGCTCCTAGCTCAGCGCACGGGTGTTCATTAGAACTCTAGTTATAACAAGAGTTCAGCGAAATTGAAACTGAGATATTACTGGGTAGGTATAAAACGCGGAACGTGGAATGGAATGGAGCGCGGAATGGAATTGGAATGGAACGTCAAACAGTATAGAAAACAGTCAAATTTCGACTTGAAAAGAAAAAGGACACTTGCTTTGACTTGTTCAGCTTGCGTACTGCTGCACGCAAAGAGTGGAGAGCGGTAGTGGAGTGTGAGAAGCGTTGATAGCTGCATGGTGTCAGACTATAACATAGTACATGTACAAGCAACTCAGCCTGAGATTTCTGCTTGAGCGTAACTCGTAAGAAATGAATCAGAGGTTAAACTCACTAACTATACAGGCAGAGTTTAGTCTAACAGCGCACGCTGATCTTTACGCTGGAACTAAGTTAACGTTCTAACAACAGCCTTGCTGTAAACATATGCACACCCACAGCCACACCCCTTTGTTGCACCGGCGTAGACTACATGCTGCCTGGATACAAACAACGGTTATATGTCATGTTATGGTGACCTAAGCTAAGGGTAGAGTTTCTCTCCGTCACCAAGAGAGCTAGTGATTCCTATGAACTTGATTCAGTAGTCTACACACGATGAGCCTGAGCGAGTGGCACGTGACCTACAGCTAGTCTTTGAGGGCTACACTGCAGAACACAGATCGTACTATGTTGGGCAACTCTATAGAAGTGAGCTCTATGCCATGGTTCAAGCTGAACAAGTCAAATTAAGTTTTTTTTCCGTTTGACGTTCCATTCCATAATATTATTTCATTCCGCCGTTCCATTCCATTCCACGTTCCGCGTTTTATACCTATACCCGATATTACTGGGCCGCGTGCAAGTGACTAATTTCCCGCATTTTCACCGATGAGAAAATCGACAAAAATGAAATCCCTACAGTAGTTGGAAAAAATGCGGGGTTGAACTTTGTTCTCCCTAGACCAATTGCTGCAATTCAAGCACCATTCTGATCGCAGAAGACAGGGCCGTTTAAAGGAGAGCTGGAAAAACCTTACATCAGGTTTTTTAATCTTCGTCTCCGGTCCAGTCAGGAATTGTTACTGTTGGTTCTCGTTTTGGACCATAACTCGCGTAAAGCACACTGGTACTCCTGCCAACAGTATAATCATGGTATAAATATAAGTAAACTTACAGTGGAACCTCTCTAATCCTTAAAAGTAATATCCTAATTCTAGAGAAGTTCTGATTTCAGGAGTTAATTGGCCAGGCAGTGCAATGGGTGTCATCATAGGAGTGTCCACAAAGAGGGTTTTGAAGCTGCTGATGTTCAGATACTTGCACTTTTACAAGCATTATCCCATCTTGTTTCTATACTTTTGCAAGGGATGTCTCATCTGATTCTTTTTAAAGGTCTTGTTCCTTTACATTTACAAGAACACTTTAGTTTTTTTTACTCATTAGACAACAGCTAAGCTGTGTCATTTCTGTTTATTGTTACAATTGCAAAACACAGTTATGCACCATGCCCTTGCACCATGCCATAGCGTCTTCATTACTATAACTACAACTCCCAGGATTCCAAATCGTGCATAGATCTTGACTATTATTTTTTAAAGAAAATTATAATAGGACTATTATTATTCTTGCAAAGTAACACAAGTGGTAAGTTACGCCCAGTCATGTGGTAGAAGACATTGTAGTGTTTGATGATTAGTGTTCCATAGGTTCTGCATTGATGCTGGTATTGTCGTGAGTGTCATCACTGTTTGGAGTAGACTGATCTTGTATTGTCTGTGAGCTGTATTACAAAAACAAACCATTGAAGTATACACAATGTGTTGACAAGATAACTTTTGCCCGTGCAGTTTGCTTGCCTATCGATAGCAATCGAATAGAGCAAATTTCAGCAATCCAGTGTTAGCCACCGCGGAACGACGAGCTCGCCCTGTGAAGACTGAGCACGATTAATTGTAAACACTTTTCTTTAGTTGTGCGAAAGGTACGAAGCTAAAACGGCTCAAGCAATTATCTGCCATCTGTGCAGGTATCTAAGCGATGTTTTCACCAAGCTGGTACGCGATATTACAGCTATGTGGCGCCAGACAGCACAGCCTGTGTTGCTGTAATATCACATACGAGCAGCGCTTGCCGAAAACATCGCATAGATACTGCACTGATGACAGATGAGCTTGCTTGAGCAGTTTTAGCTTCATAACTTTCGCACAACTAAAGAAAAGTGTTTACAATCGATCGTGCTCAGTGCAAAGCTCATAAAAAGCAGGTGGGATGATTTAATGCAGAAATTATATATCCAACATACAGAAGCACAAGAAAGAGCTAAAGATATAGCAGAAGGTGCCCACAATACATCAAAACATCTTCAAGAAGTCAAATGCTTGTGACAACAGACAGCTACATGTATATAAACTACATGTAGCCCTGTTTCCACCACACCCTCACATAAAAATTCTCGTATTGCATGAGCTTACAGGTGGTTTACCGGTTTGTAGTATGAACTGTCACTAGTTCTTTGTGTCTGGCTAATTTTCAGGTTAGTCTCCGCCCACAGTGCCTACCAGTGCTATATTTTCCCACTATGCGCAATATGGACATTATAGAAGGGCAATGCCTTTAATAGAATGCTACAATGTATGTAATTGCTAGGTGCCACACTCATGTCATCAATATTTGTTTTTAGGTCGAATAACACAATAGACCTAAACAAGTGCCTATTGTGCTATCTATTTTAGCAGCTGCAAGGCATTGAGAGTCTACTTGTTCTTAATGAGCTACCACCAATATTCTGTATAAAACTAGCTTGACTAGTGGTAGATTTTTAAAAATGATAAACAGTGCATCTGTACATTTCTATAAATTTGTCAGAAAATAGATGAATCTACAGAAATTACTCAGGCTGTCATACCTTGTAATATCCATCTCAGTTCCACTATTATCAGGGTTGCTGTGTCCAGGCTGAGCAGTCACAGACGAAATACCCTTAACTAATGATGGCTGATCGGAAGGTGGAGCATGACCCTCTCCACCGCCAGCACTTGAGGTGGCTGATAGAGCAGGACTGGGAGCCAGAGTAGTACTGGCTGCTGTCTTTAGCGAGTCATCATCCTTCACAATCCGAGGCTTTTTCTTGTCTGAAGGATCCCGGTAAGAGGCCTCATCATGGCGATCATCACCCTCATCTTCAGAATCTGATAACTCATCATCACGAGCCACTCGCTTGTCTTGTGCTTGCTCTATAATAAGATACATCACTCAACTGATAAAGGAGCATCCAGTTATCATAATTAATGTAAGCTGTATTTCAGAAAATATTGGTAAAAAATACTATTTTCATGTAAGGCTGTGAATGAGCTTGACTCGAGTTGATTGATACGCTCACATGGCAACATTTCATTGAAGCAGTGTCTTGAATTATTCAAGCGCTGTCCGGAAATATTTACTAACGACAATATTCAAAACTCAATATACTCTGCCGAGGCTAGCAAATGCATTGATGTAGAAAACAAAAGTGTGACAAACATCGTTCACCTGACCATGCATGCACAGTATAAACTAAACTTTTAACATAACCACGCAAAATTAAGTTCTGTTTCTGGAATAAAAAGGACCTAAACAGAAAATTTAGTTTACATGTCCTATAGCATAGCATAAACATCACAACAGACCATTATTATTAAATACTTACGGGATATTCTTGTGTCACTGTTGTCATCCTCTTGATCAGGTTCAGTGACAGCATCTTCTGGTATAGCTATAGAACACAGAAAATGCGAAAGTAGCAATGCAGGTAATTTCTAGTATTAACAGCAGATTTGAGTTATGCTGTTATGTGTGCATGGCTGCGATACAATGGCTCATAATTATCATGAACTGCATGGGTTGTATATTGTAATTTAGCTCATGAATCTATCACGATTCCATGAATCTGCTGCTTAATGTTTTTGTTAATCTGAAACATGTATTCCATAGTTTTGCTGTGTGCATGCTTCCAATGATCTACTGCTTGTATGCTTTCCATGGTACATCATGACTGGGGCATTTACACCTTAGGTGCTTAACTAATACCATACTATTTTCGTAAAGTTTTTGAACCAAGGTAATTAAGGTTGCAAACATACCTCACCTATCTCTAGAATAAAAATGCACCATTGGTGCAGGTTATGTTAAAATTTGAGCATGTACAGCAAGTCATAAATATAATCATCATTATTATCATCTATTATTATTATCATTAAAAACTATGTATATTGCCATAATGAGTGCATGCTATAGCTTGTACTGTATCATTCACATGTGACATGCCTTATGCGTAATCATATTAACAGTACTGTTAAGGTGCAGTGACGGGGTACAGTTACACCCCTGCACTTATGAATATAATTAGCATGTAATACCAGCAATGTAAAATGGCTGCGATCGATGAGCTACATTTTTGTCGTCAAAATTTGCGAATAGCACTTGCTTGCCATCGGTAAAACCCGAACGTTTCTGTTGTACAGGGCCTTGGACAGGGCCTGAAACTATAAACTTCGCCTAGAAGCCACCTGTTTGTGAGTTATGACGGCAGTTGTCACCAAAATATTGGCCGTTTGGAGTCTCATAATAACTTTTTGGGCTTTTTCTCTGAAACGACTTACTGGATTACTTGCAAAACATACTCAGGCCCTCGCATGGATACAGAAGTGTCGGTTAGTGCTAAACTCTTCCATTTCTCCTTCAAAGCGTTCGCAAATTTTGACGACGAAAATAGAATTTCATACCTCTCAAGCTCTGCTTGCTTGCTGCCCAACTTTGTTGCGTGTTTGCTTAGCTCTTGCACTTATTATGAAGACTAGTCTTTTGTTTGTACACGGATTGCCACTATGACGTTCTAGCGCTCTTCTTTTCGAATCAGTATTTGTATTTATTTTATGAATAATTAATTAGCCAAACAGTATCCCGTCCCCTTAAGATAATTGTTGTCTTTGCAATGGAATAAGTTTTTAAAGGCATTTTACTCATTATGTATGACGTCTAAAGTATGTGGAGCTAAGGTAAGCATCGTATTATTATGCGGACATTAAATCTTGCAGATTTCACGAATTAGCATGCATTTGCTGGTTCAAAATTTTAGGTACATTATCTTAGCCATATATTTCCACATGGCACGCTCTCAATTCGCCAAAAATAATTTTCGCGAAATCACTGTTTGGCTCTAATTCGCAAAATATATCGTCCGCAAAAATAATACAATCTACAGTAGTAATCGTAATTGTAAAAGTAAAGTAAAAAAGTTTTAATAAAAAAAAACTAAAAAGTGTAGGGATGACTCTTGCAAAAGTAAAGGAACAAGATGGGATAATGCTTGCAAAAGTAATAGAACAAGATGGGATGATGCTTGCAAAAGTAAAGGAACAAGATGGGATGATGCTTGCAAAAGTAAAGGAACAAGATGGAATAATGCTTGCAAATGTAAAAGTCCCAAGTATCCCTACATCAGCGGCTTGCTGCGATGACGTGCAACTGACAAAATTGATGCGGAATCCTCTTCCTACACCTTTTACAACCGTCATTTACTTCATCGGACTGCGTCCTCCAAATACAGCAACCTGCAGCTTATTTACAACTGTCAACTACTTCATCGGACTGCGTCCTCCTAAAAACAGATACCTCTATATTTATTTACAACCGTCAATTACTTCATCGGACTGCGTCCTCCTTCAAGCCGCTGATGTAGGGATACTTGGGACTTTTACATTTGCAAGCATTATTCCATCTTGTTCCTTTACTTTTGCAAGCATCATCCCATCTTGTTCCTTTACTTTTGCAAGCATCATCCCATCTTGTTCTATTACTTTTGCAAGCATTATCCCATCTTGTTCCTTTACTTTTGCAAGAGTCATCCCTACACTTTTTAGTTTTTTTTTATTAAAACTTTTTTACTTTACTTGTTCCTGTTACTTTTTTGATCACTATCAGTTTAAAATTATCAGCTGTATTCTATGCTAGCTGTTATTTCATTTTTACAACTCTGTGAGCAGCAGTTACTAGCTAGTAGATGAGAAGGTGCATAGCCTCTATAGTCAGAGAGTCAAGGAACATGGAATGTTATTATCGGCAATCACGAAAGGTTAGAGATCGAGGTTGAGTTGACAACATGACATTTCCTAGCACTGTAATGGATGAAGAAGAGACTAACGCTGACAACTCAGTGGAACACTATGGTGATCATGGCTGGAAGACTAGTCCGCCGGGATAGCCTAAGGATTCGTGAGTAGACACGCCTAGTAGAGCCTTGTTGATGTCGATATCACGATCACAGAGGCTTCTAGCCATTTACAATGACCAACGTCCAGTTGTCAACAGCACAGAGGTCCTATAGGTACAGCTCACGCCACGTAGTGTAAGAAACCTAGCCTAGATGCCCGTCAGTAGATCGGGTAGCATCACCGTCGTCCGGTTCGCGCCTGCCGTGGGTCATAACGACAGCATAGACAGATCAGTGTTACTCAGGGTATAGTATACTGCTTGTTCATACCTCTAGGCTCTAGCTTGCGCGCTGAAGCGCCCAGAGCAGAGAGAAAGCGAGAACAAAGCTCACTTTCAAAACTGATGTGGGCGGAGTCAATGATCAGCAGCGACAAGAGGGTTAATTAATGGAGTCGCTCTAACAGCCCAAAACGGTCCAAAAACCATGTTTTTCAAGGATTACTCGCTTTTGGTAGTGTTTGATGCCTATCTAAGCACTAAGTGCACTACCCCAGATATATACACGTACGATGGTGCAGGTTTGATAGTGATTCGTTCACTCAGGACAGCGCTAGGCTTGTCAAAAGAAGAAGAAGAAGAAGAAGAAGAAGAAGAAAGAAGATGAACAATTCGCGTGGGCGGCGATTTTGTTTTACCTGTTTAGAAACGTTTGCCAGCTTCGCCAAAGGTATTTCCATGCTCAGAACAATCGCCTGATCAATCCTAGATGTCTGGAATTTCGATAAACGCTAAAACAGCGAAGATCTGCAACGTGCTCCCTGAGAGTCGCCATCTTGATTTTCGTCGTCGAGCAAGCAATCCCGGCGACTTTCATGGACTTCCTACAAGCGCTTACACTTCAGATTCCCTCAAAGATAGTTAAAATGCAGTAGAAACGTATAACAAAAGAGATATGTGCGAAAACTAATTTTCACACATGAGTAGCCGCCATCTTAATTCGTGGTCATCCCTACATATCATTGCCTATCGGCAATGATAATGATTACAAAAACCACTGAAGTAGTTGATTACAGTTTTACCGAGTTTCTCGGTGAAAAATGCCTCGGTGAAATGCCACCATTTCACATACAGAGTAAACTGCATTTATTATACCTTTCTGTCAATCACAATGCAATGGTTTAGTTATGCAATTAGAAGCCATTCAGTGCTAAACACAATTCAACTGGGCGTGTCTAAAATGTTCAATACAGGCTATACAGCACACGCATACTGAACACGAGCGAAATGGCTTCCATAGCTTGCTTACACAATTTTTCTGGGCCTGTGCTGTCCTATCCTGTAGTGAAATTCTAACCTATCAGCTTCTAGGCAGTTAACTGTGGATAGTTTTGTCTATGGAGAACTCTAGATTATAAATAGATTATAAATACTACATAACCTAGCTATGTAGTATTTATAATCTATGATTTCACACAGCTAAAGACAAGTTTATGTTAATAGCCTTCCATGGGTGCACTTATAACTCCACGGTGGCTATCACAGTGCGACTGAAAATCGATAGACAAATATTGCAACATGCAAAATCGATACACAAATACTGCAACATGCATAGCTACAGTGTACTTGCAAAGTTATGAATGTAATTTTCTTAGGTGTACCTGCCACCTTAACTCACAGCAAGAGAGCACACAACTGGTGACACAGAGACGTACAGTGCTTGAAAATATTATTGAGTGTGGTTTTCATCACTTACGTTGCATCTGAACACTTGGTGCATGTGGAATCAATCTTAAGTTTTCAAACAACTTCAATCTGAAAGAAATAAGTACAATGATAAATGCATGCGGGTATATTATTATAATTTGCAACTATCATTGTACGTGTCTGTCAATTATAATAACTTTTCAACTGTCCCGTGTATGATGAATCCAACACTTTTAGTGCAGCAACTCATCTCCCTAGCAGAATTTTGGCCTAGTTGTAATTATCATTGCCGTTCGGCAATGATACATGTATATAGGGATGACCTTGAATTAAGATGACGGCTACTCATGTGTGAAAATGAGCTATAACACATTATCTCTACTGTTATACATTTCTACTGCATTTTAACTATCTCCAAGTGAATCTGAGGTGTAAGCGCTTGTAGGAAGTCTATGAAAGTCGCTGGGACTGGTTGCTTGACATTGTGAATATCACCAAGGGCATATTGAGCCATGAAGCAGCAAGAGGGCATGCAACTAGTACAAAGGGTGAATTGTAAACTGTTACTATCTACAACTTCATCACACATACTAGGGCTGTGCGATATTGAAAAAATGTATCGTGATACAGCGGTTTTATTACATCTTGCACGCGTAGAGCGTGAAGCGTAGAGCGTAAACCGTGGTCAATCTGAATCACGCAATGTAATAAACCTTCCAAATAAGGCACGGATCACGCTTTGCGCTTTTGTGGCTGTTGCAAGGAGTAATAAAACCGCTGTAACGACTAAATATAATGTGCATTTTCAGTATATGCATAAAATAGCAAAGTACATTGGAGAGTTTAGACAGAGCATCATTACATAAACAGAAACCAACCATGTGCTACCACATGGTGTAATAATCAGCTGGGCGTGACTGCACTAGGGATGCATGTGCGCTGTAGCGAACACTGTGAGCAATTTCTTTGAGCCTGATACACAACGCTGTAGTACAGATCGTACTTACATGGTGCAGGTAAACAGTTTCAATTTTAAGAGTGTCAAGAAGGCAGCAAACAGCAAGGCTGTAGTCTCGTACCCAGGCTCTCGGCGTGGGTGGCTATTAGACAGGCCTGCCAACCTCATACTTAAAAAAACCTGGAGCTCATTTATATTCATATTAATTAATATTCATGATAATTTTAATTATTACGTCATTATTATTGCATCATTACTACGTCATTATTGTACTTGTCATGTGACATGTTTTGAAATACAGTGTGAAAATCAACTCAGAGAATAATACCGTAATTTGCAAGTCAGTTGTCAACTTTTTGCGTAGCTTTTCCATCAAGACGCATGCGCATTGACGAAATGTAAATGGCTTTGTACAGTCAAATGCGCATGCGTAGCGTGCTATGGTTGTGAGCTTGAGACAACGGATTTGCAATCTACGGTAGCTTTGCCTTTGGTACCAGCACACGTGTGAGAACCACGCCCTAGTTTTTATTACAAGTTTTTTATTAACTTAAAAAATAATTAACTCCGCCCACCTTGCAGTGCCTTAGTAATACTAGCTACTGTACATGCTGGAGTTTTAGATCTTCGCAACTGCTGTAAGAGTTGCTACTTGATTCATTGCTGTGAGTTGCTACAGGCTTGATTCTCTGTGCCAGGGAGAATTTGACATCTCGCCGGGAGACCTGGAGAACAACCCCAAAACCTTGAGACTCCCGGGAAAGTTGGCAGGCCTGATTAGAGAGCCTGGTACGCACTGCACGCGCATGCGCGAAAAATGACGTAATGTAACCATCTGATGGTTACATCGTATACTACAGTAAACTACTGTTGATGTCCGTGCACTCTTGCTTATATCAGGATACTCATTGTTAGTTTTGAAAAACACAGAAGCAGCAATGTTTAGGCTGGCTAAGTATGCCACGATGAAATATTGTACTGCTACGAGCCGTATCGAACGCCACGAGCGGCAAATATTCTCGATTTTGGCCTGATTTTGACAAAGTGTTCTATGTCTAGACAGATCTCCAATTGCTCACAATTTGGTCTTGTGTACCTGGACAAGCGGCCATGTAGATGCAGAAGCTTGCCTGAGCACGGTTAGCAATATTTCCAGCGTTGTTCACATTAATGCATAAATTTATAAAGGCGGGGCGAGGGCAGAGTCTTTTGATTATTCTCCCGCACTTTTCATAATCTGACGCATGCGCGTGCAATGCGTACCAGGCTCTCTAATAGCCACCCACGCCGAGAGCCTGGGTACGAGGCTAGGCTGGACGTGATTACAACTGCGATTTCATTACTATAATTATATCGGTATACGTGATATTATAGTAGTACCACGATATTTTTATTCAATATAGTATCGCGATAAATTGCCGATAATATTGCGGTATTACTAACATTGCTCGCAGCATCTAAAGTAGTTCAACAAAAAGATGTCAAGCAGTTGCAAACAGTAGGTAATGCCTCTGGTGCATCCCTGAAGTTCTAGCTTAGAAATGTCCATGCATGTACATTGTACACATCTCGTGAGCAACCAGATGTCTATTTTTAGTAACAGTTTACAATTCGTCTTGTGAAGATTATTTACATTGGCCATCTCACCGCTTGCGGCTCAAAAAAGCCCCTGATATCACAATAATGCTAGTGATCACTTACTTGATTTTCTCAAGATATTCAGGTGAGTTCTGGTTTGTCATGTTTGTTGGGCTGATGTGAAGTTTGAAATCAGGTCCAAAGTATTCAAAATAGTCATTATATGGCAGCTCTAATTATAACAATAAGAAATTAGTAAGCTACAGTATTCTTGCTGACTTTTAAAGCAAACTATCATGGCAGACCAAGTTATACAAGCTTGCATGCCAGTGCTAGCAAGTATATGCAAGAGTACCGTATTTCTTCTAAAGATTCGGCACCTCCTATTTTTCGGCACCTAGTCGCTGAAATGAATACTTAACTTCCAAATTCGGCAAGCGCTTTGGTTCTTTGTCATAGTAAGCCAACAGCCCGACGTGAAAAGTCCTGTACTTCATGGAAAAGAGATGTAGATGCGTTCTCGTTCAAAACACATGCTCGCCACACCTCCAATTATTCGGCGCTTATGGAACTTCTGCCACAATTACTTCCAAATATTGGGCAAGCAAATCTGAAATTATTTATTTTGTGCCGAATTTTTAGAAGAAATACGGTAAAACATGTGTGAACAGTTCAAGCGTAGTTTGATATTTCAAGAGCATAAAAATTAATAATACTCAAAAATAAATGGCTGGTACTGAGAAATACCTCACCATTAGCAATGTCACAATTAAGTGCAGTAGATGTTTCATAGGTCCAGCAGCGAGCAACATTTCTGATTGTATAGCCACCTCCACCGATTAACAACAAAGGAAGATTATAGCGACGCACATAATCAACACATTCAGCATGACCTGCATTAATGACAAACAATGATACTTCACAGTTTACACAGTTAAGAGATTGTAGCTGCGTACACCACTTTGACTAGGAGAAACTCACATGCAGAGATGACGCTGATGGTGGTGGCAACAAACTATCACATGTACAACGCCCAAACCAATTAACCCTCTAAGTGAGGACAAGATTTTCTAGCCTCTTCCTTTGACATTTCACACATGCTGTAATGACTATTTATAAATCACCTTATATATGCGCTTGCTGTCAGTGCAGTTAGCCATGCTCACTTGATATCTACCAATAGCCTCGTACCCAGGCTCTCTGGCAGAGATTTAATTATGCGTGGGTGTTGAAATGTGGGGGTGGCAATTGAGTGTCTGGTATCCACTGATTGGCACATGCACAAGAAGATTCATGGAATTCCATGAATCCATTATATTTTAGTTCACTATTGTGTTACTTTACGTCAGGTTTACGGGATGACTGATTCTGATCGTGCACTAAGGCTATGCTGTTGGCTATGTAAATTTGCGGCGCGTTCCAGATAGTTGAGAGTTGCCCGCACACTAGAACAAGTCCATCAGGCATGACACGTGGACGTACGAGGCTATACCTTAGTCTTGATAAACTGGAACACACCTCGTGTTCCAGTTTACACGGGTCATATGCTTTGTGCAAGCATTGATGCTCTTATGGTAGGCAAAGCCAGGCTTGTGGGAGATGCAGACGCTCGATCAATGCAGTGAAGCCACAGCCATATTGTACGTCATAACGATATCTCGATGGGCGTTAATACGTTATGACACGTGCTTCTGGTCTGACAGCTCATTAATTCAAAACGCTAGATACTAAGATACTAGACTAATCTACCAACTGCTGTACGCTAGAATCACTCTCACTCGACCAAAATTATCGTCTTTTGGGCAAAAACATAGTTATATACCCCGTTCACACTACACCATAAAACCGAACCGAGCCGTGCCAGGCATGGCTCAGTTCGGTTCTCAAGCGCAGTGTGAACACAAGCGAACCGTCCCAAAACCAAACCGAACCGAACTGCATGGAACCGAGCCGTCGCGGCTCACCTCTAGTCTCGCACGCCAGACCCAACCCAAGGGAAGGCCTACCAGTTTACCTTCCCTTGGGTTGGGTCTGGCGTGCGAGACTAGCTCACCTCAGGGTGGTGAGCCACTTCCGGTTCGGTTCGGTTGAGGCGTGGTTTTGTGACGTAATTAAATGCATTTACGTAGGAATACGGAGAAAAGCGGCAATGGCTTGCTACTGGTCTGACGACGAAACCTTCAAGTTGATCGAGTTGTGGGGAGAGGACAGAATTCAAGCGCAGCTGGAGGAATGTAAACGAAACAAACAAGTTTACTCTGCCATTTCTGAGAAATTGTTAGTAGCTGGAAATCAGAAATCGGGAACCCAATGTCGAGACAAGGCCAAGAAGCTAAAAAAATCTACCGATCCATTAAAGAATGGGAAAACGGGCGAGGAAAGGAGGAACTGGTTGTTTCTTGAAGCAATGGACTCGGTACTAGGGGACAAGCCTGCCACTCGCCCTGATGTGTTGGTTGATACTTTGATGATTGCCACTGAGCCACGAATTGAGGATGATCGTGCCCATCATGAGCCAGGGAGTGAATCAGATCATGTAGAGACTAGACAAGATGGAGGTGGCCGCACTGACATTGAATCTGAAGGATCTTTAGGTTCCCCGCCATCATCAGTCAACACGTCCTCATCATCATCAGTCACCTCACCGTCATCAGTCAACACGTCCTCTCCGTCATCAGTCACCTCTCCGTCATCAGTCAACACGTCCTCATCATCATCAGTCACCTCACCGTCATCAGTCAACACGTCCTCATCATCATCAGTCACCTCACCGTCATCAGTCAACACGTCCTCACCGTCATCAGTCAACACGTCCTCACCGTCATCAGCTGCAGGACAAAAAGAACCTAGCGCAACTGAATCTATTAAAGACAATAAGAATACTACTCCTCAGTTGTCTAGTGCAGAAAAGCGACAGTTGAATAAGAGAAATAAAGAGGAACGGTTTGAAAAAGCAATGACACAGGTGGTTGATAGGGTAATGAAGGCAGAAGAATCCAGCGACAGCAAGTTTTTAGAGCTTGAAGAGAAGAGAATGAAATTGGAAGAGAAGTTAATGGAAAGTAAGGAAAGGCAGCGACAGCAAGATAGAGAGTTCCAAATGAAAATGTTTGCAATGATTATGCAAGCGCCTCCTCCAAATGGAGCCTTTGGTTTGCATTCTCCAAGTACTTCGTACTTCACCGATGCCCATTCACCTTATCAGTTTAACTCAAGTTGTGATCAGTAAACATCACTTCTATATCCAATCACTTGTATCACTATCACTTATCTACCATTATTATTCATCATGCAAAATATCATAATCATACATGATGGTAAATTATTTCAGTACAACAAACACAACAATTATAGTTATTGGAATAAGTAGTCCACTAATTTCTCTCGAATCATGCTTGGATCAGTTTCACTGCTTTGATGTGAAGCAGAAGTAGGCTGAATAAAACACTGAGACTGCTGCTGACTTTCTATTAACCATTCATTGTCGGACTCTTCTTTGTGAATCTCACACATATCGTGGAGTATGCAACAAGCTAGTACAACGTTTGGCACTTTTGTGACCTCCATTTCATTTTGTTTGATAAGCCTGCGCCGCCTTGCCTTTAGTCTCCCAAAGGCGTTCTCTGACACGATTCTGGCACGAGATAGACGGTAATTAAAGTTTTTCTGTTTTGAAGTGAGTGTAGTGTTGTTGGCAAAAGGTTTTAACAACCATGGCAAAAGTGGGTATAGACCTGCTATCGCTACACGTCGAGAAATCTGGTGAGAAAAATTGCTACATCGTTTCGGGTTTGCGTGCACTTCGCGCTTTGCAGATTTCGCTGAAAGTCGCTGGCAAAGCAGGGACGCGCGTCAACATGCTTTGCAGCAAGTTTCGCGCTACATGGCCGTCTCTGTCAAATGTTACGGGAGAAAGAATTTGGCTCATTAATATTCATATCGAAAGGGTACCCGCCACCTTAATCACTTTCCCCATTATGTGTATTAATATGCACATCAGTACGTGTTATATCACTGGTAAGCACTAGTTTCTTTCCTCAAGCGCATACGCCTACTAACAAGAAATCAGATCTGTACTGACGTTTACGTGAAAATTTTCGCGTTCAGTGATGTCCACAGTAAGATAAACAGAAAATAGCCAAGCCAACGTAAATGAAACAGCTCTCAAGCTGTGAAAGAGAGTAACCCAGACCTTACATTTTAGTTTGCTAGCTCACTTGTCCTTTTATGTTATCAACATGCATCATGAACTAAATTTTCTATGTACATGTAAACCACGAAAATTCATAAAATTTCAGTGACACAAAGTGACACGATAATTACAAACTAACCTTTGAGAGATAGGTTAAAACAACCCAATCTATCACCAGCTAATGAGTCAGCGCCACACTGCAATACTACTGCACTAGGACGATATACTTCCAATACCTTTGCCATTACCTATAGAGAGGAAGTTTGCAATTGCTACATTGTAAAAATCTACCTCTTTCATGAATATACCCTAGATCCTAATTTTAAAATATTTATAATCTAAATTTGCAGATATCCTTTACATTGTACATGAGTCATGATGACTATAGTATCAACTCACTGGCTTGAATATCGATTGATAGGATTCATCATCAATGCCATCTCTGAGTGGAAAATTGACAGCATAGTACTTTCCCTTCTCTGCTCCAACATCCTATACAAATAACATATTAGAACATACCATGAGACCTCTAGCCAATCGGATCACTCGAAACGTGTCACCTGCTGGCACATTATATTGCGCAACGCACAGTTTTCTGTGCACTAAGTTCTTAACGTACACTTCGAGGTGCACCAGCTGGGCGCAACTTTGCGGAAGTCATTTGGTAAGCTCTAACACAGTTAGATCACACCGTGGCAGTTTATTACATACACTCGGGCGTGCCAATAACAGTCTCGAACGTGGATAATGTACTCGTCTTCGGATCGTGCATTATCACGCGTCTCAACCGTTATTGACCACACCCTTGTGCTTTTATAACGGTGTACTGCATAGCGGGTAATTTGGATGGTCAAAATTTTGGCGAATGACCCAGATTTTGCGAATTTAATTTTGGCGTCAAATGCCTGGCTCACGTATTACTGCAAAAGAAAAAGCACATTTTGGCGAATTTTATTTTGGCGAATGCTTGACGATTTGCCAAATTCGCCAAAGTTTCCTCCCACCAAAATTACCCACTATACGGTAAAAGTGTGATCTAACTATTACTTTACTCTGGGACAAAATATCACTTTAGTGTTCAACCAATAAACCCTCTGTGGGATACATGTAATTGGTTTAGTATATTCAGTGTTTTCAAAGTTATTATCACGTCATGCCCAGATCACCCACACAAATCCATTAACTTGTGTTCAACGTCTGGCTTATTCTTGTCTTTTAGCTGCCAGAACTGCTACGAATCAGAAACAAACAAGTTGTTTATGGTCCTAATCGACAAAATACAAAGACTAATGCTGTAAAATGAAAAAGAGGGCCTATGGTGCCTTTAAGATGATGAGAATGGTAGCAGTCATCAATCAATCCGCAGAACAGGTTCTGTAAGCATCAAACTTAGTGTATATTCTAGCTTTGTTGAACTGCTTCACATTTTTGATAAATCGCTATATATCAGACGGTCTTGGTGTTCCAAACGACTTCTCTACACAGGCAGCCATTCTTTTGAACACAAAATGTAAGCGAAGTAGGCGTAGAGTGGGCAGGACATGTTAGAACAATAAGGTAGCCAATTATCGCGCAGAAGGTCTATACATGTACCAAAATTGAAATTATTTCACTTTTGACACAGATATGAATTTGCATGTTGCAGATTTATCACTATTGACAATTTAGTTACAGTCAGAATTTACAGATGTATTGCAGCAGGAGCACGTGAACAGAAGGAGCGTGCAACTTTACTGCCATCAGAATAACAATTGATGATGCACTTTTGCTAATATTAGTGAGCAATTGCGAGTTGCACACTGTTCTCTCTGGGTCTAATATAAACTAGACACCAACAATGCGTTTGTAGCATTCTGTCTGTTGTAGCATTCTCGAAGAATTCAGCTACCAGTTTGGAACTTGTTGATCACATGTGCAAAAACGTACGCCACACATAAAATTAACTAGAGTTCTAATGAACACATACCCGTGCGCTGAGCTAGGAGCTAAACATGACTACTCCTGCATTGCTACAACACGCACGTTACTGACGAACGGTACATGTGAGACTGAGTGAGGACATCGACATTGATAGGAGGTTGGGTGACACACCCACAATACCATAAGTGCTCTTACAAGGACACGTAGCTTTAGATAGCCATGGATTAGCCACTCGAACAAGGCTTGCCAGCACAGAAAACGTCTTCATAGGACTATGAATTCAGTGAAGAAGCTGCAGAGAGTGTTTTCATGGAGATTTTCGAGCTGTAAGACGCAAACAGGCGTGTTTTTTGACGACACACACACACATACCGACGGACACAAACGCATAACCCTGGCGCATACTGTGCACGGGTAATAATGAAGCACAGTAACTTCCAAATATGGAAGTTCTAATCCGACTGCTGTGAATTTAGATATACTCCGGTGGCACTCACAAACGGTTGACAGTTGCACACTCCTTCTTTTCATATCTTTATCTATTATATGAGCAAATTTTTTTATATTCTATACCACTTGCCTTTAAATCACCAGTCCCAGGAAAATACTCCCCATACTTGTGAAATGATACGGTCATGACACGATCAGTGGTATAGAATGCCTCTTCTACTCCATCACCATGATGCACATCAATATCAATGTAAAGAACCCTTTGATGGTATCTGAGAGAGCCAATAACAAAAAAATAATTCAAAAACTTTGGCAAAACTAATTCCAAGTACAGTCACAGCCCCCCTGACCACTAATGAATACCACTGATTGCTGACATAAGTCACGCAGTCCCATATTAGAGGGAGGGCAAGGTTCTTGATTTGCCCTACGATGTGCATATTAAATACCCTTCCGGGAGGTATGCAAATCCTCCACGAAAGAACGTGTGAGGGATGTTGTGAGTGGCACTATCGATCGGTGCCCTGAGCTCACAGACATACTAGTCGTCACACATGAAGCCAGAGCCCTGTTAACCGGTTAGTACATGCAGTACATCACTCCATTAACACCTGGACACCACTTTGAGGAGGGGTTGGACTTCGACTGGATGCAAACACAAACACACAAAGCTAAGTAAAAAGCAAAAGTGTCTAGCTGCCACAAGGGTCACACGTACCTGGCGAAGCCAGACACCTGCTGCTTTAGTTCCCAGAAACACTGACCATAGCAACACACAGTGCCGTGACTATTAATTAGTTGCGAGCACCCTTAAGAGCAATAGCACAAGAATTACTCGCAAGAGAAATGTTCAGGTTAAATTCAGACAAAATAATTTTGTAAACAAACAGTTTAAAATCATTCTCAGAGGACTCCAATTTCAAAATTTTCTGGGGCATACCCATAGCTGGTTGTAGTCTCGCGGGCCAGACGTTCTGGGGGAACGTCTGGTCACTAAGGCCAGGTTTTCGTGGCACAATGGAATGTAAACAAACGACACGTCACGCTTGAAATCACGTGTTTTAGTCGACGTCACCAGTCTAGTTAGCAAGCGTGTAGCATGTTAACAGGCTTTTAGCATGCTAAAACTCTTCCTAGAGCAATACCAACCTGGTTGGCTACAATCGCGATGTTCATGATCGCTGGAGCAGTCATGAGACAACAAGAGAACCATTGCGTGAACTTGAATCATGTACAATATACCGTCAGCAGCATCGAGAACAACGAGTAGCAGGTATTAGCCGTCGCTTGTAAGACTTTTCACGACGAACACGCCAGTTTTGGCAGCTAACAAGCTCTGTAAACAGCTTCATGCGCAATCGCGCCCCGTAGTCACGTGAAAACCCACGCAATTGATTGCTTATGAGGGCGCGCCGGAATGTTGGCGTCGCTCACAGAAACCTGGCCTTAGTGACCAGACGTTCCCTCAGAACGTCTGGCCCGCGAGACTAAGCTGGTTGGTGTTATGGTGCAAACATAGATAATAATTATTATACTACGTAACCGGGATGGGAAACTCTATTTACGGTACTGTACAAAACAATACTGGATGACGTCACGACTCTGATGCAATGCGTGTTATGGGTTAATGCATAGATACAGTATACCAACAGGGATTAGCAACGCGTGCACATTCCAATACATTTTGTATTACGAGCTGAATTTACATCCTCGTTACGGGTTAAAAATTAAACGTTGCCTTGCAACGAGCTCGTTGCTAAGCTAGCTCTTGACGACCGTGCTAAGAAGAGTCACTGGCATGGCACGTTGTCGAGCTCTTGTGATTGACTAGTGCGTTCTGCATACACTGTGATAGTAAAGGCGACTTGAGTACTGTTTCGTTTTGATCGCTAACCGGCGAATCGGTTGTAGGTTGCAGGACAATCGAGTGTAAAACGCTAACAAACAGTTTGTTTACTCTGCTGAAAAGTGGTTGTGTACCTGTTACTAGTTTTTAGTTGTGCTTCGGTCCATTCTTTGCTGATAACATGTTGGTTCGTACATGTCCTCGTGGAAATAGCGCATTTTCTATTCTCGATCTCACACGGTGCAGCGCTATCACACTAGACAAACTAAGCCGTTCAGCCCTACGGTACGGGTCTTTGTGTACCTCTTCTGACAATAGATACACATTGGCTTATCTTGTTTTCAGTTTATCCTCGAGAAGAAAGGCCGTTCTATGGAAACAACTGTGCTGAAAGAAGATCTCGCTTTTAACATTGTTTTTCTCGTGCTTTGAATCCTTCGTTGCACTGACAATTTTCCTGCCTTCGCGCTACAGCAGTCCTACCCACACACGCGATTAGTCAAGCCATGCTATTTGGCGGGCCTTACTCTTCGCACGCTGTGCTCTAACACGTTGGAAATTTAACCCGTAACGCGGATGTAGTTGAAATTCCTGTCCGTTGCTAATCCCTGTGAGTATACTGTATCTATGGTTAATGCGAGTTAATGAGGCACTCGAGTTAGCAAGAACGAACAAAAAGCGCGCTTTGTTGCTGTTACAGTTTGCTTAACACACGTCGTGCCGTTTTAGTGATGTTGTGTTGTAGTTTCAGGGCTACAGTACTCGTTTTGAAGAACTAACAGACAAGAAGATGGAGTCCAGCGATTTAGGGAAGGCAGATTTGTCGAGGTAAGCTGTTTTTCTGTACATATTATACTTGTGAACACATTTGCTCATACACTCACGAATCAACTCTAACAAAAGCATAATAGCTTGAAAGTAAATTGATTGTAGCGTGCATTAGGCTTGGTTTTGTGTTGCTGCGTGTTGCCTAACGCGTGTGACCAAGCGAGCAAGTTTTTTTTTGTTGTGTGAACACATAATATTTCATTAAGTTTTTTATTGACTGCTACAACCAGAGCATCGAGTATACATTGGTGTGTGTTAATACAATGTAAAATACAGAATTAGTGTGTGTCTAGTGGCTTAAAATTGAATGACACAAGTGGTATATGCTGTGATACTCCATTTTGTAGGAGTGGTCAAAGAATAGTAGAAGGATTGGTCATGGCAAAGAACCAATGCTAGAATTGGACATAAACAGTAAAGGACTGTTTGGATATGTACTACTAATATGATGAGCCTCAGTGAGAGATCACCATCACAGTGGCATCTAGAGATTCTGGAAGATAACATAACACATTATTAATTTTAAGAATCTGGTTATTTTTCTATTCCTGGGTTCAGACAAGATTAATGAAACAAACTAGTATATAGACTGTCTAGCTTGGACGTCACAGAATCTAGCATCTTAGTGTTGAAACCGGGCCAGGCTGCATTCCGTGCATGATGAGACTGCACGATTAGCTTTCACGTCTTCTTATCGTAGGGCAAGCTGTCTATCTTCATTTCAATTAGTTTCAGCAACAATTTTAGTCTCTTACTTGCATTCATGGCAGCAGTAGACAAGCAGTACGCCAGCAGCTCTAGCTAGGGCGTTAATACTTAACCCTTTAACGGTGAATTATGAAAAGTAAAATAACGTGCATGGTTTCATCTGTTTAAATAGAGTTTCCCATCCCGGTTACGTAGTATAATATTAACTATGGTGCAAATTTCGTCTCCCCAGAAAAATCCTCTGCACACAAACAAAATTAATAGACCACTGCATGATGCCTCTAGGGCTCTGCCCACCAAGAGAAAATAAACTATACGTACTTGAGAAGCTCCAGAATAGCAAGCACAATGTCATTCACATAGCAGAACCCAGATGCTTCAGACTTTTTTGCATGATGTAGCCCTCCAGCCCAGTTAATAGCTATGTCTGTCTCACCCTTGTTAAGCTTGACTGCACCAGCTATAGAAAAAATACATCAGTTTACAAACTGAATAACTAGCCAAGGTGACGGGTAACAGTTGTGCCCACACATAGACTACCTCTAGGTCAGAATGAAGCATTCTTCTAACTGACAGCAAGGGCTGCTATTTTGTGCACCGCATCTTTAAAAAAGGTTCATTGCAACACAGCAACCCTCTAAAATTCGAACTATGTAACAAGGAACCCTCTAAAATTCGAACTATGTAATAAGAAGGTATCATGATTGACAAATAGAAAACGTATCTCTACTACATGCAGATCAATGGCTAGCCAGTTTGGTAATGTTGGGTTGCAAGTAGCCTCGCCTCCAGTTCACACCCTTTAGTTAGTGGCCTGGTAATGACTGTCTGTGCATGCGTTGATTTTCCCAGGAAAACCTGGGAAAAATTTCGGCAATTCGGATATCATCGATTACTAAGCGCTACAGTACGCCGTCTCAGCTTGTTGGAATCAGCAGACACGCGCGATATGCAACGTATACGATGGCAACGACATTTTCCCCAGGTTGCCATCGTATACGTTGCATATCGCGCGTGTTTGCTCTTCTTTAAACGTACTACCTGCCTTTCCAACAAGCTGAGACGGCGTACTGTAGCGCTTAGTAATCGATGATATCTGAATTGCCGACATTTTCCCCAGGTTTTCCTGGGAAAATCAACGCATGCGCAGACAGTCATTACCAGGCCACTAACTAAAGGGTGTGGACTGGAGGCGAGGCTACTTGCTAGCTGTTCAGAAATAATGACACACTTAAGTAAAGTAAAATTTACAAGATGATAAGTATGCTGCATGAGATTTTTAGCTATGAGCTGTATATGCTGAAAATCTACTTGCATTAAACCACGCAAGTTTCATACATGTATGTGTCTAATAATAATAAAAAAATTAATCATAGTACAAACTAAGTGACTGTTCATACGCCCTTGTTCATACCTAGTGATCCACCAGCTGAAAGCTGACAGAATTCATACATCCCATCAAACACTGGACAGTCTTCACCAACATTGACTAGAGAAAAATAAATAATTCACTATTAATGGCTGCATAAACAAGTTTTATATCTACAGTGAAATTCGCTAGTCCGATCTTGAAATAATTATGAACAGCTTATATGTAATATAACGAACACTTTGCACAAGTAAGACGTAGAGAACTTCATATAAACAAAAATAGGTTAGACGATGGTTCAAGGTGACTATGGAAAGTTAGATCACCGCAGAAATCGATGTATGGACGTCCTGAGCGCATAGTGCGCACGAGAGCATCTATTTCAGTTTCCAAGGCAATCGAACTCTCTGTAAACACCAAGAATCCATCGTCTAACGTACTTAGACTATAGCTGTGCTCACCAAACAAAGCGCTCAATATAGTAGAGAGCCCAGAGAAGTCGCCAGAGTTGAACAACAGGGCGTTTTTGAATGACACCAGTATAATCTTGTGTGCGTTTTTGATGATGCCATGCTGGTTATTAAGTACGTGACATGCATAACATGCATTACTTTAACCTTTAACATATATACAGACTCTGGCTCACATCGTTGCATTAGTTTTGCATATTCTCCAACATTGTCAGGACGAATGTTCCTAAGGAATCGAATGTATTCATCACTGTGATATCGAGTCATTTCTTCATGAACAGCTGGATGAGGTCTCTACAATTACAGTAAAATACAAGTACGACAATATACGATATGATATTTAGAGTGCAGCTTTCAATAAGGTTAACCACAGTGAGCGTTGCCGCGAACACACGTACCTGTACGGGCAATGCGGGACGCACGAGGCAGAGGCATGGCAAATGCATTGGCCAGAGCACGACGCATGTGCACTAGCTTCCAAGCATCGTGCATGCTAGGCGAACTGTTAGGCTTGTCTCTTCATCTCCTTCCTTCCCTCCACTTTAGCAATGGTCTCCATCGATGTTTCGGCGTGATGGTGTGGGCATGCTGAATCCCTCTTTGGTCCACAGTTTGGAAGTGGGCGGTCTGGGGCGGAGTCCAATGTGTGACCACACCACCCCTCAAACACACTTCTGGGTCTACGAAGGCAGCAAGTAGTGCTGTGGGCACTGTGGTTTCCCACGTTATGGCAGAGAACGACAAGTGGTTAAACAATAATTTTATGATGAGGGATGGCCAGCACCGCCGAAATCTGTCCATTAGGATATATTCATGTCCCAAAGGTACCACTTGGTACTAAAGAACATAGACTTACTTGGATTAGCTGAATAATCATGAATAATTATCAACTATATAGGCTAGACAATGGATTCGAGGTGTCTATGGGATTTAGAATTTTAGATCATTGCGGAAACCGATGTTTTAGACATCCCAAGTGCGGTTTTCGGTTTTCAAGGTGAGCTAAATCTTGTAGGCACCGAGAATATATTGTCTGAGGTGTTTAGACCATACCTGCGCTTAAGCAAACAAAGCGCTTGAGGTAGTAGAGAGCCCAGAGAAGTTCCCAGGTCAAGCAACAGCCCATTTTCGAACGATGGCAGTGTAAATTCGTGTGAGTTTTCGATGACGCCATTTTGTTGTGGTTATTAATAACGTGGTTAATTAAAGGTGGTATAAGTGAAATCAGAGGTGGTACACTTAATTTATAACACCTCTGGCTGACAAATCAAATTGCAGAATTACAATGAAGTATGGTCTAAAGTGGGATATACCACACGGGAGAGCATTGCTATCCCGTACCATTGTACCGTGGTAACAGCTGGGAAAGTACTGGGGTTGTCCAACCCGTACCACTGTCACGGTACAAGATGGACACTTGAGATAATAGTGTGTACATCCCAATACTGTCCAGACTACAATGATACAAGATGGACACCTTGGCACAGTACAGGATGGACAGTTACGATACATAGAGTAAAGTTGTACTAGTGGTCTGCTACTGCAGCAGCAGCATTAGAGTAGTAGCAGTAGTACTACTAGTTGTAACAGTAGCTGCAGGCAATAGACAACTTTAATTTGAAGCAGCAGCAACATTGTAATCGCAACTGTAGGCAGTGAGTATAGTAGTGCTGGCAATCCTGTACGAGTAATTTTGGAAAGTCAAATTTTGGCGAATAACCTGAAATTTGCTTTTATTATACGTGAACTATGCACTGAGTGTTAAAATAAAATAAATTTTGCCAAAACGACAAATTTGTTTTTATTGTGGATGCTTACAAAAATTCATCCTACCAAAAATTAATTACTTGCTAAACAGTAATTTTAGACTCACTCAGGCTTGTCATGGTTGCGTAATGTTTTATGAGCAGTAAAGC
Source organism: Haliclona indistincta (assembly GCA_964017065.1). Taxonomy (NCBI): domain Eukaryota; kingdom Metazoa; phylum Porifera; class Demospongiae; order Haplosclerida; family Chalinidae; genus Haliclona; species Haliclona indistincta. Next base: position 10,732,010 of record OZ024784.1, read on the forward strand.
TACATAATATTAAAAATGCATGACCATAATAATACCGTATAGCAGCTAATTTTCGCGAGGCTAAAATCTTGTGAATCGAGAACTTCAGTTTTTTTGTGAGATTAAGTTTCATGAACAGGCTCTGACATACAAATCGATGCCATACATGACGGCAAGATTCATGCGTTTTATTTTCGCGATTCAAGCAAAATCTGTGAAATCATGAAAATTTAACCCTGCAAAAATGATCCACTATACAGTACGTATCGGTTATAGCGTGGGTCTTTGATTTTCGGTGATTCTATCGTTATAAGCAGTATATCGTTATGCTCGATACTAATTGATATTCATAGACTATTAATAATGACATCATTTGGAAGTAATAATACGCGCGCACGGCAGCCATGCAGCTTGCTCTGCTACTGTAGCAGCCATGGAAAGTTCTATCAAACGCTGAAGGTTCTCATCAAGCATGGTAAATACAGGTATCACCTTCAGCTCCGCTTCTCTACATCTTTGCAGACGAGTGAGAAACACAAAGTACACCGTTGACCAGCATAGCAATTCCTGCACTAACAGCTAACATGTATAGATAGGCCTAGGTGAAGTGCTGGTGCGATGCTGCGATCGATCGATCGCGATCCGTCGTAGCTCAGGCTGTTCAGCACATGTTCTCTCTAGACACGCCAATGTGGGCGTGGTCGGCTAACGCTAAAAGCGATCCGCTTTTATACAGAATAGTGGGTTTTGCCTCGCGTCTTCCTATCGTTATACCAGGTTTATCGCTATAGCCGAGATCGCTATACCCGATACAATTTGTATGGTAAGTTAACGTTTTGCTTTTGATTATTCGTGATTCCATCGCTATAACAGATAAATCGTTACTCGCGGTCACGCTATAACCGATACGTACTGTAATTTTATTATAATATAGAGCTCGACAGAAGCTTCTCGCGACTTTGTAAGAGAATAATTATCAATAATTACAAAACTAAGCATTGGCCAATAGGAGAGATACTTTTAGAGTGGCAAGACAGTAAACAGACATGTTTCTGATGACACACACACAATACAAATATTGCCGACCATACAGTAATACTGTACCTGCTACACTGTATGCTTACATATATTTCCATCTTTCGATATAAACCATAATTGAGAAGTAGGTTGTGAGTCATCCTTATGCGATGAGGCTTCATTGGATGGCCTTGTCCATAGTAGTAATTGCCTATATCACCTATAAAAATCCCAATAAAGCAAAAGTATCATACAAATTAAGAGAGTTCCTATAATCACTAGTCTTAGATTAATGCTGGAAATCTAAGTCAGAGCTGGCATAACTGGTCCAACCATAAAATCTATGGTTCAACAGACACATTTGCTTGAATCTGCATTACCAGATGCATCAAGTATTACCAGTAAATGCAAGCTTATAGAAAACTATGCTATAACCATTTCTCCATCTTGCTATGCTAAACAATGATTCTCTATGCTAATCATCTTTGAGTAAAAATTTAAGGCAACAAGTAACCAAACTTTCATGTTTAAGTTATGCTTAATGATGGGTTCATCAATGAAAGACTCGTTCCAGAAACATAACTTGGGTATGAAAATGTAAGGCTTGTTCACAATCTGATTCTCTAGCTGTCACACGGTGCTCAGAGATTAGTATGTGTGTGATTCCAGATCGTGTTCAGTCAGGTTATAGGTTTTTGGAAATACTATTTTTCAAAATTAGAGTTATGCTAACTTATGCATTAGTGGAGAGCGTGGCAAAACCTAGCTGCTGACTTGGAAATGTAATTTTGGCTAGATTAGGACACTAGTTATATGAAGATATTTGTAACAAAAAGGGTTAAAGAGTTGTTAGTCGTAATGTAGCACCTGATTTACTGACACAAAATGAGAAACTTCTGATTGATAGATTTTAACTCTCACAAATTACATGCGATTAGAAATTAAGGCATAAAACTTCATTAAAACCTGCCATGACCTATTTAACAGGTGGTACCAACAAGACTAGGACGTGGTTGGGTACATGTATAATAAGTATATCATAACAAGAAATGTAGTAACAAACCATCATAGTAGTAGCAGACACGACGTTTACCACCCTGATAAAGCGTTGCCATCTTAAAAATCAACTTTCATCCAGGTGTACGTAATAGTACTACCAGTACGATACTGATGTGTAGCTGGGAGAGTTGGCGCTTTTACACGAAATGGGCTTGAATTTGTGAAGAATAAAAATAATACGGTCCTAGTCATCACGTGATCTTGTGACGCCCAGGGGTCAAAGGTCACAAAATTAATCTCTGATCTCGTGGCTCGTGCGCAGCAAAGCGTGTACTCACTCTCGACTCACTCACACATACTCACTGATCGTGAGAACTTCTCTGAGTCACAGGTAGCTAGCTACACACAGGGATGACTACCTATACATGTACACACGGTTTCGTACGTTCAGCGCGAATCGCATTATGCATACCGAGAAGCTCCCACGGCGTTGGCCGCATGGATTAGGGGCGACAAGCTAATTTATTTATTCTGACGTAATGCTGACGTTGCTGCACACCAAAATAATACATTGCGACTTTCGTGGTCTGCTACGTCTTTAGAGGACAATTTCAATTTGGATGGTAAGTATGTTGCGAAATGGATACTACTGCCCAAAGCTACCTTACCACACCCTTACCTTTTTTAGATTTTGCAGTACAGAGAGTTGAAGATAGAGAATTGGTTGGCAAATTGACCCATGAAAGCACCAACGTGATCAAAACAGCATTGCTATCATTCGGTTAATAATGTAAAGAAATTGCGGCTGTGGCGCTCAAACTCTGGCTCCAATACGCACAAATGCTGTCCCGAATCACTGTAACTGCAGATAACTTGTTTCAGCTATTTTCAGTAGATTGTTCTGGAATAATATTTTGCCTTGATCTGCATTGAGTGTTAACAATGCACACCTGATGAGCTTTATGGCAGCGTGCAGGTGTCGGGTGAGCGGCAACATTTCCTAGGAAATAATAACTAGTCTCGTTTAGGAAATGATGCCGCTCATATTACGAAGTTCGTTAAGTTAGAGGGAGCATAGCGAGCGATCTACGGGTTATAAGTTGCTTCTGCACGACTAACACAACGCTTCAGCCTCGAACGACTACCACAATCTCAGCAGAAGTATAATAAACTTGTTGTTATACTTCTGCTGAGATTATGGTAGTCGTCTCTCGCTCATGTATACTCTCCACAATCATGTTATCCCATATTCCGAATAATTGGGGCGAGCCTGATGAGCGAGCCCCACATTGATGGTGACGTGCGCCTGGAGTCATGGCAATTTGTGTCCGGGAAATATTGGTCCGCCCGGACAAAAAACTACGAAGATTTAGGTCCGGTGAACCAACATCTCTGACAAAGTTATCCAGATATTTTGGTCCGGGCGGACCAAAATCAACGTCCTGTTGCGAATTGTGTGCTGTGCCTGAGATTTGCAACTAACATAAACACGCCATGTCATTATAAGTAGCTTCTAGAACTTTGCATGTACCCTGGCACACGCATTTTAATTACTGTACATACAGCCGACTATGCCGACACGAGAACAACTGATGAGTGTATACGTTAGTTCGTTTCGAGCCTACACTAAGTGTACTTCGAGTGCATTGAACACCAGCATCATAGATCACAACAACATAATAGCAAACACAATTACACAATTGAATACTGTTGTGTTAACTTGGCAAAATCTGCAGAAGAATAAGAAAATTCGTTTTCGTTACTCAAGATTCAAATACTTTTCACATGTAGCAAGGATACAAAAAAAAATTCAATAGCAAAAATGCTTAATCATGAATAGTTCCCTAAGTTAGAAATTAAATAAGACAGATTTTCAAAAAATAAAAAAAGAATTACTCTCTCTGATAGATTGTTCCACATGGCGGAAAGAAGGAGGAGTCATAGGAAGTAGAATTAGCAGTGGGCCTGGTCAGTAACTGACTGGAATTTCTTAGGATTCTATCTAGCATGGACAGGGGCATCAGGCATAATTATAAGACCTTTTAATCTTGAAAAGAGTGATCAACTTTAGATACTGATGTCTCTGAGCAAGACTGAGAAGGCACTTGGCACAGTACACAGTGAGGAGTTGGCCTTCTATTGTTTTGTAGCAGTCTTGAGAGCAAATGTTTGAACATTTCAGGTCGAACATGAGACAGGTACAGACTCAAGAAAGTCACTAGTATTGCAACCAGCATAACTGTAGAGTGATCTCAGTGTACGTACAGAAACCAATTTCCCGCCTACTAAACAAATCTCGTCAATTTGCAATGACAAACTCAGCTAGACGAGGTTATCAGACCAGACACACAAGCAATCAACATCATAAGAGCAGCGAAGTCAGCATGAGAGTTTATTTGGCAGTATAGCATCATATCATACCGCATTTTACAATGTACATCCAGTCGCCAATTTTGTACGGACTGTGATGCCAGTGGTGAGCGAGGGCAGTTGAGAGGCGACCTTGTATTCCAACACGTGGCTGTCGGTGACGAATGTGTAGGGTCAGAATGCAGCTTAAAAACATGCTGCTGTAATTGTCAGCCATTCGCACTAGGACCAAAATCTTCGATTGTGCACTAAGGTTGGTTGTTGGTTGTACAGTAATAAATAAAATATAATACAGTACAAGTGATGATGATTATACATCAATTTATGATAGGGGAGACGAGGAAGGTGAAACCTCGGCGGAGGGGATATCATCTGTTGTAGCTGTTTGGCGGGTATCGGTGCTAGTAATGTTTGAACATGATCCTAAGCGGCTGGGAAGGCAGCTCTGACAATGAATGCCTGCTTTAACACACGAGCAGTTCCTGCAGCGCCCGGTTTTGTTGCATTTACAGCACGTCATGTTCGCGGTAAGACCGAACTTTACGTAAACGGTCGGCGTTCAGTTGTAGAAGCCGGTATCACCATCAGATCTGCAGCATTTTCTAGTACGCTACTGTGCTACAAATACCGAAGATGAGAGTAAACGAAAACATCCACTGACTGTTTGTACGGCGTGAAACTCGGCCCCCACTGAAAACTCGAGGGGTCCGACACTCGTGAAATCTCGTACATGCACAGTTGAAATCACAAACTGAAATCTGAAATCTCAGTTGAAATCAGAAATCACAGTTAGAAATCAGAAATCACGGTTGAAATCTTGAAATCACGTGCTGAAATCAGAAATCACCCTAGGAATTGAAATCTCGTACGCCAAACTGGCCAGTGTCGGACCCCTCGTGAAAACTGGCCATAACTACGGACACACCCATTACGATGAAATATCACTGAGAAGAATACAAGATACTGCAAAGCATGTTTTGGTATTATCTCGAAAAAGGAAATAAACTTGCATTTTGCACTTCGAACACTGCAACTAACTAGGCACCGAAGGTGCTTATGCCTCGGTGGAATGTTATGCATACATGCCTGTCTGACTAAATACACTGAACAAGCAGTAATGAAAGTCTGCTGTTGAAACTCTGAATTATTAAAAATCACTTACACAGTAAACTGCAGATATTATACATTTCTGTACAGCTATCACAATGCAGTATAGTGGTGCAATTAGAAGCCAATCAGTGCTGACCACTAATTCAACTGGGCGTGTCTACAATGTTCAGTACAGCCCATGCATACTGCATGAACACGAGCGAGATAGCTTCCATAGCTTGCTTACACAATTACTCTGGACCTGCGCTGTTATCCTGTCTAACCTATCAGCTTCTAGGTAGTCAACTGTGGACAGGTTTGCCTTTGAAGAACTCCAGATCGCCAGCACAGCCATGATCAATCGCGAGTAAGCAAATTGCGCCATAACTCACGAACTAAGCTTCGTATAAAGTTTTCACATGTTCTAGAGCGAGATAATACCGTGTACTACTTGCATTGTTAGTTTCAGAGCTTAACTTTCAGCGTGAGCTACAAAACTGAACCAGCCGTGAGCAATTCACGCGGTAACTTACGCACTAAGCTTTAAAATCAAACTTTTAAAAATACAAATCCGAGCAAGTATCGATTTCTACCCGTGTTGCTTGTTTCAGCGATTAGTTTTCTGCGAGCTACGAGAAATCGTTGCGACAGACTGACTGAATGAATGACTGACACCACGATTACTGTATGCCTCGTGGCTCCGCCCACACCGAGGCATAATAATTATAGACGGCTAAGAACGTTTTAGCACAATTTTTCATAGATCTGCGAGTGGTAAGTACCTGCTAGTGAACGCAAATTCAGTTTAGTTTTGTTCATTGCTAAGGTGTGCCTTGGACTGCTTATAGCGCAAGTTTGGAAGCATAAGGTTGCTCGTAGTGAAAGTTGCGAATATTTACTATTGCGCGTCCGGAGTTACACCCCGTCCGGAGTTACGCCCATCTACCTTAATTAGAATTTCACCCGGACATTAATAATGACAATAATTATTTGGCAAATCAATTTTCATCAACAGACTGCAGCCCAGGCTGGTCCACAGTATCAGATGAACATGTAGCAGTGTCATTGCTTTTGTCATCACAAACAGCTTGTATGTTGTATTGCTTCAGAATGATGAAATCTTTAAGCACACTAAGACAACACAATCCCTGCATGGAGTAAAAAGTTAATATGAATCACCATAATATATAAGTAGCCTTCATTTAGAAAGACTATGTACATAATGCCTCGGTAGAATGTCACCATTTCACATACACAGCAAAGTCAAACTGCAGCTGTTGTACCTTTCTGTACAGCAATCGCAATGCAGTATAATAGTTATGCAATCAGAAGCCCCTTCAACTGGGCGTGTCTATAATGAGTGCAGCCTGTGCAGGCATAGGCCACAGCACACGAGCGAGATAGCGTCGTCCATAGCTTACATAGTTTTGTCTACGGAGAACTCTAGATCGCAAGCAACGGCCATCGATCGGGAGGTAGGCAAAGTTACGGCATAACTCGAGTCTGCACGAAACTCACTAGCTGTAAGGCAGCCAGCAGTAGACAATTTTGTCTTTACATCACCAACTAGATCGCCCTGAGCGATCGCGAGGTAAGCAATCACGCCATAACTCACTAACAGAGCCTTATAACCAAAATCCTTACAATTCATTTTCAAGCACATATCGACTTTAGCTTGTGTTGCACATTTCAGCGCTTAGTTTTCAGCGAGCGACGAGAAATCCTGCCGACAGACAGACAGATACACACACACACAACACAACTACTGTATGCCCTGTGACTCCGCCCACTGAGGCATAACTAGTAGCAGTTTTAAACTGGTAATGTAGGGAAAACTATCTGTCACCACGGAATCTTAACTGAGAACAAACATGCTCAGCTACTCCATTGCACAAATGAAAACAAGTACACAGGTAAGTAAGAAATTTCCACTGGTAGTGCTAAATGAGTTTCTAGTTGTCGTAAATGTATCTCGTGTATGTGAGATTGTGCACAAAATTAAAAGTTGTATGTGTGTTATAAAAATGTTGTATACCTTAATTATATTAGCACAGATTACAAGCTGTGGGTTATTAAGACACACTGTGTGCGGATAGGCTCCTTCATCTGTGACTAATGATGCCAACAACTTGATCACTTGATCACGTTTGAGTGTAGCATTGTTACGCAATTTGCAATGTACTGAAAACTGCATTTGAGAAAAGAATGTAAATTAAAAAAATTTGTTATACTTGCACAGGTTTAGGATCAATGGAAGAATGGAAATGAGACTGAAGGAGAGGAGGTGCATGCTTTGCAATGTCCTGCAATGATGCTCGACATACAACACTAACAGGAATTAATCTCTGGCAATACCTATCAAGATAAAGACAAGAGACTAAAAGTAAAATAATAGAACTTACATACCGAGCTCCACACACTCCTGATGTTTTTGTTTCTGATAATATAGCATGAACCAATTTGCAAGGATCTATTGGATTCCGACACTCTATAAAAATAACATTTCTTGCTCCTGAGTTAGCCACTAGAAACCTTCGTTCATTTCCTCTTTTTAGACGCTTTACTTCACTAGCAAACTCTCCTTCTAAATCCACGTCTTCCTCTCTTTTTTCTTCTAGATCTGTATCAAAGTCAGTCCCATATAATGCATCTGCATACTGAGATAATAGAGAAACGATTGCTGTGACATGTTAGTAAGTAATACTAATCTGAGTACAGCATGGAAGTATCTGGACTATTAACTCTCAAATAATAGCCTTGGCAAGCACATGTGTAAGCAAGGGATACAGTAGTTGTTCACAAAGTGCCTCTCGTCATCTACTTACAACTAAATGCTGAAATTTGCAATACGGTAGGTCATGAAAATGTAAATATACAAAAAAATCAATGTCTGAAAAGTGAAATACAAGTAGTGAATAAGTGTGCAATGAATTTTGATACCCATTTCCTGTGATATCTAACTAGGATATAGTCGTCCTATAATGTGCAAAGGGTCAATATAAAAGACCACTTACTTCATTGAATAGATCATAAGCCTCAGCAACACATTGTCTTTCTCTGCCATCTGTAGTGATCAATACTCCACACATCTCAGTGCTCAGGTCACGTGAATGTCTAAATTGCTGTTAATAAGAATCACAATCATAGTTGTGAAGTTAGCAAAAAATTATGTTACACATTTAAACCATGATATGAATAATCCTCTATGGTGTAACAAGGTATCCAAATTCTCATATACACCTGTGCGTAAGGAGACGTAAAAAACATGGCCGCCATCATGTACAAGGCAGCAAACAAACCACCATTAAAAATGTTGTCGTTCTGTCGACGCGGTTTGCACTAAATCGGGTAGCTTGCTGAGTTCTATCGCTTTCAGGCAAGTAGTTTAAATAAATTAAACACTGAGGTCGAGGTGTATAGACCGGTTTATGCGCTAATTTTGTACCGTAAATATGTTCTGCGCAAACCGTGGATCGGGACCATCCATGGATTGTCTTGTGGATAGGCCGCCTTTCCCCGGTTTGCGCAAGCAATCCATGGATTGTACCTACCGAGCAGCAGCCGCTATGCAGCCGGATTGTACCTACCGAGCAGCACTTGTGCTTGCAAGTCACATGGCACAGTTTGCCACGCGACTTGGAAGACCAGCAGCAATAGTGTGCAAGAAAAAGTTGGCCATTCAGACTGTGGACTGTTTGCTATTGCTTATGCCACCGGAATTCTACATGGCTACAATCCGAGCATTTACAACTTTGATCAGAATTTGATTGCACCATAGATATTATATACTACGTAACCGGGATTGGCAACGAGTCACGTGCGCCAATTGCCTCTGTACATTTGCCTGCGTGCCATCAGTGTTGTACCGAGAGTGCCCATAGGCGGGAGGTTAAGAAGATGTTGCTGCCTCGAGAGAACACTCTGTTGTGAAAGATGGGCCCAAAAATTGAAAAGGGATACTAGTGTGTTGTTACAGTCACTAGCAAGCTACTTTATAGTGTTTGCATGGCGCTAGTTCTGCATCCTGGTGTTGCGATACACGAAGTTTGTGTGCCCCCTGGTTCTTCAGAGACTTTGTGGGCATCTAGCTCCACGGTAGTCGAGCTCACAGCCCCAATTGTAGCTTCTGTTCATCACTGGTTCATTTGCTCATGGAACTGAAGGGAATTTAGGTGCTTCTATGTCGCTTGATTCATTGTGTAACGTGTGTATTTACCAGGAGCAGTTTGTGGGCGCATAACGCTTTTCTGTCATCGCTTATATGGGCTATAAAGCGTTTAAATTGTAGGATAAGCATGTAGAAATGGAACTAGATAGTTAAGAACTTTGTGCAAGCTTTTAAACTCGATTTCTAAACATGAATATTGTACTCATTTCATAGTGATAGAACGGGTCACTGGAAGATTCTCCATCAGCAGGATTGTCCGAGAAAGACGAAAATATATTCAGATGTTCATTGTTTTTGTTCCTCGTTGTTTTCATTGTTGTAATCTATTGTCTATGATGAACTGCAATGGTTTATACATTGGTAAACAACAAAGAACTGGTGGAAGAAATGGGCAACCTACTGGTGGGTGGGGCTTCATGCAGACTTCCGGTACAACAGGGATGGCACGCAATATTGGACAATTTTTTGCTCGTTTCCAATCTCTGTGTATAATATCTATGATCGCACACACTTACTACAATGCTTTGAACAAAAAGAGCTGACACCTTTTCCTATGCTTGAAGATAAACAGCCGTCCCTAAATGTTCTTTTTGAGCACACTGTGAACAATGATCAAGCTCAGTGAATTGTTATAGCTATTACTTGTGCCGGGTATATAAACATGCTGTGGGGCGCCCAGAATGTTAGCTGGCTCAGGTTTGCGTGCTGTATTAGAGATAACGTGATGCATAGCATGCTGTGCGGCGGCTATAGGCCATGATCCACGGTTTGTTCCATATCCACGCTTTGTGCAAGCCTAATCCCCGCTTTGCGCAGGTGATCCATGGTTTGTCTGGTCAAAGCATGGATGTCGCCGATCCACGCCTTGCGCAAGACAATCCATGGATGGTCCCCATTCACGGTTTGCGCAGAACAAATACACTGAATGACACGGGTGTGACGTATGCATTCGCCCACACGTCACCATTTTTACGGCTGAAAGCACGATGAAGTATGCTAGTTCACTACAGAGTCGTGATAAAGAGTGCTATGCCGAGAAGCTGGCGGTCTTATGGTTCGAACACAGACTCCATTGATCCATTCGACATTCCTGACGACAAATGGGTTGATGATATCTTCTTGTGGCCCCCAGTGGAGTATGGCGATGTCTACACGTAACACTTACCTAGTGGATACACCAGGACAGTTCACTAGAGAAAAAATTGAAAGCCAGAAAGATTTAGATGCCTTCAACTACTACATTAGGTGAGTTGATTTATCAGTAAAATAACTAGATCTAACATTCATATGTGGATGGGATCAGACAGTTTATATGTCAAAAGCTGGAGTGAACAACTGTATTTTGAAGGCTAAAGTAAGAGCTTCACAAAGGATGAAGGAGAACCATGATGCCTGGGTTGGCATATCTGATAATGGATCTGTGATTACTGGTCACTGCAGTTGTATAGCTGGGTAAGTTTGAATGGACGTTTTAAAATAAGTCAGAATCTTTTTGTAGGTGTGGAGAGGTCTGCTCTCATGTAGCAGCTATTCTTTTCAAGGTTGAAGCCTGCAACAGACTCGAGTTGACAAAACATCTGCAGCCGGACTGACTGACTCATCTGACTCATGACCCTCATTGTCTTAGTAGTAGAGGCCCTGACTAAGATTTTTATGCATTTAATTTAGGAGAGGATAACTCAACTGTTTTAGGGTTATTTGACCCCAAGGAATAAGATGTGATATGTGCCTTTTTGTCTATCCGCTGCGAAATATAATCGAAATTGACCACGCCCTTTTTATCGGCATTGTCACTAACAATAATTGGTCTATCTTCTTAACCATTCTAGTAACATACTTTCTGGCAACTGTTCTAAGGTAATATGACTCTAAGGAATGTATTGGGATGTGTGCCAAACCAATATTCACTGCAAAAAAAGCAAAAATGGCTACACGAAATGCATAAACATCTCTATTCCAAAGAATTTGATTCTGATAGTTTGAAACAGTACAAGTACAGGGTATTAGAGAGGTTGCGCAAATTACCGTTCACGGTGACACGGTAAATCATACAGTCGCCAAGTGCACTAGCGCTCCACTTTCTTTACGTAGGAGATAAAATTTACTGTCTTAAAGATGGAGTTAGGAGGCTGAATTGCTAATGCGAGAGACCCTGTGTTCGCTGTCTGAAAGGAAGTACGCTGGGATATGCCGTTTTGCGTGAACGGTAAACTGCGCAACCTCTCTATTACCAACAAAAAGGCACAATTTGTTAACTTGAGGAGTCACTTAGACATAAAACTTAAGCAGCATTTAGTATTACAAGAATGATGTTCACTAAAATGAAGTTATTCAGTGATAGGGATTTTGCAAGATTCACCTCCTCTACACATGCAGTATTTGCAACACTTGATTCCAGCTACCCTGCAGCGACATCCATTCTTGTGGCCGCATTTGCCACATGTGCAAGTATCAGGAAGGTCTTCAGACTTGGAGATAACCTAATTTTCAGGAACAATTAAATTTTCTTTCTTCACAAAAGTGAAATCATACGTCTCAGCGTTCCTTTCTAAACTGGCATCTTTAAGTGGGCTTGTATCCATAGCTGTTGTTGATAATTATTATGCTCTTTGAATAGGTGTTCATGCATTGGCTGACGTGCAGGGAATTGTATCAAAGTCCATTTTGAGGGAATTGCTATTAAAAGCAGCAAGACGCAGGTTATCAAATGTTTCCAAGTCTGTTGTTGGCTTGAGACACCTTACTAGAACATGTTCTGCCATCTGCATCATACTCTCTGTCAACTCCAAGTTGTTAACGTTCTGTAACATAGGCAGTGTTATTGTTGTGGATACTTCATTGCTGTATGCTTCAAGTCGTAGAACTATTGCTGGTTGAATCACATCCCGTCAGACCATGGAGTGCACGGAAAAACCTTGCAAGCTTGTCCCCAGTGCTGTGCAGATATCATGTGACACATGAGGAAGCAGATGATAGGATCATGTACCATATACAGGATATTCTAATCAGGTTATTTTCCTGCACTTCATGCCGGCTCTGACTGGATGTGATACAACTAACAAAATTTCTACGGAGCATGCAGCAATGAAAGCTATCCACAACAATTAACACTGATACAGAACTTTAACAACTTGGAGTTGACAGAGAGTGTGATGCAGATGGCAGAAAATTTTCTGGTAAGGTATCTTAAGCCAACAAAAGACTTGGAAACATTAATAACCTGCGTCTTGCTGCTTTTAATAGCAATTCCCTCAAAATGGACTTTGAGACAATTCCCTTCACGTCAGTCAATGCATGAACGCATATTCAAAGAGCATATTATCAACAACAGCTATGGATACAAGCCCCTTTAAGGTGGCGGTATACCGTTACGCGCGCGCCGCATTATAGGCGGTGTGTATGACGTCATAGTGTGTTACCGTAAATGAAAATTTGAAATAAAATGAATAATAAGGGATCACACTGCGCACTGTACTGCTGAATTTTAGAACTTAGAAGTGTTCTGTCTTCTTGTTCAAAGATTCTCTGTCGAGCCACGCTGAAGGTTCTCTTATCCCTCAGTTGTGGATTCGAGGAGCCGCTAGTTCAGGAAGGATTGCAGTGAAAAAGAATTGACGAAGGCGTGGCATTGCTTTTGGGGTAATAGATGCTGCCACCATTCGCCAAAAATAGCACTACGGGTGCATTTGCTTTATGCAATGAAGACCGGCGCATCTTCTACAGTAGCAAACGGAGGGCCAGACGAAGAGATTTTTTGAATATCGACTCGTATTGCAGTTTTATGCTCGAGAACACGCAGTTCTTGGTGCAGCTCAGGGGCTTGTTTTGTGGTATTTTGCGATTTTATAAAAAATCAAAGAATCTATCAGGAAAAACTCTTCGTCTGGCCCTCGGGAAAACTGCTTAAAGCATCGTGAATACTGTTTTACCTTGCTCGAAGACTCCCGTGGAGAGATTTTTGGCGAATGGATAATCGATCTTGATGAACTGTGTATCTGGCGATGGTACGAGGTGCGCTCGAAATGCTTGCAAAACAGCTTTGTTTACCTATCTTCTCGACCTGTAGCTGGTTTTTGGCGCTTAGTTTTGTATTCTAGCTGGATAGCGAGCTGTTTTCAAAACCACTGCAGCCACGCCCAGACGGTATACCGCCACCTTAAAGATGCCAGTTTAGAAATGAATGCTGAGTCGTATGGTTTCACTTTGTGAAGAAAAAATTAATTTTTCCTGAAAATTATTGTTATCTTCAAGCCTGAAGACCTTCCTGATACTTGTACATGTGGCAAATGCGGCCACAAGAATGGATGTCGCTGCAGGGTAGCTGGAATCAAGTGTTGCAAGTGTAAAGGAGGTGAATCTTGCAAAATCCCTATCACTGAATAACTTCATTTTTGTGAACATCATTCTTTTAATACTAAATGCTGCCTAAGTTTTATGTTTAAGTGACTCCTCAACATAATAATTTGTTCCTTTTTGTTGGTAATACCCTGTACTTGTACTGTCTCAAACCATCAGAATCAAATATTTAGAATAGAGACATTAATGCATTTCAGAGAAAGGTGTAGCCATTTTTGCTTTTTTTGCAGTGAATATTGGTTTTGGCACACATCCCAATACATTACTTAGGGTCATATTACCTTAGAACAGTTGCCAGAAAGTATGTTACTAGAATGGTTAAGAAACAGTTGAGTTATCCTCTCCTAAATTAAATGCATACAAATCTTAGTCAGGGCCTAGACTATAGGACAATATCATGTTTATTTTTGTACATCAGTCACATCGTCATGCAGTTACTATATAATCATGCTGTCAGTGCCGAGTGTCATGTTCTGTACTGTGCTATTGCTGCTGGCTCATGATTGAGCCTTGATTTGTCATTGCAATTGATTAAGTCTTTGACAATATATCATTATTGGCGACGAGGATTACTGGAGATGGCGACACACGGTAGCGTTGGAGAATTTGACCCAGCTAAAGAAGACTGGTCTACAGTGTTCCACACGAAGACGCTTGAAAAGTCATTTTTGGATGATTTGCTCATTTTCTCTGAACTGCATGATCCTATGCACATATGCATGTACCATCATGAAGGTCTATCCTTTGGGAGTTGACTATATCATATGGCTTCGCGTCACATGGCTGTCACGTGATAAAAGATGGCAGTAAACACACCCACACAGCAGACCACGTTAGGCAAAGGATCTCTACAACGAGTGGTAGTTAAGAACTATTAAAGCTGCAGTCAAACACTCGTCCCAGATGCACTCGTGTGAGCGGCGCGAGAAGTCGTCGTCGGCTATACTTCGGGAACAGGAAGCGTAAAACAGCGTTTTCGACATCGCCCAACGTTAAGCACAGGATCTCCAGAGTCTCTGTTAGTTAAGAGCCAATACTTGCTTTCTGCAAAGGTTAAGCATAGTGCATTAACGGCAGACTTACTTGGCGTGTCTCCCTCTTCGCATCGCAACAAACGAAGCTCGGTCTCCCAAAAACGCTGCTTTTTGACGGCCATCTTGCTGTTTTGTGACGTTTTAATTGACTCCGCCTTTAAAAAATGACGACACGACTAATAACAGTAACCTTGTGACGCCACTGGCTCGTACAGCGCTTTGAATAGATCTTTCAACGCCACAGTCAAAGCGGAAGTAATACGTTGACCAATCAAACACGGCTGGTCACGTGTGGGCCTGCATCAGAGAAT